>LNAC01000017.1:5579478-5771586 GCA_002007465.1 Ailurus styani
TTTTTTTTTTAATTTTATTTTTATTATTTGCCCAAGGGGTACAGGTCTGTGAATCATCAGGCTTACATCTTTCACAGCATTCACCAAAGCACAAACCCTCCCCAATGTCCATAACCCATCCACCCTATCCCTACCCTCCCACCCCCCAGTAACCCTCAGTTTGTTTTATGAGATTAGAAGTCTCTTATGGTTTGTCTCCTTCCCCATCCCATCTTGTTTCATTATTTTTCCCTCCCTACCCCCCACAGCCCCCCACCCTGCCCCACTTGTTCATTCTTAAAGACAGAGAGCTAACTGGTGGTTACCAGAGGGGAGGTAGGTGGGGGGATGGGTGAAATAGATAAAGAGGATTAAGAGTACACTTACCTTGATGAACACTGAGAAATGTATGGAATTGTTGAATTACTGTATTGCACACCAGAAACTAATGTAACAAATACTTTATTTAATTATACTCCAGTTAAAAAATATTCCCCCATTCTCTCTTACCCAAAATATCCTTTCTACAAAACCATGCTGCCTTTCTCAGCCTCAAACTCCTTGGTAACTTTAGTAAATAAATGTAGATCTGACTGATTAGACTCTGGCAAAGAAAGGAGAGGGCAGCAGTCATGTAAAAGGATTTTTGCTGTTTGTTTTCGTAAATTTTCCTTCTGCTCATTTGTCACCATCAACACTTCATTGTTTAGGCAAGCAATTTACAGAAAAAAATCAGGAATGGTTATTTCCAGCAAATGATAATTACAGTGTGCTATGCATAAGATGTGATCCATCCTAGCCCTATGGTTCCTGTAATTTTAATAGCTAATACCTTTTATAATGTTCCTGCTCCCACAAATAAAAAAAAGAAGTCACTATTTAATCCCACATGATGACGTACCAACAACCAGGCACCCCACATCTAGTCAAGGCCTTCTCAGGATTTCAGAAGTACTAGACATGTCTGGTGTGTGTTGTAAATACTGATTGTTTAATATTCTGAAGCAATGGAAACTGACCAATAAAAATTATATCTGGAAAATTGAAAGTGATGGTTTGAATGGGGCTCTCTCCTTCTTGTCAAACTTCAATTTGAAATTAAATTGGGGCCTTCAGCAGTAAGACAGGGACTCCTGACCTCTGAGTAATTACTTTCTAACTTCATTTTCTTTAATTTGGAGGAGATAGTTCTATTCTAAGAAGTGCTGGAAAGGAGTATTTTATGAAAATGAAGCTACATCTTAAGAAAAACCTGGTTATTCCTTCCTTCTAGTTGAGGCACCTTCCTGTTCTTAGCGAGGTAAGCTTTCTACACACCTCCAGTACTTCTCACTCAGCACTCTCATTGTTGTAATTACACCAACAAACTCAAGAGTCACTGAGACTAATGACACAGCTTGCAATTTGGAACCTCTGCAAGGCTCCTGGAATCAGCCCAGGGGACAGGAAAAGTATGAACAGACAATTCCTTATACTGTTCCCATACTCCCTGAGATATAGGCTCCTGATATTTAGAGAAAACATTCTTTGAAGAAGGAAAATCATTCCAATCTGAGAGAAAGGCATATACAAATACATGAAGGTATGGAATAACACAACATTTCTAGGGGTTATTTCACTCACTCATTTGCTTAACAAATATTTATTGAGTACCCATGGTATGCCAGGCATACTACTGGAAGCTGAGGATAAAAGAGTGAGTAAAACATGGTCCCTGTCTTCAAGGGCATCTACAGAATGTAGGGAGGCTGGAGCACAGAGACAGAAAATCACCTTACAACAGACTAAGGACAATGAGCCCAATGACTGAGGGTGTACAGGGGTTCTGAGGGAAAATTGCGGGGGTAGGGGGGCAGGTGAGGAGGGACTGAAGCCAGATGTGCAGAAGACATCAGGATTTAGTGGGAGGCTGGAAGAGCAGGCAGGTGAGTAAGAGGGAACAGTCAAGGGCAGCTCTTATAGTACTAGGAGGTCAGTACCATAAATGGGGTCCTAAAGGAAAGGAGAGTGTGGATCAGGCTCCAGAGGGCTGGTGATGAACTATGTTGGAGACACAGTGAGTCTGAGGTATTTGAGAGACATCCCATCGAAGGAGGTCATGGTTTCCTTGAGAGCACAGACCATGCCTAACTCATTTCTGAGTCTTTGTGCTAAGTATATAAGACATTCTCATAAAATAATAAATGAATAAATAAATAAATATTATGTACAAGAAACACATGTGCAAATGCTTTTCATGTGTTACTTAATTCCCACAGGAACTCTTAAAAAAAACTCTTAAAAGTTCTGTGGTATATGGGAGGAGCTAGAATGGCAAGTTCACAGATAGAAATATCTAAAACAAAATGAAACAAAAAAAAAACAAAGGACAGGTGGTAAGAGAGAGAGTACACAGAAATATCATTAGTCATAAGAGAAATGCAAATTAAAATCACAATGAGACACCACTAGAATTGTTATAAATCCATTAGTATTGTTAAAATCCAAAGGACTGACAATACTAAGTGTTGGTGAGGGTGTAGATAAATTAGAACCTCATATTGCTTATGGGAATATAAAATGGCCACTATGGAAAACAGCTTGGTATTTTCTTATAAAGTTAGACATATGCTTCCCATATGTCCTAGCAATTCCACTTCTAGATTTCTACACAAGAGAAATTAAAATATGTTCACACAACATTTGTTATGTTAATATTCAGAGCAATGTTATTTTTAATAGCCAAAAATTGGAAACAATTTAAATATCAACTAGAGAACGGATAAACAAAGTGTGCCATATTCACACAGTATAATACTATTCAGCAAAAAAAAAAAAAGGACCTAAGTACCGATCTATCCTAAAATATGGATGAACTTCAAAAACATGCTAAGGAAAGAAGCCAGACACAAAAGACATCAAATTGCATAATTTTGGGGCGCCTGGGTGGCTCAGTGGGTTAAAGCCTCTGCCTTCGGCTCAGGTCATGATCTCAGGGTCCTGGGATCGAGCCCCTTGTTGGGCTCTCTGCTCAGTGGGGAGCCTGCTTCCTCCTCTCTCTCTCTGCCTGCCTCTCTGCCTACTTGTGATCTCTCTCTCTCTCTCTCTGTGTCAAATAAATAAATAAAATCTTTTTTTAAAATTGCATAATTTCACTTACATCAAATTTCCAAAAAAGGAAAATCTATAGAGACAGAGAGAAGAGTGGTTGTTCAGACAGGGGTGGAGATGGAGAGGTAGTGGTGTGATGCAGACAGACAGCAAATGGAAATTTTGTCAATGAAGCAAGTGTCAGCAACTGAGTTATGGTCATGGTTGCACCACTCTACATTTACTGAAACTCATCTAACTGAATACTTACAATGGTTAAATTTTAAAGTATGCAGATTTCACGCCAATAAAACTAAAAGCAAACAAGCAAGCAAAGAAAGAAAGAGAGCTGTGTGATTTAGAAGAAGTAGGGATTTCCCAACCAGGTTAGTGAGGTTTGGGCATCCTGAGGGGTGCATTTGTGCTAGACCTTGAAGACTAGGTAGGATTTCAACAGACTGAGATAGCATACTAAGGAATTCCAGACAAAGAAAGCAGCATGAGTGAGAAAATGCCAGGCATGTTTGGGCAATAGCCAGACATCCATTTTGGCTGAATATTTGGATGGAGAAAAGTAGACGAAAAAGCTGAGAAATGTGGTTATGGCCAGATCACAGAAGCTGAGAATTGTCATAAGACTTAATTTCATAGAGAGTGGGGACCCACAGAACATTCCAGAGTACGGTAGTGTCCTGGAAAAGATTAATGGGGCAGCAGTGAAAAATGTGTGTTGGAAGGATGAGTAATCAGGGCAGAGCATCACATGAAAGGCTCAGACAACAGGCTGTAGTGAATGAGGACCAAACTATCCTCACTTGCCTGTGTCAATAATGCAAAGGGACAGAGAGACACATTGTACCAGATATAAAGGAAAATAAGACACCAGTTAGTTGGCACTTCCTATGATCCAAGTGCTGTTTTAAAGGATGACTGTTCTAAATGACAGACAGAGAGTTAAGACCTGCTATATAAAGAATGAGCCAAATGGATTGATGATCATCTTTAGGTCTGGCTCCAAAGAAAAGGAATAAAGATTAGGGAGGTCATAAAATGCTTATCTATGGGGTGTTACGGAAACCACAGATATGGAAGCTTGTAACTGAATAAGAAATGGTGATACATCTAAGGTGGAAGGATGGTACGTGAGACAAATGACAAAGACCAGTTTACACGGCTGTCTGCCCCTGGAAGGCAGGGGCACCTGACCAGCTGGCACTCTCTATGGATGTCACCACTGCTTTAAATGCACACAGTATACATTAAATAAACATGCATTGACATGAATGAATAGAACCAAATGGGTCTAAAGAAAACTGTTACACTCTGCTGCTTTTTGGGATCAAATCCTTGCCCAGCTACTTTTAAAATAACATTCAGTCCCTTATATTCTGTATCCATGAAGCAGGACTATAGTGTATGAACAATCAACACCACAAACCTAGCTGAGATCCCAAACTGGCTTCCTGAAAGCTGAATCCAGCTATCTGGGGACTCCGAGAATGTTTATAAATATATTTTTATTAGCAGCCAACACTTAAATATCAGGAAATTTCACATTTTCAGTTTATCTTCAGAAGTTGGGAGTTCTAGCAACTATATGACTCAGTTCCACATGGTGTCAATCAATCACAGCTGAGAAGTGCTTATCCTCATTAAACATTAGTGCCCCTGTCTGGTACACTTCATTCATTCATTTGCTCATTCATTCAGCAAATATTTATCAAGTATCTACACTGTGCAGGGCACTATGGTAGGGTTTGGAGATATAAATGAACAAAATAGATGAAATCCTTACATCCTGGAGCTCATTTTCTCACAAGCAGAGCCAGATAATCAATCAATCAAGGGAGATATATATATATTTCAGGCAGTGATAAATTCTAAGAAACATAAAGAAGTAAGGTGCAAAGATGGAAAGAGGAGGGCGAGGTGCTGGGTATTCCAGACAGGGTATTCAGGGAAGGGAAGTCTCTCTAATTAGGTGACACCTGAGGCAAGATCAGATTTATATGAGGAAACAATCCCTCAGACCTGAGGCAGAAATAGGTCAAGCTGAGGCAACAACAAATATAATCATGTTTTATGTGTGGGAGGAAAGGGGCATAGGGCACTTTATGCCCTAGCATTAGTTTGGATTTTATTCTGAGTGTGGTGGGAAACCACTGGTGAGTTTGAGCAGAGGAGTGACATAGTCAAATATACTTATTTACGTTGGTGACTGGCCCTTATAAGCATCGTTTTTGGCCAGTGGTTTAAAGCAACAAGGCAAAGGTTAAAGGGTCAAGGGTGGACTCTGTCTGGAGAGGGAAAATAATTAGACTATGAGACAGGAATCTCCTGATTTTCAGAATATAGCCTTTGTGCAAAAGGCTAACCCAAAACTTAGCAATGATGAATTAGCTAATGTCTATGGGCAGAGTAAACATACAGTGAATCCACTTAGAAAACCAAGCTCACAGGACCCTGAAACTGGGCATTGCTTGACTCTAGTCTAAAAGGAAAGGATCCTGGTGGATGTGAATGGGGAATATTCTGCCTGGTCCACTTACGAAAAGCTTCTCTCAGTCTTCCATCTTTACCAGTGACATTTCATCCCTACTGGTGTACACTCAACTTGGTGGACAAGACTTAAGTCTTGTTTTATTTTAGTAACTTGAGTTAACTCTCATGTTATCCCAACTCAGGTAAAAAATAAATAAATAAATAAATCTGTTTTACTCCAAAACAAAGTAGCAATTAGTGCTAGGTGTTCAACATACCCTGGTGTTCCAGAAAATCCATTCCTTGATCCTGAACAGTTTGAAATGTTTGACAAGGGGAAGAGATCTACTCACAATCAGAACATGATCTCGTCCCATTGTGATGACTGTCCGGTTCACTGTGCGAAGAAGCTGGACCATGATTTCTTGAATGTGGTGGTAGGTGAAGGCCTGGAACACAGTCAGAGACATCTGTGTGACAACCAGACATTGTATCTGCACATTTCTTCCAAAGGACATACAACAGCAGTCAGACATGGTGATCATCAAGATCTCTACCACCAGTGTCAACACCAGTACCACCATCATCATTGTAGTCATTGTCATCAAATCCCCAGGGCCAACACCACCTGGCACAGGCACCAGGAATTTCACTAAATTTCACTAAATTTTACTAAATATAATGCAGAGATTAAAAGCTTAACTCTGGAATCAGAAACTTTTGTTTTATAATACTAACTGCAGTATTATTGTGCTACTGGCTATTTCTCTGAACCTTGGTTTCTTCATTGGTGTAACAGTCTGAATTTAACCTGGAATAAGGAGGGAATTTACCACAGGAAATTGATTATATGGGTAATGTAAAATCGGAGTCACAAAACAAAATAACCTAGGGATTTAGCAATAGGAGGAAGTCACTATCACTACTGAGCTTAAGGGACAAATAGAGGAGGCAGTGTTTCTGGAGTCCAGGACTGGGCTTACATAATGGAAACTATAACCACGGTAGAGCTTATACAGTAGAAGCTGCATTATCTATCTTGAGGGAAATCTATGGTGAACCTTGTTGTAACATTTATAGGGTACAACCCACTTTCAATGCAAGTCACTGAACCTTGGGTTGAACTTGCTGATGTTCTTTGAGCATTTGCCATAATGCACAAGGGTTTCAGGCATATTTACAATACAGATTCACTACATTCTCAAATCCTTTTACCAGTATACCCTTAAGACACAGAGTTTCATCTATGTACAACTGGGAGTATGGTCATGGCCAAGTGCAAAGGCCTTGGGATTTTTTTTTTTAAGGCCTTGGGATTTTAAGATCAGCTGTTCTAGGTCTGAGTTCCAATCTAGCCCTTACCAGCTATGTGTTCTCATTTATAACCTAACCTCTCTGAGCCTCAACTTCATCATCTACAAGATATGGAAGGTTTTCTCACTGGTCTTTCAAGGTCAATGTGGACTTAAAATTAAATGTAATGCTGAGACAATGCCCTTGCTTAATTCCATTGTAGGAGTTTCTGTGGGTCTGAGAGCTAGCCTAGGCATCAGTAACTTCTGAATTTTATGTGGATTATTCTGATGGCTGAGAACCATGACACAACACACTGTGAAGCTCTGGAAATGGAGATTGGAATTTGGGAACCCCCTGTGTCTCCAGGACCCAGCCAGTCTGACATAAATGAAATGCTTAAGAAATGGTGGCTTAAAAAGCAGACAACTACTCACACTCGTTCATGAGTACCTCATTAACCTTTGCTGCATTCAACTCAACGTAGTTTGTCTCTTAATGTAATCAATGAAAGGAAAATAGAGTTGGGGGAGGCCAGGAAGAAAGGAAGGAAGGAAGGAAGGAAGGAGGGAAGGAAGGATGGAAGAAAGAAGGAAAGAAAGGTGCTTATTAAAAAGCCCCCTCCCCTTCCAGGGGGCTCTCAGTGACTACTGTCATCCAAAGATGAATAACCGAGCTTGTTTCCTCTCTCTGCCTTATACTTGCTTCTTCTGCACTTTGGCCATAACCCCCATTTCTCCAGCCCCTTGGAGCTCCCCGTGGAGCTCACCAGCAAGCCTTCCATCACAGCACATATTTCACAGAAACATGTTCTCATGCTCTGTTAAGCCCCACCTCAAGCTCTTGAAAGATTCTCTTAGATTAGATGAGCTTTCCCACCACCATCCAGCCCTTTCCCTACATCTGCTCAGGGCTAGGGGAAAGAACAGCTCCCTTCACTTCTCAACTATGGGTCAACCTCTCTCCTGACTTCCCTCCCCTTTATTTCTTCAAGCCTTTGTACTGGCTTACAACTTTCTCTCTTGTACGTTACGTGACTGTGATGTCTATGGTAAGAATCATAGTGCTAACATGTATGAGTGCTTACTAAATACCTGGCACCTTGCCAAATACTTCATCTCATCTCACAACAAGATGGGCAATATTATAATCTCCCACATGTGAGATGATTTGTTCACATGTGGAAGCTGAAGCCCAGAGAGGTTAAGTAACTTGTCCAGAACCACCTAGCTAGACAGGGAAAAAGGATTCAAACCCAGCAGTCTGGCTCCAGAGCCGGCTCCTCACCCAGACACACGAGCAGACTGGGCCAGGAACACAGTTCTCTGGTTGCTGCTTTGGGGCCTTGTCAGACTCTTCCTATCTGTCAAGATACATAGACCTGGACTTCAATGGAGCCAACTTCTAACTGCCTTCAGTGACTTCTGATCTTTTCTTTTCCTTTTAGAAAATCCTCAGTGCTGTGTATTCATGACTCCCTTATCTTCTCTGTATTCCTTTGCAATTTCATCAACCTAAGCCCACTGCAAATTTATATAATGGTTTCCATTTGATGTTATTTTTTTTTCCAGGATTACATCTCTTCCTTTACCAACAGAGATAATAAAACCCCTTTTCTCTTGACCTCCTGCTCCCTGTTTCTTTTAAATAGCCATTTCATCTTAGTCCAAAGAGTGGCAATTAGACTGTTCAGGAAGTTTGGTATTTAAAAGTGGAAAACTGTCAAATTCAATTCATTTCACTCTGAAAGCTCCCAATATGAGAGGTTGTCTAGCTGAGTGTTTTGGAATCAGACAAACTTGAGTTTGAATCTCAGTTCTGCTCATTTGAGCTGGGTGACCTTGGGCAAATTACCTTTCTTCTCTGAGTTTCAGTTTATTTATAAAATGTGGCAAACAATAGAAACCTCAAAGTGCTGTTTTGAGGAATAAATAAAATAATGCAGGTAAATCCCTTGATACTAAGTGTTGGCACATAGTAAGCCCTCAATAAGTGGTGGCTGCAACTCATATCCCTTTGGGTCTGCAGCCGCATTCTGCCTGGGCTTACAGATTCTCAGCACGTAGCAGAAAATGCAGTACAAGGCAATACATAATCTAAACTCTGGATGATATCGAAATGTCACCCAAAAAAATGTATAGCATATATGCAAATGGAAAACTTTCAAGATGATAAACCTGTGCTAAGCATAAAAATGCAGCCACAAATCACCTACTGTTAATTGCTCCAGTGCCAGGCAAGTGGAGGGAATCTCTAGGAAAGTGTCTTCTGGGCTCAAACTAAACGGTAGTTTATAATTGAAAAGACAAAGTCAGTCTTCCCATTATGGGCCTTGCAAGGAAATTAATCCATCCAACCTAAACATACTGCAAATAGTGATTTTTCTTTTTTTAATAATTATAGGCTGTGATATCTGGATGGAACTTGGAGTCCTTTCTTTAAGTGAAATCTTATCCATAAGCCCGATATATAACATGGTAGAAGGAGGCCTGGAAGGAGGTCAGGGAGTGCCTCATGTTTCACCTTAGGCCCTAAGCCCAGCCCTGGGACTTTGCAGAATACAACTCAGAACAACTGATCTCCCACACTGTTTACAGAACAGTAATAGAACATACCATACATGAGATGATTTTAATTAATAACACATAGACACAGCATTTTCTAACATTGAATCAAATTATGCAAAAGGTGTCCTCTTTTTCCATTTTTCTTTCAACCCTTATTTTGATACCAAGTAGGAAAGGCTCCCCTTGCTGCTAAGATGTCTTTATCACCTCTTTGTTTCATGCAAAGCTCTTTTTTAAACTGGGAAATCCTCAGGTCAGAGCAAATAGTGCACAACGGCATCTAGTTAGAACTTAGTAACATTGTTTTATTTCTAAAGTTATATTTAAGGCAGGTGTTTAGGGAAAAGATCAAAAACTTGGAAATAAAGCAAAATGAGGATACTTGACTTTTTAATAGAGCATTTTTTTTATTTGCCCCAGGGGTACAGGTCTGTGAATCATCAGGCTTACACCTTTCACAGCACTCACCATAGTACAAACCCTCCCCAATGTCCATAACCCATCCACTCTATCCCTACCCTCCCACCCCCGAGTATTAATAGAGCATTTGTGATCAGCCCAACTGGGCTGGGGAAGGAGAGGGGGTGGTCCTCTTGCTCTTTCCAGAAATGTAACTTTGCTTGATTAATCATCCACAACTTATTAGAAACCAGAAATGTTACAGCCAAGTTAGAGGTTAACTTGTAGAAAAATGACCAGGGGGTCATTTTATTTTATTTTGTTTTATTATTTTCTGGTTTGCTAATGGCTATATAGTTCCACTGATCTGTATAAATTTTGTTTTATATCGAAGGAAAATTTTATATAAGCCTCTCTTCTCCCACAAAAAATCAAGAACCTTAAATCCGTTTGAACCAGTTCTCTCCTTGTTCAGCTTGTTCCCTATGTTTAAATAAAAACTTGACATGTGCTATCTAACCACATAAGATATTTTTTAACCACTGGAGAATTCTACATATATACAAGTAATACTGACCACTTAACAGATGGTGATATAAAATTTTGTTTCTTTTTATCAAGGTTACAAATCTGTAAAGTTTCGAAACATCTTTCAAGGTTCACTAATAAAACAAAGTAACCCTAGCAAAACAGCAATCCCTCCTGTTCCCCTTGCCAGAGGAAATTCTTTACTTCTTTCAGCTGAGGTAGTTGTTACTTGGGTATTTGGGACTATGTTGCCAATAACATGCTTGTATGATGCCTTTTTTAAACTATTTTTTCCTCTTCCTGCCATTACCCTGCATGGTAAGCAAAACGGTAAGCAACTCTTTCCTCCACCGGCCAGCCCTGTCGGGTACCAGCATCCTTCCCATGTCTCTTTCTCCCATACAGTCAGACCACAATTCTGGCCTGACCGATAGTCAGTATTTAAAATATTTTGTAAACTATGACAAGTGTACATCTCTTGTACAACTTTTTATTCCCTAAAAGGAAAAAAAAAAGCAATCTGAGGGGAAAAATCAGTAATTCTTTTTGGTTCTTTAAGTTTCTTTATACTACATTTTTTCTGATTCATGATTGCTTCTTCTTTGATTTTTCAAGACTCTATTTTTAAGTTTGCTTTGCCTCACAAAGTCACTCTTTCCTCCAAGTTGCTTCTCTTCTGTTTCCTTGTTTTGTGCTCTCTTTTAGTTCAAGTTTTTCCTCGTGCTCTGGAATGGATGAAGGCATGTCCATATTTCAGTGTGGGTAACTCAAAGTCTGGTTGCCAACTCTGAGCATGTAAGTAGAGCTTGTGGTCTGTGTGCTAGCACTGTAAGGTGATCTGGTTGGGACCCTTAGTTGGAGTGTCTCAAATACCCATACATACAAGTCTTTCCTCTTGCGCTCCTCAGATTCCACAGACAAGTAGTCTCTGCTTCCTGTCTGAAGAGTTACGTCCTGTCTGCAGCACTCCAGGAGTGGAGTGGGACAAAAGTGCCAGAGGCATCTGCTTCTGGGATGCATACTTTGATTGATAACTTGTTTCGAGTATGGCATCACTGACTTCGATTTAGCCGAGTGTTTCCTAGTCCAGTCCTCTGTTTTATCTTTATAGAATAAACTTCCAGCAACCCCACTGCACAGAGTCAGACTGCTTCTTAAACACATTTGCGACTGGTACTCCTTGTTAAAGCTCCTCTTGTTCATCCCGTCTCCAAGGGCAACTCATACTACCAGTTCCTGAAACTTGGAGGGAATCTTTGCTTTAGATTGGATGAGTTTTCAGCTCTCCCCACTGCTGGCAACCCCTAGTTTTACAGAAAGAAAAACTTTGGGCGCCTGGGTGGCTCAGTGGGTTAAAGCCTCTGCCTTTGGCTCAGGTCATGATCTCGGGGTCTTGGGATCGAGTCCCGCATCGGGCTCTCTGCTCAGCAGGGAGCCTGCCTCCTGCCTACTTGTGATCTCTCTCTGTGTGTCAAATAAATAAATAAAATTTAAAAAAAAAAAAGAAAGAAAGAAAAACTTCAGCATGGCGGGGGGTGGGGGGGGTGGGCACAGAAATCATGTGACCAGTGACAAGTAAAGTCAGCAGAGCAAGAAAGAAAAACCATTTCTCCTGAGCAATGCCTGGCCACCTGTTTTCTGTACTCCAGCACACAAGCATGCTTGTGTTCATGCCAAGGACAATCTCAGCTCCTCCACCTGCTTTGTCTTTAGGTCTTTTTTAGTACTAAGATAAAGATCTCAAGGTCACAACTACAGAGTTAAATCCAAAGACATTTTTTTTTAACCAAAAAGAAATAATGTATTTTCTGACCATGGTAACAACTAAAATCTATGGCCACTACTATTTTTCTCTGCTCTGTGTTTCTATGTAAGAGGTCTTTTAAACTTCTTTATCTTAAAGGCACCACAAACACTTACCTAGAAAGAAAATATCCTAACTTCCAAAAATAGTAACTGTACCATCTGAAGCAGAGTCACTTCTTTCTACAGCCTCTTGAGGCAATGTGATTTTTCTCATGAGTTCTAGTTTTAGGGATGTCTTCTTTCCTCTTCTTTGAACAAGTTTCCATCCTGAAAGACTTGATTCTAACAGCACAACACTTCGTTGTGTGAAGCAAGTGACAGAGGCAGCCAGAGATTCAGAGAAGTGGAAGTTGGGGGTCAGTAAAGTCCAGCAGGGGACTTTGTTGCTCCCCATCATCTCTGCCTCTCCTACCCATAGGGTATCCTTCATTTCCCAGGTAGGACTTAAGCAATGGCTTCATGTGGTCATAAATATCTCTGCACCATAAATCAGCCTTCTCAAGAAGAGGAAAGCTTGAGTAGGGGGCAGAAAGATAGATAAAAAGGAAAGTAAGATGTGGGTTCCCATCTGACACTGATATTACCAATCATGAGGCCATACCATATGCCAGAAACTATGCATATAGACTTGACATCTGTGATCTTATATTTTTTTAATATCAATGAAGTCCCAGATAAAATATGAGAATCAGAGAGGCTTAGTCATTTGCCCAGGCATTATCCATTCCTAAGTGACTAGGTCTGAACCCAAGCTCAGTTCTGTCTAATTGGGGCTCTTTCCAAAGTATGGTGGTGGTGTTGAGAGGTGAGGGTGCTTTAGAGTCCAGGCTTATAACTGCCCCAGCCTCCATCTTTTAGGATCACAGAAATGAATAGAGGCAGCAGCACTTTGTAGATGATAAATCATTCTGCAAATTTGTCCAAAGTAAACAATAAGACAAACATTTGCTTGCACAGCTGTTTATGGCATATTGTATTGTTTTAAATATCCAAATGCAGCAAGCATGATAAATATTCCCAAATCCGGGATCCTATTATATAAACAACAGCTTGTCCATACAATGGAGTAGGAGAAGGTAAATATGCTTCGATCTGGAAAGACACCTTTAATACACTCAGTAGAAAGACACTATGGGTGCACCATGCATAAGTCCATTTATGTTTTTTAAAAAATCCTTTTCATGTCCCAAAAGTCTGTAAAAATGTATGGCAAACCATTAATAATGGTACCCCTGAGCAGAGGTAAGAAGGAGAGATGTGAAGTTAAAGAGATAATTTTACTTAGTGTGGTTTGCTAGAAATTTTCATAATGATCGAGTATGATAATAAAGAAAATAGAACTATTTCCTAATTAGAAAAGAATGAAAGCGAATCTACACACCCAAGGAATCATACTCACAGGGACTGGTTGGTCCCACAGCAGGGACAACTGTGTGTTGCCCGCAGCTCTGGGTTGAGGCCGGAGGGCCCTTCCCCTCCCCAAGACCTCCCACCCCATACTGGGGCTGCCAAGGAACCCTGATTCTCACAAGCCGGAGGGATGTTGTCAGTGTTACTAAGCTGACAAAAGAGCTCTGCAAAGTAACATGGGTTAACGCTTTTTAAAAGGCTCAACTATGAAATATTTTATTCCCTTTATCAAATGCTTTTAAGTTCCATTTCCTGGAAGGCAGGGGGAAAAAATCAACTTAAAGCAACCAAGAACAAAAAAAACCAAAACAACCCCCCCCCACACACACAACAATCACCTCCAACAAAAAAATATCCCATTGTACTTAGAGAGAAATACTGCTTTTATTCAGATCCTGTAAATTGCTTTGTGGGGACTTTTATTAAAATACACTGGAACCTCCAACCTGCAGCCTAGAGAGAAAAAAATTAAGCCTTCCAAGGTCTGTAAGTATAACATCTCAGCACTGATGAATGGAGACTTGTTGGAGCCACTTAGAAAATGCACTTCAGGGATGCTCTACTTGTGTGTTTAGTTCTTCAAAAAAGGAGGAGTTTATGAAATTATATAAGGAGAAATAGATAAAGAACACAACTTACAATTATTGAATTCTTACTATATGCAAGGCAGTGAAATGTGTGCTTTGTATTTATAATTTCAGTGTGCCTTGGAAAAACCCTGGGGACAGGTATTACCCCATTTTAAGATATAAAATAAGATTCATCTTAATTATCATTATCATTCAATATTTATTGAACACTTCGTATATGCCGTTTACTATAATAATAGTGTTTTATATGCACCATCTCATTTAGTTCACAGAATAATCTTATCAATCCGTTACACTAGTTCTTCCTATGTTACAAATGAGATAAATCAGAGGTTTATGTAACTTGTCCAAAGTCACAGAATTGTAAGTGATGGGGGTGGATTTGAATGCATGTCTTCTTGGTTTCCAGGCTTACATGTTGTATACACAGGTATTTTAGCAATTTTGTATTGCTTACAATATCTAGATGTAACAAGCAAGATACATGTCCAAATGGTCCTCACAGCAATGGGCTCCTTTAAGATTTCCATTGTAGAAATGGAGGTCTGTGAACTTTTTATAATATTTCAAAAATCTTAATATACTCACACATCTTCAGTACTGCCACACAGCCTTATTAACTACAAAGTCAAAATTTTTTGTTTGCATAAGAACAAGATGAACTCCAGTTAAGCACTCTATTTAACTCTGCTGCTCAGAAAATTCAGAATAGGGCTTATATACTATTACTTTTTTTAAATGAGTAACACACCACTTAATGTTTAATACATGCTTCTTGTTTGGGAGACCACATATTTTAAACCATGCATCCAGTAAAAAATGGTGGATGGGCACCTGGATGGCTCAATGGGTTAAAGCCTCTGCCTTCGGCTCAGGTCATGATCTCAGGGTCCTGGGATCGAGGCCCGCATCGGGCTCTCTGCTCAGCAGGGAGACTGCTTCCCCCTCTCTCTCTGCCTGCCTCTCTGCCTACTTGTGATCTCTCTCTGTGTGTCAAATAAATAAATAAAATCTTTTTAAAAAATGGTGGATGAAAATTCCCTGGTGGTGAAAACTTTTGCTACTATTTATCCAGAAAGCCATTCAAAATGTGGCTTACATCTCTCCATGTGAGGGCTCTCCAGTGAGCTTCCTCCCCCCCTCCATTACTGCCCTCCTCTCTCTCACCTCCACCAGCAGCCTACCACTTCTCTTCTGTTTCCTTTGTTTCCTTTCGTTTTATGTCTTTGCTTTATCACCACACTTCATCCCTAATGCCATGATAGCTTCAGCCACAGGCAGAGAAGTTGCCCATAGAGATCAACATGATTCTCCCCCAACCCAAAGGATTTCTCAAACACATCTCCAATTGTTTATTGATAATTGAAATTCCATGGATAGAATGTCATTCTTTGACTAAAAGTTAATTCTCTCCTGCTAAAATATAGCCTTGACTGAGAACATTAAAACATTAGAGTGTAAACCCATCTGGATTAAGGGTCCTAACGTAACTACTCCTATCTGACCCCGTTTCACTGTTGAATAATAGATTGTGCATCACCCCCGAATTCCTTGAGGAAAGGGATTAAATCTATGTTATTACTTAGATTCAATACCTAGAACAAATACCTGTCATACCATAAGTAATCACATCAATTTCATTTAATTAATTAGAAAAACTGATATGAGGTGTCAGGTAATTTGTGGAGATGTAAGGAGAAATTCTTAGACGAGGGGATGGAATCAGAATGGACCATCTGGAAGCTTCTGGGCATGGACTTCCTCAACTGTACTGGCAAACACAGCTTAACCCCACACAAATGACTAAGGGGTTCTTGGACAGTAGAAAAGAGGAATAAAAAAATATACACAATCTTCTACCCTCCTTCCTACAGTGAAAATATCCCTAATCACTCAGCCAGCCTTCACAGAAAGAATATAGACATCAGACATCTCATTCAGCAATGACTGATCTAGTTTCCTCAGCAGGATTCTCCCCAAATCAAAATTCTATTGTCCTCTTTTTTGTTTTTTTAACAAAATGGAATCTCTCCCCGTGAGCCCCTTCTAATTTGGGTATGCACAAAACTAAGTTCAGAGACAGATCTCATAAAACACCCCACTATCCTGTGCCTCAGCCAGAGCTCAGACCCCACTCTCACTGAAAAGTGTGCTTAGGAATCAATCACACCAGAAACTTTAGAAATATTACCATCAACATGAGCCTTTAAAATCTAGCCCTCCAACCTCTTTTTCTTTGCTGGGAAATTATGGAGAAAGTAGGCCAATGTAAAATATAAGAGAGCTGACCAGAAAAGAGCAGTAAATCTGAGGAATGAACGTGAATCCTCTGGTCTACATGTGCAGTAACACACACATCAGTGCTGTTTTTTCAGCTCAGATTGGATATAATTAAAACCCTCCCCAGAATCTCATGTCAGAATAAGCAATAGAGACTGTGTATCTCTCCATGGTACTGATAAAATCACTGCATTATAGAACTAGGGCAGTTTTCCTCATCTTGAGAAATATGAAGTCTCAATCTGTCTCTCTCTCTCTCTCTCCCTCTCTCACATTCACACTCTCTCCCTCTCTCTCTCTCCCCAACTTACCACAGTGTGTGCCTCTGCCTTAGTGTTGATAAAGCAAATGTGATTTATTTCACTGTTCCCTAATCGTGATGGCGATTTCAAAATCTGTTTACAGTTCTATCACAGGTCTAATATTCACTATAATCCCCCCCAACTCATTTTGGAAAGTTGAGGTTGTGTGATCCCTCCTTTCCCACTATCTCTCTGTGACCAACCTATATCCTCACGATAAATTTGAAAGAAGCAGAACTAGTTTATTTTTTTATTTATTATAAATTTTCCAATTTAATCTATAGATTCTCATGGTTCTTCTAGGTGAAAAGAAGGTGGCCACTTTATTTCCCAGTCTCCGGAATATACTCAGGGGCACCATTTACATTTCATAGCTCTGATCCTTCCCTGACCAGCTGCAAATAGGAAAGCCTTCTGAATGTTCAGCCTCTTTATATTCTTAGCCAGTGACACCCCAGCCTAAATGGTTAGTCTAACCAACTCATCTTGAGCCAGATCCATGTGTTTATTCCTAGAAGTACACTAAGAGTTTCTTTCTAATAAGCATGTAGCATCTAGAGTAGTATTCTGCTCCCAGTGTTTCTAGGTCTGGGATGAATTTAGAACCTTGGGAAGCTGCCTAAACATTGAGTTGCTGCTCCACCCCAGAATCCCATCCTACAAAAATGAGATAGCCAGAGTGGCATTCATTATCATTCAAACCTCCAAAAACATTCCTTGAGCATCTATTTTAGTAGTTCGTAACCACTGCTGCATTTCTAAAATATTCTGGGGACATTCTAAATATACAAATATTTTCATGCTGAGGTTCTACCCCAGACTAACTCTAAATCTCCAGGACTAAGGTCCAGACATTGCTGTTTTTTAAAAATCTCTCCATATAATTCTGACATGAAGTCAGAATTGAGTACCACTGACTCACTAGATGCCATGATCTCTCCTGAGTACTGGGGATTCAGGGACAGAGAAAGTCCAGTCCCTGCTATTAAGAAGTAATAGTCAATTGGCAGGGTATGGCTAGGGAAGAACCACTCAGTGAGGAAAGGACCATAACAGAAAGTGCTAACACAAAGTGCTGACTAAACTCAGAAAAAAAGACAACCCAATCTAGGGGAATCTGGGAAGGTGTCCTGAGGGAAGTGCTGTCAGAAGGAGCAGGAAAAATGTGCACCTGTTATGCTCTTTGCTATAATAAATATGGCTTTAATAATAAGAGTGATTTCTCTAATAAGAGTATAGTTTATTAACATATAATGTTCTTAATATTCTTAATATATAATATTAAGAATTTTCTTCTAACCTCTTTCCCTCAGCCTGTGTCCAGTCTCACTCTGCTCACATTGAGTCTTGGATTCCTACCTGCTCCCTAGAATTCTGATTATGATATTCCCATAATTACAGTGTCTTCATGAAACAGAGTTCACCACATTTTAGCCTTGGACTGTGGGCCACTCTTTGAGGAAGTCCAGTCCTTTGAGTCTGGTGAGGTTTTATTTCTTGCAGGCACTAATCCAGCCATTCTAACCATCTTTAGCCAGTTCTTCTCTTCCATAGAGAGTAACCAGATGGGTTTTTACCTGTGTTTGAGATGCCCTTCTCTCCCTGGTCACCTGCCAATCTCCTACTCCACAGTCAAAACAAACAAACAAACAAACGAAAAAACAACCCAGCTCAATCATCATCTTTGGGAAGCCTTTTCCCATTCAACCTATTTAAACCCCCACCTCATTCTAAGTAGGATTGCTTGCTGTACTTTTGGAATTCTGACAAAACCTATTCAACATTTCCATTCAATTAATGTGCCACATCTTTCAATTTTGAGTTTCCAAAGAGTAGCATTCACTTGACACAGTGGAAGCACTAAGCACATGTATAAATATGTGAAATGAATGTGTCAATGGATGGATGGATGGATGGATGGATGGATGGATGGAGGATGGATAGACGGATGGATGGTTGGATAGGTGGATGGAAGGACAAATAAACTGGTGAGTGATTTTGCCTAGATTTATTTTATATCTTATCAATTCAGATAATAATGCAAAATAATAGACGTTCTAAGTTACCTATTCTCAAAAAGCAAAGATAACTAGAGATTTTCTTTCTTTTTCTTACAAGTACTCTCTCTTTCCTTTTCTTTTCCCTTTTTCCCAAGAGGATATGGTGTTGTAATGTGTCTTGCAGAGTAAGTTTCAAGTAGATAAATAATTAGTCTTCTGGGGGTATTTTGGAAAATTATAACTATTACTCTCCAACCTTCCCTGAATTGTGCCCTTCCTTGCCCCTAGATATGAAAGCATTCCCTCTGCTTCTCAAAGACTGGCTCTATTCACAGGAAAAAAAAAAAAATACTCCACTTTCACAGAGGTTGCTTTCAGACCCTGCTTATCAGATTTCTAGTGCCTTTCCATGAGTTTCTTTGAGGCATATCTGCCCTTTATTACCTACCTACAGCTTAAGTGACACTTGCCAAGCCAGAGGAAGACTTGCCTTCATTTTTATATTTCTGATCCCTCACAAAAATATATAGGATACATTATAATGTCTAACAAAATCAACTACCTCTTTTATCCCCTCAGATTACACCTCTAAATTACACAGTTTTTAAAAATTCACTATTTCACAAACATTATCAGAAACAAAAATTCATAATATATCCATAAGTCCAGCCCTGCAACATATCTAACTTATTATTCTATGATGCATTCAAGTCCTTGAACATGAAAAATCTCTATGCAGCATGCAGACAATTTGTGTTCTGCTTTTTCCAGTTAACATGACATAAGCATTTTTATTATCATACTTTTTAGTCAAAGGGAAGGCTCTGTTTCTACTTACCTTCTAAGGTGGCATGGGGGAAAGGTCTAGATTTAGATAGATTGAATTCTGGCTCTGCCACTAACTTGGTAGGTAACCTAAGTCTATGTATTTCAACTCCTGTAAGTCTCAGTTTGCTCATCCATATCATGGGCATGATAACAGCTTACTCACAGAATTGTGGTAAAAACTGACTTCTGTATATAAGGTGTTTGACAGTGTTTCCCTTAAGCTGGCATTTACGAACATGCGACTCACAGGTAACAGTAATATCTTTAAAATATGGATCTATCAGGACTTAGAATTCAAGGTACACATGAATAATTAAGATAAAACACAAGATTGAATTCAAGTAAATTCTAACTTTGGATTCCACCCCCAGAACACTGAGAGTTTATATTCACTCACCTGAAATTAGAGATACTTAGGTGGAAAAGCTTGAAAATCACTGAAATCTATCACCACTCTTTCACAGATGTATTTGAGCGGCCTTCCTCAGATCACAAAATGTCAGAAGTAGGGCTGGAAATAGAACTCCTATGTTCTCAAAAGCTGTTGGAAGGCTTTGATACCAAATACCACCTTTCCCATCACCACTGCCTCAACCAATACAGCAGAAAAAAGCAGACATCATTAATTAATCAAAGCTTTTTCAGAGGGATTTCACTGTGGCAAAATGAAAAAAAGAAAGAAAAAGAAAGAAAGAAAGAAAGAAAGAAAGAAAGAAAGAAAGAAAGAAAGAAAGAAAGAAACACATACTAGCTAGCTATCAGCATGGTAGTCATGACTAACAAAATATTAGGGAGAGGTAAACTAATGCTGAGAGAGGCCATGTAACTTCCCCAAAAACACACAACTAACTAGTGGTGAATTTGGGAGTCTGAATCCACATCAGTATGTCCCCATCATCTTTCAACTAGAATTTAACTCAATAAAAATCAACAGATATTTTTTACAGCCCAATCTGTATTAGGTGCTATGTCATGACATGACAGTGAACAAAACAGATGCAGTCCTTGCATCCAAGGACTTATTGTCTAGATGAGAAAACAGACCACTTAAACAGAAGCCAAGTGTGGTGAGTGTCAGGTAAAGTAAAGTATCTACAGTGTTTGTAAAATATTCATGCAAAGAGAACATGTAAATGTGAGCCTCTACTCTGTCTCAGAATTCACCTACACTATAGGTTAAACATGCTTACACATACTGACCTGGTATTCTGACCACCATTATTCTGCATTATTTCTATGGAAAAATAAATGCTGAATTCTAAACTGATTCAGGAGCATAACAATGCTCAAAGTTGGGAGCACAATCACACTCAAAGTTGGTACCTGCTTTTTACATGATGTTTTAATACAACAGCAGCAGATTTACCTTTCTCATTAGCTTCTGCTGAGTATAAAAAATAAAATTAGCATCAGCATATATTTCTAGAAAGTAGAGCGATTGAGACGAGAGGATCAATCAAACCACGAAGATTAATTATTGAGTATCTGCTTGGAATTCAGCACTGTGCCCAGAAAGTGTAGAAATATAGAAGAAATATAAGACTGGATCAACCCTATCCTTGGAGAGTCTGTAAACCAGATATCAGATATCCATATAAGAGCAATTCCAGTAAATGGTAGGTTATGTCAAAATTTCAAGAGACTGGGATGGACTTATGACTACGGAATGGCTCGGTGGATCAGAGAAGTTGTCCCCAGCTTCAAAAGACAGTTGTAACTTGGAAATTTGGGGAGAATTCATCATGGCAGTGGGAGGAGTGTTCATCATGGAGAAAGGCATAGGTGGGCTGTGAAATAATGAATAAACATTGAAGCCAATGTTGGGGAGTACCGGGGAATAAGTTCTTAGAGGTAGTTCTGAATGAAAGAGTATTTTGTCTTAATCACTTTGGCAACCCCAATGCCTAGAATGGTTCCTGACGAAGAGTGGTGCTCAGTTAATGTTTAGTGAGCTATGAAATAGAAAGACAATGCATTCATTAAAGAGAGAAATAACCAAAAAAGTGTGAGTCCTCTTTCAACGTAAACCAGACAAGCATAACATGATAAGAACAAATGTAAAACTGCACATAATTCAGTGCTAAATTCTACAGTAAAACCATGTTTCAGAATGTAGCGGAGAAAGTGACTAGGACAGGACAAAAAGAATCTGTGATGATTTCTTAATGGAAGAGGAAACTGGGTTGGGTCTATTAAGAAAGGTAAGTTTTGGCTCTCAGAAGTCCACAATTCAGATGCTCTTAGGGTGAGTACAGATAACATAAACATGAGAAGCCAGTCATCTAGAAGCACAACAGGAAGTGGTGAGTGTGTGGCTTTTATTAAATAATTTGGCAAGGAAAACAGTATATATTTGTGGACTAGATTCAGTCTGAGAACCACCAACTGGACAACTAGACAAGCAAAAGGAAGAGAAAGAGTTCGATCCAGATAGAGGAAACAGGTAAAGACAAAGAAGAAAGACCATGAAGGCCTGGAGGAAGTCCCAGAGCCTGGTCTTACCAGAATGCAGAATGCTGGCTGAAAATAGTAGGAAAGTGGTTGGAGAGAAAAGCTAAGTTGAGTTTGGATTCCAGGTAAAAGAAAAGGTAATAGATGGAGAGCCAAAGATAAACATCAGCATGTTGTGTTGCTTGGAGAAACTGCGATGAAATTAAACATTTTATTTTCTAATCTGGGCTGCTAAATCAATTGCGTTTATCTCTAAGATGAACGTTGCCTGAAATCTCCCTGAGAAAATGTCCATTCTAGAACTCCTCGAATGTTTTCTGAAAACTTTCCTTGTTCAGTCACTAGTTGCTGCCCCTAGATTGTATATGACAGGTGGGGTGCTCTAGACAGAGCTATGGATCAAAAGCATCTTCAAACACAGAGCATTTTGTACCTCACTTAACACATTTCACTTAAGGATTTACATTTACACCAGTTGAACAAATCAAAGTTATGGTTCCCTCAGTAACTGTAACCTGGACCAACCACAGCTATATTTTTCTGCTGCTGTGCGGACTTTTAACTCATGCCTCCCAACTGTGAAAGGGAGATTTAATTCAGACATTATGCAAGACATGCTTTCTGGAAAGCAAGTAGCTGGTCCAGTGAAGGTTTAGTGTAAATGGCTGTTCCTTTCAACTTGTGCTTTTATGCAAATGTTCCTTATAGACAGAAATCTTCCAGAGCCCCTCCACAGTCTTTCATGGTGAGTGAAAAGATAACTTCTCCACTCCTGCAAGCTGTCACGCTTGCTCATTCATGGGTCAGAGCTCAGGTTTGTTATTGCAGGCATTTGGTGTCAATGAAAGGCACTACAAGGAGCTAAGACTGGATGAGAGAGTAAGGCGTTTGGGGCACTTGCCCAAGGGGCAAAATTTAAGAGGCGAATAATAGTAATAATAATAAAACTCATGTGTAGAAACAAATCAAATTTAATGTCATATTTTTTTAAAATAAAAGTTAATTTAAAAAATTCATGATGAACAAAATATCAAAATGTTGATTCTTAAAAAATATTGCATTGCTATATATTTTTTTTCGATTACTGAATTTTTAGTGCCCTCTTACACTTTGCTGCCATCCAAGACAAGTGCCTCACTTGTTTCACCCTCGTCCTGGCCCTGAGAGGCAGTCCACACGGCTGAGGGACAGAGGACAGACAGAGCAAATGAGGAGAGGCCATTGTGAATTTGGCTGTAGGAAAAGTCCTTTAAACTTTGGTCATGGCAGACAAAGGAATATTGAAGAACATCTCAAGAAGTATTTCGTTGGTATTGATGGAACAGAATGTGTTGGATTATTAATTTTATTGGAGAGAGTTCTAGTCAACGAGCAACAAAAGCTGTCTTCTAATTTTCCAAGTGGATTCTCTGAGAATGAACGACACCAGGACCATCTGTTAAGTTATGCCAAACCACTCACTTTCCAAGCCTGCCAAATAAAGATCAAGTGACATTCAAGCCCCACATATTGGCCTAGGGATTAGTGCATGGACAGGGCCGTCAAATAGCCCAAGTGCAATGCTATAGTCTGCAAGGTCCTTGAGACCACGGCAGGTTTTTATGCACTTCCACATTCCCAGTCCCCAGGCTAGTCCTGGGTTCCTGCCTGCTAATATTGGTTTAGTCAACTGCTCATTTGGTGGGAGGTTACATTTGCCTCCTGACAGGCTGAGGCAGCTAATAGGGTGGAGTCCTCTGGTAAGACCAGTCATTTGTCTGCAGATTTTATTACTGTCTCAGATAAAGCAGAGAAAACCCCTTATCTATCAGCATCCCTTCATATTGGAATAGGCATGCTTTGGGGAACTGCTCATCCTCAAAATGCAATCTTTGTAAGTGAGCAATCACTCCTTAACTACTTCAAAGATAGGTTTTTATTTATTTATTTGCAATAGTGTTAGCTTTATGGACAAGATGTAAAAATAATACAGAAATTTCCTGTGTATCCTTCATCTAGTTTCCCTTATTGTTAAAATCTTAATGTCAACATGACCAGAGCACAATCACAGAAAATTCACATTGGTACAGTCCTATTAACTAAACTACAGTCATTATTTTAATTTTGCCAGTATTCCTTCTAATGTCCATTTTTCAGTTCATGGTCTAATTCAGGATCTCACATTGAATTTAGTTGTCATGTGTCTTAAGTCCCCTCCAATCTGTAGCAGTGCTTTGTCTTTGGAGACCCGAACTTCTAAAGAGTACTAGTCTGCTATTGAAGAGAACATCCCTCAGTCGGGGTTTGTTGAATGCATTCTCATTATTAGATTTAGACTATGCATTTTTGGCAAAATTCCCCACATAAGTGGTGGTGTCCTCTTCAGTGCATCTTATCAGGAGGGAGATGATGCTGATATGTATCCTTTCTGGCGATGCTCCTTTCATCACTTGGTGAGGGGGGTGGAGCTCAGGTTCCTCTACTGTATGGTTACTATCTTTCCTTATGTCATTAAAAAGTGGATACTTTGGCATTAGGCATTCCCCTGTTTCTCATCACACTTTTACCCATCACTTTTAGTCCCTGTGGATGGTTCTTCCTTTGACAATGATGACTGCAGTGTTTGCCTAATCAAAAGTGAATGTTAATCATCTCTAAACCCATATTTAAGGCCCAAAGACCAAAATCTACTGAGATGAAAGATAGCAGTCTCCTGTCAAGTGACCTTTCCTGCTGCTGCAAGATTTGACACCCAGTTGAGGTACAGCAAGCTTAGGGCGCCCGACTCCTCATCCCCGCCCCTCACCGATGCAGGAATCCGGGCTCTTTCTCACTGACTTATGCAAACACTCACACTACTAGGGAAGAAATCATTACCAATTGATAAGAATTGCCATGGGGAATGGAAAATATTTCTTTATCTCTGCTCTAGGTTGAGTGTTTAGTTTCTCTTAAAATCGTTGCATCACCGGAATGTCCTCTCTTTGACCACGAGAACTATTAGACAGCAGATCCAGGGCTTCTGAGGAGAAGAGAATTGCACCATCAGCTCCCTTGTGCTTTGGGGTTTTTATCGCTTTTGGCAATTCGGTTGAGTCCCAGGCAGTGGTGTGCTAGTGTGTGTTTATCAACTGGCTCTCCAGGAAGATAAAATCAGAAGCCTGGGTATACAGTGTTTGCCAGTTCTGTAGTATGAGGATTCCCTTCATGATTGCCATCACTGAACACAGAGTCGGGAAGAGATGGACAGCAGCAGAAGAGGATTCAATAGTATTTCCATCATAGACACAGCAGATATAAATAACCTCAAGCACACAGATAAGAATAAAGTTTAGTAAGATAATTAGGAAGTGATGTGTTTTGAGTATCTATTTATTATGTTTGATTTTTAATATAGCTTATTTAATTATAGATATTTATATGAATTTTTAATAATGGCAGTTATTTAACAAATAACTCACAAGATTCCTAAAAACTTAACACTTGATTCTCATGAGCTGGTGTGAGCCAGCTCCAACACACAACCCCATACAATAATTATCACGAGCGAAATTCTGGAACACCCCAAAGGAACCCATGAAAAAGCAGAATGACACTTTTTTCCAGACCCTTCAGGAACCCATATGAGGTCCAGATGCCCTGTGGGGAACGGCTCTCCTCCAGCAACAGCATCTGCGGTTTCTTGGCAAGCCTCCTGTTGAGCCTGTGAGGGCTCCAAAGCATCTGGCTGCCACCCGGCCTGCCTCAAGGGCTATTTTCAGTGCTAATGGGGTACAGAGTTCTCCCCAGGCTCAGTACCTATTTGCCATTCTCCCAGGAGGCCACTTGGCCCTTTACTGTTCTTAAAAGAATTACAGGCCTGGAACAATTGGAAGGAGCATAAGAGGGGATGGGAATAGAGAGGCAAGAAAAAAGCCACATGTACTGAGCATGGATTATATGCCAGGTTCAGTGCTGTGTGTTTACACAGATGTTCTTGTTTACTCTAATCCCGACACACCTGGAGAAATAACATCCCCATTTTACAGAAAGAGGGCATAACTTCCCAAGGCTCCCATACTAAGAAGAAGCAGATTAGGATGTGTCCCCAGCTCTGCTCATCACTGTGGCCCCAGCATAGAGAATATACCATGTGATAGCAGCTCTAGAAGTATTTGTGGGATGGATACCTGAATGTAGCCTCATTCTAAAACCTGTCTCCCACCTCTATCAGGGAAATGAAGCTGGAGAATGTGCTCTTAAATGGTAAAGCATACACGTGAAGAGGCAGAAGGCAATGTGTGTGAGAGGTTGTTGAGTTGAGAGTGAGATGGGGGACTTCCTCCAAGCTATGGCTTTACTGACTCTCTGACCTTATTAGGAGTGCCAACTGGCCTCTCTCTGAGGCTAGGCTTCCTCACCCGTAAAATGGGAGACTAAAACCTACTTTCCCATGTGGTTGCCAGAAACAAACAATTGTGATGCATGAGAGAGCACTTTGCAGGCTAACGTGTGCTGGGAAAGAAAGTATCATGTGTCACCATCTGTGACATCATAACATTATTCTATTGGCCTAGAAAGGGCACATTTAATGCCATGGAAGCAGAGGAAGAGCAAAGGGTAAAAAGAGAATGGCTTTGGACATAGCAGAAGGCAGAGGAGTTGCATCAATGTCAGCTTTAATTTGGGGGTTTAATTAGCTGCTCTCTGTTTGGAACGTACCACAGATAAAAGAATTTTTGCAAACCCTGTCTCCCTGCCTTTTGTTTGAAATATGAGGGAACATACAGGTTAGAAGAAAACCCTGCTGCTTCTGCATGGTGGTATCGATTCCTGGGAATTAAATGATAATTCAAAGAGGCAGGAGTGGCCTCTCTTTAACCCTGCATCTAGCAGCTTGCCTGGGATTATCAGAGAGCCCAGAACTAGGGTGGCCATAGGGGGTGCACTTCAGAAGAAGACACCCAAACTACAGACTTCCTTCCCACATGTCAGGTCAGGGGCAGGGCTGGCCCAAGAATGCCCTCTAGTCTAGACTTCCCCGGTGCCTACCAGTGTCCTTTCCCCACCCATCAGAACCCTAAGGGGGCTGCTGATGTGATGTCTCTCTCTTTCTCTCTCTCTCTCTCTCTTTTTTTTTTTTGGATTGTCTTTTTTATGTCAATGTCTGATCCTTTTTACAGGAGGGGCATGAGTGTGTGTGCATGTGTGTATGTGTATGCATGTTAAATCACACATGCAAATTCAACACATTAGACAAATCACCCAGAGCAGGTGGGGGAGGCAGGAGAATGGGAAAAAGAGATGGAGAAAAAAGGTAAGAAACACATACACGCACAAAAACAAACAAAAAACAAACAAGGGAGGGCCTTGCACATACCAGTGATGGTAATGTGTCATAAACTTAGGGTGATTCATTCAACCCCTGCACCTGACATCCAAGGAATAAAAAAAGAGAAAGGAGAATACCCTCCTAGCACTCAGAGCAGAAGACCCAAGGGAGAAATCAGGTTCCACCATTGATTTGGGCAACCAATATTCATTCATGTATACATTCCTACAATAGATAGCTTTGTGAGCCAGGTGTTGTGAGGGAGGTGGGCAGGGAAGCGTTGAGCTCCTGTAGGGTTGGTCTCTGTCCTCACAGCATTCCTGGCCCCATAGGCAGAGAAGTCCACAGAGGATGACAACAGAGATGCCATGACAGATCAGGCAAAAGCTGCTCCTAGGACACCAGAGAGGGGCTGGGGAAGAGGGTTATTGAAAGAATTATAGTGGAGCAGGAGGATGAAGAGCAAAGGAATTGACAAGAGGCAAGCCTGAAAGTGTGAACTCTGCAAAGCCAGAGCAGCAAGGGCTTGTTGTCTGAGCTTCGGAGGTCAAAGCCTGGCAGGGGACATGCACAGAGAGTGCAACACCAAGCAATTAGTGCTATAATAGCAGACCGAATATACAGTTATGAAGACACAGAGAAGGAAGTCCTTGATTCTGTGTAGGGGTTTGTGGGGAAGAGAATGAATGCATGGAATTGAGAAGATTTTTAGGAAGTATTGTCTGAACTGAACCTAAAAGGCATTTAGGATTTTATGTAAATGGAAAGAATAGGAATTGAGGACATTCCAGGCAAGAGAAAATGCATGAGCAAAAGCCTTCCCTACCAGCATCTAAGTTAATAAATAAAAATGCCAGAAATCCCAAACTGTTCATGACTAATAATGTGCCTTGGTTAACCACCCCCCAGATTTAGTCAATGGATTTAGAGGTTTAAAAAAATTTTTTAAAGGTGATTCTGGGCATTCTCTATTTCCATGAGGCAAGAATAACCAATCCCAGCTCCTGTTCAGATTTAGGAGTCATCTTCACATACTCTATGAGTGCTAAGCAGGGTGTAGAATGATGACTCTTCTGTTAGAGGAATGAAACATAAAAACAAAAAGCCTGTTTCAAGGGATGGGGAAAAAAACACTCCCTCTGGGTTTGGCGCAAAATTAAATCTTATGAGTTACTCAGCAGCCAGCAAGGCACAGAACGAAGCCCTGTGAAACAGCCTTTCAAAGTAACTGGAGTTGACAACTAACCTTGCTCTGGAGGGGGGAGAAAGGAGTTAACAGAGGCAGAAGTCAGACCTTTCATCCTTCACTTGAGCCTGTCCCTTTCATATGCTAAGTGCAATTCAAGCAAGTTGGGGGAGAGAATTTAACACTATCATTAAAAAAATATCAACACCCAGGCTAAGGGGGACATCATCCCCTGAGTCATTTGCCACCCAGGGTTACAATGAATAAGGTAATAACAGGAAAACAGAGCTTCCTCATGCCACACCTGCTGTGCTGGGCTGTAATTATCCAAACACTGACAATCAATTGAAGGTTAGTATCCTTTCCCATCCCCCAACACACGATGACCCCCCCAAAAGAAAGCTTGGCATGCTGCACTATAATTTCTAGATTTCCACATGTGGTTCTAACCCTGAGCAAGGGTTCCTGTAGGTAGATATAACCTATAGTTGGTAGGGAGACAGGCTTTTCCGTGGTGCCAACAAAGTGACAGTAAAAGGGAATGGCTAAGCTGTTATCAGCAGAGAAGATCCAAACAACCAGAAGCAAAATCCAGGACTTTTATCCTAAAAGGCTTTTCTTATTTTTCCTACAAATTTCCAATTTTGAGAAGTCAGTGCCTGTAGAAATCAAACAGCACGCCTGATGGTCTGGATTTTCAAAGTCAGATATTTGCACAGGCCACGTTCCCACTACTGCATGACAATGAATTTATGAGTAAAAATGAATGTGCTTGAAGATTTTGCCATTTTATGGTTTATTAAATGCCATATTGGAAGATACTAGCTTTTATATACTGGAAAGGGCTCTTTAATTAAGAAGGAAAAGGACTGAGGATGAATCCAACCAGTCTTCCATTTCCAGTGAATACTGAAGATTAAAAAAAAAAAATAGGTCACATTAGAGTGATGGTTATTAAAGTATAGTGTGTGGCCCAGTAGCATCCACATCACCTGGGAACTCAGAAAAATAAATGATCAGGTCCCATCCTCCAAACATAATGATCAGAAGCCTGTTTTTACAGCTCCTTCAGGTCACACTGATCCATGCTCAAGTTTAAGACTTTCTGCACTAGAGCTGTGGTCCTCTGCTCTGGCTGCCTATTACCACCACCTGGTAAAGTTGTCATTGTGATGCCCCACTAATCCCAGACCAATTAAATCAGAATAGCTGGGGCTAGAGCCCTGATACAGCTGCTTTAAAAAAAAAAAAAAAACTCCTCAGGTGATCTAAATGCACAGCCAGAGTGGAGAGCCACTATAGACCAGAATAAGAAAGATTTAGATGAGATACTTTGGGATTTCTGATTGTCAGTGGGTTCCAAGTAATAATGGCTACTGAAAGAGTCTCCTTTGTGGAAGAAAAACCTTTTGAGAAGAAGAGAGATTTCCATCTTCATGAGTTGAAGAGTTTGGCTGTGAAGCTTACCAATAGAGAGTCAGAATCTTATACCAAACCCAAAGGTAATAATAGTATTTAATAACTCATCCAGCAAAGACAGTTGCTCAACCTAAGAAAGAGGTGGGCTAGGGCCCACAGTCAGAAGCTATCATAAAAGCAATGCACTCAGAGGCAGTAAAGAGTGACACCACACTTCCCACACACCTCAAGTCCAAATGCCACAATCCTCCAAGGGGAGCTCAGAGCTTCCCACTCACTTCTCAGCTTTGAAGCCCCTAGTACCCAGGGCATGTGAGACAGCAGGCTCTTTTCACCCGTGTCTGGTGTTACACAGTGTGCAAAATGATGACAACCCATCAGAACAGAACTCTAGGAGCCCACTCACATGGGATGGGCAGAGCCCGAGCACTGCTGCTTAACAAATGAACCATGAACTTCTACTTAAATCAGGGAAATGGATAACCCATTATAAGTGTTTTCCTCAAATTGGGGTTCACCGGCATATCCCAACAAATCCAGGAATTTTTCCCCATGAAAAGGGATATGAAGATTACTGAACTATAAGAAATATTATAAATTATTTTCAACGGGAAGAGGCAGCATTCTTTAGGATGTTTCTGGAGAAATGAGGAGCCAACTCTAATGTTCCTATACTACAAGTAAGAGTAAGAATAAACTCTCCCTTAATTTTTTTTGTGAAAGATCAAATAACAAAGACTGGAACCAGTTCAACAGCTGGTTGGTGAATGCACTTATGAAAACACCACCATCATCATGACAACGTCACAGAGTGAATCTTGCTTATCTAAGCTTTGGGTATTATTCTCCATCTCCTCAAGAAAAAGAGGGAGGATAGGAAGAAAATGAGAGGGAAAGACTATGCTCTTATATCTCTAATGCCCATGATTATGCAGAATTTGGAGTCTGACTGACCTGGGTTTGAGTTTGGTCCTCATCACTTATTTGCTGTTGGACCTTGAATGTTAAATCTATGAATTTCAGGTTTCTCATCTTTAAAATGGGAATACTAATTCTTAGCAACAATCAGGGTGAGCAGAGGGAAAACATGGATGGCATATAGCACATGGATGGCATATAGTGCCTAGAAAACAGCAAATGAAGTAGTAACTGTGATCTTTAATTATTCACCCTTGAACACCCAGCTTCAGTTCCTTTGCAAAGACTTCCTTGACAAAAATGCATACACATACACTTACACACAGAGACACACAGACATACAGACACACACTCAAAGTCTTTGTAACTCCAGTACATCTTGTATGCATCCGAGATTTTAGTCATTATATTATGCTGCAATTGCTTACTTATATAATCTGTATAGATTTTCTTAAGTAAAGAGACCAGGCTTGTGTGTCCTCAATGCCTGTCACATAGCTGATGTATCATATATATGAATGAATGAATGAATGAATGAATGAATGACTCAAGCTACTGCATTTACCTAGTAATGAGATAAGAGGCTTAGTTAGGATGGCAAAAATGGAAAGGACAAGACACATAAGGAAGTTGATAATAATTGTTGACTAGGGGATACAAGCAGTAAAGGAATAAAATGAATGTTCTGTAGTATTTTCTAATGATAGCCAATCATAGATATAGTTCATCCAGAAAGCCCTTCTTTGAGCATTTTCTTAAAAGGAGAGGGGATGGGTGGGGAGGGGGAATACTCATACAAATACTTACAAAATACTTGGTTGTTTAAGTCTACCCCATTCTCTGAAACCAGCCCATCTAGGAAAGGAGTACTCAAAGACAAGGTGAGGTTGACAAATGAACCTGAGTTAAATCAAGAACACTCACCTTTCTCTTCTAAATCTTAAGAATTCTACATCTTTACTGTTACCACTAATCTATCTCCCTTGCTCTCTTCTGCAGACTCTGACCTTTTGGAAGCCCTCTACTTATTCCCCTAAAACTTTCCCTTTGGTGTCATCCCTGGGTAATCTCTGGATGATGTCTACCAAATAGACATTGGATTCATTGACATAGCCACCTCCCTACCACCATCCCACTCTTCATCCTGTCTCTAGAGTCTAGGCTTGAGCAATCAGCTCAGCCAGAAAGAGCCTTAATCATTTTCACCATTGCAGGAGATAACCAAAGAAACAAAATTAAAGTAAATCAGCTAAAAAACAAAAACAAAACAAAACAAAAAACCCGACAAGAGGGTTTTCTTGACTGTGTAGGCATAAGAAGCTCTCCCTCTTGCCTATGCAAGCAAGGGTTTTAATTTTTTTTTTTTTAAAGATTTTATTTATTTATTTGACAGAGAGAGAGAGAGATCACAAGGAGGCAGAGAGGCAGGCAGAGAGAGAGAGAGGGGGAAGCAGGCTCCCCGCCGAGCAGGGAGCCCGATGCGGGCCTCGATCCCAGGACCCTGAGATCATGACCTGAGCCGAAGGCAGAGGCTTTAAACCGCTGAGCCACCCAGGCGCCCGCAAGCAAGGGTTTTAGTAAATGGACAAGTCATCTAAAAAGTATGCAATATGTCCATACCTACACCCTGAGAAATCCTGTCCAATAAGAAACATGGTGACATAATGCTACATGCTTAACTCCAATCCCCAAGCCATCTTTCACAGCCATGGGAGTTAGTCACTGGAAAAGTAGGCCCACTGAGCAAGCCATTGACTTTTATCTTTAGACTTCAACTGCTATTCATCAGCATCAATATTTTAGATCTTAATCAGCTCAGTGCTAGTCTGAGTCCAGGACATCTACATCATCATGAGGACTCACCGCATCCTGACAGCTGAGGACCTCCAAAATGCTGTTGAGTAGTTCGACACAGTACTTCTTCTCCTGGACCTGGTGTTGCATCTCATCTTTCTGTTCCAGCAGCTCCTTCAGTTCTTTGGTGATGACAGGAAGAAGAATGTCCCGACACTCTGGAAAGAAGGCAGTTCAGAGGCATTTGAACATCCTCATTCTGTAGATCTTTCTTTTCTTTCTTTCTTTCTTCCTTTCTTTCTCTCTTTCTTTCTTTCTTTCTTTCTAATTTTTCATTAAATAAATAATTCATGAGTATATTTTCCTTGTAAAAAATTTTAAATATTAAAGATTAGATTAAAATTTCCTTAGACCATCATTCACAATTCCAGTCCCTCCCCCAACACTTGCTCCCCAGAGGAAACCAGTTCTTTTATTCCATACATATGTGTGTAAAAGAACTGTATATGCATATATAGACATACATATAAATTTATGTATGTATATGCATATAAAAATGTACTGGTATAAAATATGTAGATCATTTTGATTTGGCCTCCACTTAAGTAAGATGATCACTGTGATGATAAACCTTCATGATCTTTTTATAGTTTCACATATGTATCAGTATAAAACATATAGTGTCATTTTGTTTTTGTGTCCCTTTCATAAAACGGGATTGTGCTGTATCTTGTTTTGTACCTTGATTTTGTACCTTGATTTTTCTTCACTCACCTATTGGAACACTCACCTTCTTGGAGCACTTTCTATGTTATTACACATAGGGATCAACTTAATTATTTGTAGCTATTGTATAGTATTCTCTATTGTGGATATATTTTTTTATTTAGTCACAGCCCTAGTGATGAACATTTTTCACTCACACAAATAGTTCAACAGTGAACAATCCTTCACTCACATCCTTGTGCACAACGGTTTTCATTTTAAATAAATTAAAAAATTCACCAAAAAAAGTTATCTCTCTTAGCATTGCTGTCTCAGGAAATTTCTGGAAAGTTCTGAAATCCTACACAGCTTTGTTTCTGTATTTCTCTTGAAAATGGAAAAGCTTCCAAGGGCCAGAAAATAATTCCCCCAATTTTTCCAGCTACCTCCACCCATCCACTCAGCTTCTAAAGCTGAGATATAAATCCTATATACCAAGATTTCATTTTAATTCAATAAAACAAACAGGTACTGAACATCTTTGATGAGGAAGGCACTATCTTTCCAGAAGTATAGCAGTAAAATAAGATTCTCACTCATTAGATACTTGAAATCTGACAAAGATCAGCAGCAGCAAAAACGAAGAGCAATGGCAGAACAAAGAATCAGATAAAGGTGGGATGAAGGAGGAAACATCTCTTGTTCTGTCACCCCAACATCTATATCGTCTCCTGGCACAGCACCTTGGTTTCACTCTGGGGAGCCAACCTGCTGTGGAATATTATCCTAGGGAGACTGTCATAAAGCTGCTTGCCCTTCTCTGGACAAGGGCTGGACATCTGATCCTAATTAGAATGACTCCCTGAAATCTGAATCTGGAGGGAACTTTAATAACAACAATTGCTGCCATTGCTAACATACTAAATGCTTACAATGTGCCAGGCACTGTTTTAAGTATCTTGCCTGGATTACTTCAGTCAATCTTTCCAATGACTTGGGAGGTAGATAACACTATTTCCCCGTTTCACTGAGGAGGAAACAGAAGGATGTGCCCAAGCGTACATAGCTAGTACATGGTAGATTCCAGTCTAACTGCCGAGCCTATGCTCTTAACCAGAATGCGCTTAGATGAAGAATATATTCTTTCTTGAAGCTCAACTGTTTGAAGGAAGTACTCTGAAGAGGCTGCCCATGGTTGCCTGCTGCTGCTTCTCCCACTGCTATTCTGGGTCTTTCCTCTCCAATGACTGATTCCCCAGGTTTCCTCTGAGAACTACTCTCCATCTTCCAAATACATTATTTTTACTTAAGTCTAGCAGAGTAGATTTCTGTTGCTCACAACCAAAGAATCCCAACTGGTAGAGTCATAGAATGCCATGAGGGATTCAGATGGGAGAAATGATCTCTGGTTAGAAGATTCATGTAAGACTTTATAGGTTCTGATAGAATTGTGTCCCTTCTCTGAGAGCACCAATGTCAGTTTGTAATCAAATTCTAATTAGTATAATTAGTTAACGTACCTTCATCCAGCCAAAGCGTAAGCTCCATGAAAGCCAGATTAAATCTCAAGTGCCTAACATAGTACCTGTATCATAGTAGCAACTCAGTAAATCTTGGTTGAATGAATTGAAGATAAGTTATTTGAGATGATCATTGATGAGTAAATGATACTGACATAGGAAGAGTGAGGATTTAGGGTACATAGATCTGCATAAGTTCAATAGTTTCTTGGAAGTAGAATAATGGAAGATAATATTTATTTATTTATTCATTTGTTTATTTATTTTTAAAGATTTTATTTATTTATTTGACAGAGAGAGATCACAAGTAGACAGAGAGGCAGGCAGAGAGAGAGGAGGAAGCAGGCTCCCTGCTGAGCAGAGAGCCCAATGAGGGGCTCCATCCCAGGACCCTGAGATCATGACCTGAGCCAAAGGCAGAGGCTTTAACCCACTGAGCCACCCAGGAGCCCCGGAAGATAATATTTAAAAGGAAAGTTCTTCAATGCACTGGGAGCTGAAGGTTATAGTTCTATGGAAACAAAGTTATAGGCAACCAAAGTTTTGATTTGACTTTGCTTAAAATTAAGGTGATATCATAGGCCACAGGTTTAATAATATACTTAACTTGGGCTCAAGAAATTGTTGGCCTCAGGACTTTTAAGAGTACAATGAAACGTACTGGGTGAGCCATTATCCTTCCTTTAGAGAGATAAGGGAAAAGACAGGATAATATTTACATACCAGTGAAAGACCCTTCCCCTAGAAGGTAGATAGGATAACTAACCGCTTTTTTGCTTTTCNTAATTTTTGTCCAGATCTATTTATTAAAAGAGGTAAAGAAGGTTGATGGAATGTTCACTCAGAAGTTTGTTTGAAAGGTTATCTTCTAAAGGATGTTGACATGTGACTTGAGAAATTTTTATTTGTTAGAGAAATGATATGTGTTTACAAGCTCAATGTTGAAAAACTAGGTGAGTTCATTTGAAATTGTAAATTCTTTGCCACTAGATGAATGACTTCCTCAACTTACTGAAACTTAACTTCCCAACTCTGCCTTTAACCACGTTATCAAAAATAAAACCAACCAGAAGCTAAGAACTGTGCGTTCTCTCACTGAGTTAGATGAGGATTATAAAGTCTTCCTCTTTGAGAAGCTATTTTTCCAAGTAAAATGAAAGATCTAATAAAGGAAATTTAAAACACCACAAAAAGTCTTGTTCGCCCACAGGTCTCTGACCAAAAGGGAGTCCTCAAAAGATGTGTTTTAAGGAGATTTGTGTCCCTGCAGCATTTAGGGTAGCTGGAGGAAGAAAAAAGGGCAGAGACCCTGCAAAGGGCAGAGACCCATGAATATGCCACTGCAGCAGTCCAGGTGATGACAATGAGACTACAAGTGCTGGGTTCTACCCCTCTAGAGTCCCAGCCTCTGATACAACATTTTTGTCTTTTGTTGAAGCTAAAGATTTAATAGGAGCGTAAAGGAAGGTAGCAAGAAAAAGATTAAGAACAGTTGATTGTCTTGAGTTTAAAGCATAAGAAGACTGTCTTAAAGTCTAAAACAGCCTATTGCGACTCAAGATTAAAATCATTTAAAACTCTGTAAAAAGGACCTAGAGTGATATGTAAAGAGATATGTAAAGGCAGATAAGGGATTAACCCATTCAGGCAGTTAATTAACTAATTCATTCATTTAGGCAGCCTACTACATTCATTGAAGTCTCCCTTAGTGGCAATCATTTTTCTGTGGTGGGAGGTAATGGTCAGGGGTTACTGGTCCATCCCAGCAACAAAGCCAACAGAAGTAAGAGGCAGACATGAATGGACAAGAAAAAACCTGGTGCCTTTACCTCTTGGGAGTGGCAACCTGTTAGGAGTATTCATACAACAGAGCTGTGTAGTAACAAAGGTCAAGTTTTTCCTTAAAGGTTCATTCTGTTGGTGTTCTAGTTGAGACACCTCAGTTGATCCCATTACAAAGATATGAATTTGAGGGAAAAGGCCACTTGGGAGATTTTAGATGTTAATGAAGATCTCCTTGGGAAGTCACCAGAAACTTTAAATTCTACTTCAAATAGAGTTAAATAGTAGTTCCTCATGGAGAGGTCTGGTTTTGAGCTCTCCATCCCAACCAAGTATTGAAGTAACAGTTAAGTGGCCTATGGATAGGGATGATGAGAAGGTATTCAAAGAAACAGATGAAGGGATGAACTAAATGGTTGTTAAGTCCCCGTCCAAAAGTCTATGATTCCCACAAAATACAGGTTCAGAGGAAATGGCAGGAGGTAGGGTTTATTTGCTAGGTGGAAAGACAGTGGGTGTGTTTGCATTGTTTACAAACCACTGATGTCGTGGGAGCTGCAGATGAGGCCCCAACAGAAGCGGTGGTTTATCAATCTGAAAATCCTCAACTTCATAGATTATCAAAACCCAGCATCCCCACAAGACAAAGTCTCCTGGTGCTGAGAGTCAGCAAAATTTTAGCTGAGGAGGCCATTAATAACGTGGCCTGTTTTTCAGAAAGTACTTTGTCTTCTCATTAACCATGATTTCTCAGAAACGTCTGGCTCCTCTGTTGTGAGATGAAATAATTTTTCTCCTTTGTAATTGGAGCTGTGAAATTATATTAGCCTGTAAAGCTTCAGGAAGTAGCATTTCTAAACTGTGGCTTGATTGTCAAGCAAACAAACACAAACGGCTTGAAAGATAAATGTTGCCAGAGTCTTAAATCAATCTTTATAAGCAGAGCCAATGAGTATGAGAGATCTGCAAACCCACCCCAGGTACCTGATACCCGACAAATGCTGGGAGATCTGCCACCAGGTGACAAGGTCAAATTGTAATTGGACCAAGACTTAGGAAACAGAGCTATTCAACTCTGTATTTTCACAGGAAAGAGCTTTCTTTTGTTGACATGATGGCAGAGAGGACAATGCAGCATTTCTGGGCTCTGGTTTCTTCCTTCTTGGAAGAAGTTTTGTCCTGTGGAAGAAGGAGTTACTGCCAGAATCCATAGCTCTCTTGAAGTGTCATATAATTTTGCAATGATTTCAAGACTCAGGGACTCTTTTAAATAAGAAGGTCTTTTCCCTTACCTCCATCTCCATAATATTAGCCCTGTAGAAAGAATGAAATAGAGATGCTTTTTCCATTTTGGAAAATCACCTTGAGATGCATCAGGCCAAAACTACATCTGTCACCACAGCCCCAACCCCAGCTCCAGAGGGAAACACACCTAAGAACCACAACTGAACTCCGCATCTTCCCCACAGGTCCGCTCCTCCCCTGCTCTGTCTCAGAATGAAGGCACCCCAGTTACATAGTCCACACAGTCAGCCGAACAAACTTGCTTCCTCTCTCTGAACACAATGCTAAATCCATCATGAAGTCAGATCCATCCTGCCCCCAAGCCAGCCTTCTCCACCCTCCATTGCAAGTCTCCCAAACCGATCTCCCCATTTCCAAACTCAGTAGCAGGAATTTCCCCAAAACTCAAACCTGATCACAGGACTCACTGCTTGAAGTTCTTTCATGGTTTCCAATTGTCCTCAAGGTAAGTACTGTGAGCTCTGTGGCATAGCTGAAAGCCTTTTGTGACCAAACCTATCCATATCTCCCCATACCCCACCTCCCACACTGTCCCAGCCTCTTCCTCTCCTGCTTGTCAGTTTTTGCACATCATTTTCTTCACCCAGAATGCTTTTATCCCATCCATTTTTACCTAACTTCTTCTTGCCTTCTAGGTCTTAACTTAGATGCCAAAACCCCTAGGACAACATTCCTGACATTGCAATATGACTTGGATGATCCTCTCTTATGCTCCTGTAGCACTCAAACTTCTGTCTTAATCATTTGTCACACTACGTGCTCATTGTCTGTGTAATGGGATGAGCAGTGAGATCCTTGTTATCATCTCAGAAATGAAGCAGAGGCCAGAACCTGAAAACAAAAGATATAATTACCCCACATTTTAAATGCAAATTGTCTCCAGTAGTGAGGGTACACCTCAAGGTTTTCTGAGAGGTACCAAATCAGTATCAGCCCCACACCAATCTCTATGCACCTGAAGGAGGATCGGCAGATATCTTTGGATATAAAGTGATGTCCATAAAGAAAAGCCCCAAAGTGGATGTGGAGTGAGGAAGAGCCAAAAGGATCACTCATGAAATATATGAAGATGAGACTGGCACCTTATATCCCCACCAGGAACATGTTGGCTGATCTTCAAACCCAGATGCATCCCAGTTCTGCCAACAGAATGGAGAGACGTGAGAACACTCGGGAGCCCTGTTCTCACCAGCGGGAAAAGGGTTAAACACAAGCAAGGTGTCTGGGTCAGGGGCTTGGTCACATCCTCAGTGTGGCTGCACCTTGTCTAAACCTTTCTGTGCCAGCCTTCACTTGGAGTTTCATAGCCAGCCCCTTACTTTGTCACCAACACAGGTTAATCGATTCTTCAACTCCGTTCGATATTTTACAGGCTTTAAGGTGAAACTCATTCTGCTTTAGCCAAGTTCCTATTGACCAAAAGGTGAATTCAGCTCAGCTCAGTCCTCTTGGGGGATGGTGAGGAGCTTGTGGTTATCAAGGCTTGTCCTATCCTCCCCACAGGCCTTTTGGCAAATAGATAAAATGCTTAAGTGAAGCCCAAAATTCTCCCTGGGCAAGGCTGAGCAATGCAAGCTTGGCTCAGTGTTTTCTTTCTGTTTGGTTGGGGACCATTCACAGGTGTCAGAGGCCGTGTGGTTGGATCAGCTGAACATGGAGGAGGACCTCCACACACAACTTCTCTGACAGATAGCAATTTGTTCTCACAACCTCCCTCCTCCAGTCAGTGTGTCATGAAGAAAAGTAATTCCACTCACTGGGAAATCAATAACTACCCACAAACTTCATATTCTGGATCAGGTTACAAGCCTTTTACAACTCTACTAACATTTCTCCCCCCACATTCTTCAGCAGCAACTCATGATTCACTTTTCTTACCTCCCTGAAAGCACACCTAATTACAATATCCAGAATCATCCCTCACTCCCCATCCAGCCTGCATCTGCCATGATGCACATCTCTACTTTATGAACCCTGAGGGCCAAAATATGTCTCTCCAGCTAAACAAACACAGCCTATTTAGAGATTTCAGAACTCAACAACTGTAAAAATTCTCCTTAGGTATCTTAGAGCGGTAAATGCTTACAAAGAAATGTACTTCCAGAACTTTGTTGTAGATACCCACTTCACCTTCAATCCAAGCTATTGCTTTTACCACATACCCTTTATATTTAACATAAAACATGACACTGCACTCACTAAACCTATAAGAAAATGCCCTATAAGAAGTTGAAATTGGACATTCAGAAAAATAGTGATGACAGGAAAGGTAGATAGATTTATTGTCGCTGAAATTAAGAGGATTTATATTTGTGCCCCCAAAATGTCACACTGATTATAAATATAATTTGTAAGCTCTTATAGTCTATGTGTAATCTATATCTTTGAGTATATAAATATGGACATATGTTGCTGGAATTAATCTATGTCTATATATATCCATATATATGTAGAGAGAGGGGGAAAGATCAAATAATTACTGTGACAGATACTATTCTATTGGACGTTATGCTCTAGAGGATATTAAAAACAATTTAAGAGGATAATAATTGTCTTAGGTTTGATTCTCCACAAACAAACTCCGAGATGAGGTTTGGGTGAAGGTGACTTACTTATTAGGAGGTGTTCCAGAAAACACTGGAAGGGGAATGGAGAAGTGGGACCCTCAAGGAGGAGGAGGCCAGGCAGGCTGCAAAGGTAGGCAAGTGTCACAGAAAGCGAACATTAGCAGCAGTGGGGGCCACAAGGGCCAAGCAGCTAGGGTACTCTGACCCTGGGGGTGGACAGCCATGGGATCTCAGCACACAGGCAAGCAGGCTCCTGCAGCCTAAGGGCAGCACAGGGAGGCTGGTGCCAGCTGTGGGGAGAGAAAGTCCTCTTGGAGCTGTTGGGCACAAAAATGTTCATGGATCACAGGAGGGATGGAGCCCTGGAGTTGATGTTGCAATGACAAATACGGACAGCTGTCAGCAAGATAATGAACTGGGTAACAGGAGAAAGAGAGTTTGGGCGTGCAGGGAAGACCATTCCACATGAGGCAGTTAAGAAGGCCTCTCTGAGATGGAGATTCTTGAGCTGAGACCTGAGGGTGAGAAGGGAACAACTTGCAAAGATCTTGAGAAAGAGCATTCCAAGCAGTAGAAATAACATGTGAAGGCCCTGGGGTGGAAATGTGCCTAACATGATGAAGGAAACACACAGACCAAATGTGGCCAGATTATAGAACATGGGGAGCATAATAATGAGATGACAAACTTGGAGAGTCCGGCTGGGGCCAGATCTCATCAGGTCCTGTGGCCCATGGTGAAGAGTTTCACCCTTGGGTAGAGGTAAACAGGTTTTGTTTTTATATTTTTTATGAGTGTTGAGGGTAGGCCTAGAGAGGAAGGCAGAACACTGCAGAGGTTTTTTGAGGAGGGGAAGAATAGGTATAGTGTTTATTGAGCACTTACTATCTACTAGGCATTGTCTGTATGAAGAGTATATCATTATTCCTAATTTGTGGATGAGGAAACTGAAGCTCAGAGAGGTTCACTAACTTGCCTAATATCACACAGCTGGGATTTAAACCTAGAAAATGTGCTTCCAGGGCTCATGTTCACAACTACCAAGCTATCCTGCCTCCTTTCAGTAAGAGTGATGGGGAGAGAAGATGAAAGCTTGATTAGTTTGTAGCATGAGAAATAGAAAGAAGTGGAGAGACTTGGGACAGAGTTACCATGTCTTGCTGATGGATTAGAGGTGCTATATCAATGTGTAAGCATAGGCATTTTGAACATTTGAGTGAGAGAATAATAGATTCATTTTAGGGTATATCGAATTAGGCTCTAATCATGGGGACCATTTCATTGCCACAACTAGCAAGTAATGAAAAGATTCCCATCAACATTTCTCTGATGGTGTGAATGGCTGCAGAGGCGGCCTGTCATCATGCCTTCTGAAAGCTATTAGGGCATAATTGGTGCATTCTGACAGGTACCTGCACTTTCACTTACCCCTTTGCACTTTCCAAGATCATTTTCACTGCCACTGCTGACCGGCCTCCTCTCAGCCAGCTCACTCATTAAACCATAATCCAGCTCCATAGAAAGTGGTTTTAGGAAAATAAAGGTGCAGATATGGCCAATTGAGTCATGACCCCTAATTTGATTTGTCCCTAATGCTTAGAACAATTATATTCGCAGTGCCACACCAGATGAGTGTAGCTCAGCCTGTTATAAGACTGTCTTGCCCACCTCCTAACCCTAGCTAATGGAAGGACAAGCAAATGGAAAAGCTTGGGGTGGAACCAAGTGGTCTCTATACTGGATAATCTGGGCCATTTTTAAAGGAAGATTCCCATCAAAGTACTATGCTCCATTTCAAATTCATGCAAGAGGAGAAATGAGTCAAGTTAGATTTTTGACTGCAAAGAGCTGTATCTTACATCCCTTGCGCCCATTTGATTCTAATTCAGTGACTTCTGGAATTTAAATTAATTTATAAGCACTTAGGACACCTGTTCGAACAGTTGTTACCACCCATACCCCTCCAGGGTTTATCATCCCTGACCCACTGCCTCTCTTCCACACCATGCTACACAGATCCCTTAATCCTTTTACTCTAGTCCCTGGTCCTCTGGAGACTCACACAATTTGGGGGCTTCATGAATTTCACTCTATACTTAACCAGGAACTCTTTCACCTTTAACTCTTTCTGAGCTAATTTGTGGTGGTATACTCAAAATTTTCTCAGCAGTAGGAGTCATTTAGAACAAATATGTTTTAATAAAGGGTAGAAACCATTTTTCCAGAATTCTACTGAGAATGAAAGGGAATGGGAGAGGGGGATATTAAGTATGAGATAGGCAACATATGCCGAGCTCCTTCTTGGTGCCAGGCACCACACTAAGAATTTATTTAGTCACTACCAAAACCTATTCCATATATTATGTTATCCCCATTTTACAGATGAGAAAATAGGAACTCCAAGCAGCTTACCCAGGGGTCACTTAGCTAGCATGACTACAACCAAGGCAAGATTCCAACACAAGCCTGTCTGGCTTCAATGCCAGGACCATTCCAACTCCACTCACACATGCATGAGTGCAGACAATCATTTCCAACTCCTAGATTTTGCCAGCATAAGGCAGCCACCCTTTGAATTTGTTAGCTCCCTGAAGCTGGCCTGAAATAGAAAATCCAAGATCCTGGTTGATTGATTGGTTTAATGGTTGGTTTTGTTGTTTTGTTTTGGTAAGGGTTATGGTCCCAGGGGAATAAAACAAACAAACAAACAAGCAAACAAATTCCAGTCCTGGAATCCTAAGCAATAATGAGCACTCATCAACTTGGTGATTCAGCCTTCAGTTCAGTCATTCACTTTCGTTTTGTTAATTCAACTAACCATTTCTTGAGCCACAATTGATTAATCTTACCCATCTCACTACAGTTGGTTAGCAAATAGCAATCATGACTTTCAAACCATTCACTAGGTTTTCCTAGAAGACAGTGAGAGCCTGGAGCGAAATGTCTAATCTCAATCAAGTCCTGTCTCCTACAGTTCCTGGAACAATCTTTTCACACAGTAGGAACCTAATAAGTGTTAGACGAACGAATGAGTGTTTGCTGATTTCAGAGAGGGAGCCCTGTCTGCCTACATTGAGGGTAAGTCTCAGAATCAGAACCCCATTTAGTGTTGAGTTATTGCAATATTTATTATTCGGTGCTGTCTTTGAAGAAACCAAGTGACAGTAGCTGGGGACTGGGAGAGGGATGTTTAAGGAGTAGAAATTTCACTTCTTCATCTTCCCCACCTTCCCTGAGCACCCCTTCTGGCAATGCCTTCCCATTCTTAGCTTTACTCCATCACAGAGGCAAGGATGAGAAGTGGACAGAACTCTGGATTGAGGGTCCAAAGACCTAGTTCCAGGTCCCAGCCTTAATACTGGTAGGCTGTGTGGCCTCACATAGGTCATTTTACTTCCCTTCCTCTAAAACTGGGGATTAAAATGCCAAATTCCTAAGAGGATACAAATAAGACATTATACAAATTCAGTTGTAGTTTTTAATTATAGTGAGGTGTGCTGATCTCATGTTATGTCTAAGAAGTTTTGGGATCCAAAGCAAAGCACATAGGAACTTCAGTTTCCTTCAGCTGTAGCTGACATCTACACTTGACAAAACACCTGGACCAGGCATGCTGGAATGAAATGGATTCAAAGCTATTACCTGCATCATTCAAACAAAGTGCACTTCTGTCTGAAATACCAAACTCATAGGACTGCGTTAGAAGAGGTGGATATAAATTGAAATGATTGGGATATACGCCTTGGGTTTTTATGTTCCCTTTTGTGTGTGGAGAGACTAGAGGAGAGCTCAGGCAAGCTTTTTCTGAACATCCTTTTACATTTCTGTTTGCAGCTTAGAATAATAATGCCACTTGCCCACAATTCTCGAGCTGCCCCCTGAGCAATCCTATATTGCTGCCATCACAAAACATACGAATACTAAAAAGAACAAAAACCAACAGCAATGTTTTGGATCAATATGAGCAGCCAGCATCCCATTTCTGGGGAAAGCACGCATTAAAAGCCTCTTGTTTACATTTTAAGGCTAACAGAGGGGCCCTTCATTTCAGAGAATTAAATGAGAAAATTCTCCTGGATTCAAGCATTAGCAAAATGGAATGGTTGTGTAATTGTCTCCAATCATCATCTGATTCTCTCTTCCTCTCACCTTCCCCATAACAGCTCCAGGAAAGGGGGCTGGGGCCCTCTCATTTACAGCCCTACACGTTTAAAATCCAGTGTTGCTCATTACAAAGGAAAAACAGAGAAGTGTAATATATTTCAAACAAGTGAATAATTGGAAGCAAATTTCAAAGAAGGAGGGGGAATCACTGCCTTTTACCCCCCACAAATAAAAGTGGAAATGGGGAGAATTTCTCTTCTGGCCTCTTCTTTTCTAAAAGCACTCAGCTAAGAAGGTAGAGAACAGAGACAGTCCTGAGGGGGCAGGAGCTTTTGCCTGCTTAGTTTTTCCATTCCTGCCACAGAGCCCACATGAGCCCTCCCCTGGAAGGCCCAAAGTAAAATAGTGATTTAAGAAATGAATCACATACTTAGGCCCAATATTTTAATGAGAGGATCAAAGAGATCCCACTTGGACTCTAAAGCCAATGAAGAGGAAACTGGGCTAAGATGTGAGAAAAGAGAAAGTAAACAGAATAAATATCAGTCAACAACATATAATAAGCTTTCTGTACAAAGGGAGGACAATATATGGTCTTTACCCTCGGGGAAGCCCAAGTGTAATAAAGAAAGGAACCAGTCAATTGATAGGAATGGTATAAAAAATACATACAATGAAACGCACTGTATTTCCAATTATGTTCAGTCCCAGCTGATGAACCTCAAACTGTACACCTATGAAATTGACATTAATATTTTATTTGGGGCATGACATGTCGATATATTTATGATTAGTTATATGTATTTCTTCCCATGCTATTTTACTCCAAAAAGAAAAATAAAAAGAGAAGAGAAAAAGAAAGAAGATGACATGCCAATATAAAAGTTAACATAAGGGCTCAAGTGCCCATAAAATGTAGCTCTCTGCTTGTGTGATAAACTCTCAGGACCACAGAGGAAATCACCCAAGTTCTAGAGTTTGTTGGTCATTAAGGTAGAAGAGAACTAATTCTGTAAGAGAAACATAGTTTTTTCTGGTACTAAATTCTTTAAGAAATTTTTCATACTGAGTTAATGGTCTACATTAAACTTTAGTAGTGTTTAGCTGCTTTTGACATCAAACTGTGGAATTTTAACTCTGAAAAGAACCCGAGAAAAGCTAATGGCTTCAGTTCCTTTGACTGTGTCATGCGCCTAGGCAAAACATAAAAACAACAAATGGAAGAGGGCTCAGGACTGCATGCTTGTCCTTATATGGCGCCTTCATTTATTTTTCATGAAAACAAATAATTATGGAGTGCCTAACAAATGTCAAGCATCATAAATGGCACAGAAGTGTATGGGACCAGGATGTACGTGGCAAAGATAGAAGTGACCAAATTCAAGGCATATATAAGAAGATTCAAAGGCTTTAGTGATTATTTGAAAGTGAAAAATGAGGCACAAGAAAATTTGAGGGCTAGTCCAAATGACTGGCAGAAAAATAAGGGACGAAGAGAAGGTTTTTTTCATGAACAAAATGAATACGGCTTTGGAAATGTTGAGTTGGAGTGCTTGTAAGAGATTCAAATGGAGATGTCAAAGGGACAGCTGGCTAAATGTGTCTGAAAATGATCTACTACAAATGGGTAACCATAAATTCAACTATATGGAAAACACATTGAACATGGCTGCATCCCAAAAAGCATTTAAAATGGGCTATTACAGTGTATTTAACAGAGAGCACCTTACTGATGTTTATTTGGTGATAATCATGAAGACCATAATGAGAGGAAAGGAAGAAGAAGGAAAAGGAGGGGAAAGAAGAGGAAGAGAAGAAAGTAAAGATTGAAAAGTAGCAACACCTGGGGGTCTGGGGGCACATGTTGGGACAAGGGAGCTCAAAGGGGCTTGGAAACATGAGAGATTTTTCACTTGAAATTTTTAGATCATCACGAAGACAGGTTTATTTCTTTTTTTTTTTTTTTTAATTTATTTATTTTGACAGAGCGAGAGAGATCACAAGTAGGCAGAGAGGCAGGCAGAGAGAGAGAGGAGGAAGCAGGCTCTCCACCGAGCAGAGAGCCCGATATGGGCCTCGATCCCAGGACCCTGAGATCATGACCTGAGCCGAAGGCAGAGGCTTTAACCCACTGAGCCATCCAGGCGCCCACGAAGACAGGTTTAGAAAGACCCCAAAGGTGATTAAGTAGCCCAAACTGCCCAGGGGATGTAGCCAATACACTTGTCAACACTGTCACTTTAGTAAGTAGGAGCAAGTAGGAGCTGGAGGGCAGAGTTTTCTGGCAACAAGAGTCGACCACTATTTCTAGAGCACCTACAGTGTGCCTGACTGTTGAAAGTGGGAAGGAACATAGCTGAAGTGTAGCCCCTTCCCTCAAGGACTCTCCTGCTAGAGCATCATGCACAGTCTGCTAGCCCAGGACAGACATGGCATAGTGATTTAGTGGACTACGAAGAGGAGGAACAGAAAGACATGTCAGCCATGAAGAAGACTCCATTCTCATTCCTCTGATACACCAAGGACCAGGCCATACAATGAGTGCTACAGAGCCAATGGTGGAGGACACTAAAAGCAAAGAATCCTTGTTTCTTTATCTGTAAAGTGGAGAAAATGGGAGTTCCTCCCTTCACAAGGTTTAAAAAATAAAATAATATGTGTAAAGCACTTGGAGCAGCACACCTGGACCACGATAAGCACTACATAAGTACAAGCCATTATTGTTTATTTTTGTTTTAACTTCTGTATGTAACTTTCTAGGTAGAAAAACATGCTGTCTCTTGACATGGGTGGTGGTTGCATGGGCAGATACATATGTAACAAATTCATTGAACTGTACATTTAAGATTTGTGCATTTCACCATAGACAAATTACACCAAAGTTAAAAAATATATTGCTACAATGGAAGGTAATATTAGTTCCCCTTCAACAGGTGTACACAGTGAGGCTTGAGGAAGTCAAGCAAGTTGTGTGAGGTAGTACACCAGATCTCAGCCTGCCTCCCTACATCAGCTGAGCCTTGGTCCTCGACAGGGCTTAAAGCAGGAGTCACCCAAAGATGCTGTCCAACACTTGACTTGGAGAATCTTCTGCAAGGGGAGAGAGCAGCTGTTCCTTCCTCTCTTCCATTCTTTCTCCCACCTTCCACCCTCTTCTCATTTCAGCTCAATTCCATTGTCTCATTAACAATTAAAACCAAAATCCTTGCCAAGTCATAACCTGCAGGGAAACACCTAAGAGAATGACTGGTAGTTATTAAGGACTGAAGGGAACACACCCCAAGCTAGGCAAATTCCACAGGGGCTGAGGATGCCCCACTAGGCACTGAAGTGCACCCACTCTAAGGATGCACGCAGCCCTTGCCAAGAGAATAAGCATCAGCCAGAGAAGAGTGAGTGATCCTCATATACGAGGTGCTATAGAAATTAATTTTGTATGCCTCTTCCATTAGCAGTGTGTCTGAATTAACTTTAATATGCAAGTTATCATGTTAATCTTTGATACTAAAAAAGAATGTATCATCATTAACCTTCCTATCCCTGCATTTAGCAATGCAGTCTTTTTATTAGCCATACGCAAGAGAAGTAGCATTATTTCTTGGCATCTCTGCACTCTACCTATCTGTATGCAGGTCCACTAGTTACTTTGTGAAATCTCTGCTGATTCAGAAAGCTCATTTTTCAAACATTTGACTCTAACTGCCCATAAGTCACCAGAAGTTGACTCCATCTCCCCCCCCCATTTTTTTCCCAGAGTTCTCCAAATTAGAATGAATTTTCCACTGAAAGAACATTACACACACACACACACACACACACACACACACACACACACACAAAAGCTACATGATGGTCATTGGAAGGGGGCCCACAGCAGGAAGAAATATGAATAAGTTCTGAGTGATATTTATGAAAGGCAAGTTCATGCCAAGCTAGCAGTAATTGCTCTTCAGAGCTCCAGGATATTTGGGTAACTAAGTTATAGGTAAAACAGGAACTTTCACTTCATAGAATAGGTAAACACAATAAGCAACATTGGAAAATTAGCCTTTAAGGATAATGGGAAAATCACCCAATAGTATAACCTAGTACATCTTTCTCTTCCTGTATTCGCTTGACATATGTAAATTACAGGTAAAGGAAAGTTACCTATACCTCCATTTGATGGATAACTTTAATATTCCTATCCCACTCATTCCATACATTCTAACCTGTAAAAGTGATAACAGTAGGAAAATGTTAGATAAATCACATTTTGCCACCTTTTTATTCCATTCACACCCTCTCATTGAGCAGCAAGATAATGAGAAATCAAGGAACTTCTTAGAAGGGGAAAACAAGAATGAGGTCTACAATAGAAACTTAAAATAGAACATCAATCCTTGAAAAATAAAACCAGTTTCTGTTCTCAATAAATGCAACAATATACAGTTTATAATTTATAATTACCTACACAGTGAAACTAAATCGGCTTTTGGCTTTTAGGAAAGTTACCAATAATAGGGTTGTAACATATCTGAGTTCATCTCTGGTAGATGGGTAGTTTTAGGTTCTCCTTTTAAATCTAATAATTGGGGATGCCAGGGTGTCTTAGTCAGTTAAACATCTGCCTTCGACTTGGGTCATGACCCCAGGGTCCTGGGATCGTGACCTGCATTGGGCTCCTTGCTCAACGGGGAACCAACTTCTCCCTCTGCCTGCCACTTCCCCTGCTTATGCTCACTATTTCTCTCTTTCTCTGACAAATACATAAATAAAATCTTTAAAAATAAATCTAATAATTGTTTTTCTGGCTGATACTTTATAAAGGCATGACATGAATAAGAAAGCAACTAGGATTCAGTCATATATATTCTCAAAGGGCCAAGAGAATTCTAAGGGGCAGAATCGACTATTTTCCAACGTTCTGCAATTTATTTTCCAAGTTAACCATTCTTTTTGTCAATGTGAAACCCACCATGTACTGCTCATAATTTACACCCTGCACTATTATTTACTTAATATTTTTTCATAAGCTAGCTGGATTCTAATCTGCTTCCGTACTTTTAAAAGAAAATTTTGCTATTTCAGTCAGAAAACCAGTATCACTTGCCACAGATGAAAGGTAAGTGTAAAAATCAATAGTATAAAAACCAAACACTTTTATTAAATTCCACAATGAACTTAAGCCTGAGGTCTGCTCCCTTGTTATCGAAGGGGATTAGTAGAGAAAGATTAAAGACAAAACAGCAAAAGCATACAATCCTTGACATAAACAGAAAGACTGAAAGGGAGTTGGAAGAGAATGATCTTCTGCTTCTGTGGTACAGTAGTTTAATTGGACAGACCTAAAATCATCCTCCATGCCAAGGCAAATACTTTTGCATATACTGGTACATATCCACACTTTGAAAAACACAAGTACCAAGAAAGAAATCAAAACTGGGATTCCTGGCTTCCCATCCCTGCAACTAACTCACTGTGTGACCTTGGGTAGATCATGCTATAAAATGAGAAGGTTGGATCAAACAGTTTCTCCAAGGAGTTGCTCAACTCTATGTACTTATGTATTGTGAAACCTTTAAACATATTCTAACATATCTTCTCATCAACTAAAGTTTTCAGTTGCTAATTGCATTTACCCTGTTATCTGAAAATGTTACCAGGAAGAAGTAGCAAAGATTTGAAAGATCAGCTACTTTGGGGCAGAAGAGCCTTTTGAAGCTGTTGCGTTGAAAAAAAAAAAATCAATAAAATCGACTGCAATCCAGGCACAACAGAATTTGACTGTCCAGGATATATACCTTGCATCCCTTGACTTTGGAAACCAATGGGTAAAGCTCTGTCTTTAAATTGACCTTACAAACCATCACCTAATCATTTGCCTCCGTCAAGTGATAGTTTATGCCAGGTGAGTAATAGAGGGTGTTGATTCAAATTGTCAGTCTTACCTCCACCTTCCTATGAGAAAAGTAGATTGAGGAAAACAAAGATCAGCAGTTAAAAACCAGTAAATAACTGTAAGCTTGTTTATTTGCACGATCTGGTATAGTTAAGCAAGTTTCTGTAACTGTAAAAAGAATGACAACAACCTACTTTATAAGGTTTCTGTAAGAAATTATAAAAAAGTAATTATTATCAGCATTATAACAGTACATATGTATATTATCTTTCTCACAGTTTTTTTCCTGTCTTGATATTCTGAAAAAGTCAATTTAAGCAACAATTTATTTTTAATGCCATACATTCATTGGCTTCACCTTTGAACTGATAGTAATGAAAACAAATACAATAATTATAAGTGAAAACTTAATGAAAATAATAATTATACTTATATTAATGTTAAGCTACCACTTATGGGCATTTTTATCATCTAGGGACTGTGGTAAGCATTATTTCATTTAATATTTTTATCAGCCCTAATTATTATCCCCATTTTATGGATAAAGAAACAGAACCAAAGAGGTGATATGACTTTTCCAAAGTCATAGAAGGATATAGCTCAGAGATTATGAAACAGAATGAATAAGCCCCATAGTGTCTTTCCAGAACTCAGTAGGTCTTTGGTAAGAGACCATACAAGAAACCCTCTAGGGTCAAAGTCAAGAAAGCCATGAAATAAAAAACTTGGGAAAAAAAAGTTGTGGGGAAAAAAATCAGAGATTACCAAAATCTAGCTTAATATATTGAGAAAGGCTAACTATTTACAGTTCGGAAACTCTTTGTTCTTCCTTTTGTTTTATTTTCTTAAATTTTTTGATAACGTAAACAAGAAAAATTGAATCATCTGGCTCCCTCCGCTGCAGTCCCATGGCACTTTGCTCATAGCTCCACTATAGAACATTCATCCTGCATTTTAATGAAGAGTGTCTCATTTTGCAAATGAAAGCAAGCTCCTTGAGGACATCACCACGTTTTTGCCAACTCTGTATTTTCTAAATGGCTTCTCAATGCTTTGTTTATAGCAGAGAATCAATAAACATTTATTGAATTGAAAACCCTGCTCTAAATGCCTCTCTTCGTCTCTCCTGTACAGAATTTGAGATGCTAGAGAGGCAGTTAAAGATATGGGTCTTGAGGTGAAAGCAAAGAGTTGACTAGTGATTAGGGCTGGGGGTTGTGGACATCAGGATGGCACTAAGCCACAGGGGTGGATGTTCTCCCCTAGTCAAGAGTGGGCGGGACGGAACTGGATACAGCTGAGAACTGGAACCCTGCGTAGTTGTGGCATGAACTGGATTTGCTGTAAGGCAGTACTCCTCCTCTCTCTGGACCCCCCATTTCTGACCCTTGGGCATAGAAAGAAGTGGCTGGAGATCTGCAACCATGCCACAGTTCATCCTGAGGATGTCCCCTTTCTCCAGGATCAACCAGGGGACAGAAACTAGGGAGGGCTACCCAGTTTTCACCCCTACATTGGCAAGAGAGGGAGAAAGGTAGGATGGGGGAGAAAAAAGCTACGAAAAGCTTGCCCACATGGAAGGAGTCAGGCATCAGGGATGCAAGACAGCCATCCCTCCTGCTCTCTGCCACAAATCCCAAGGTCTCTTTCTTGATGTGTGTGGCTGAGATCTCCTGATGAACTAGGATGAGGGAGCAACATATCTTATTCTCAGAGAATTATTTTCTTCTTTTCTTGCTCAACCCACAGTATAAGCCATTCTGCTGTTTGCAGACTGGTCCCACCATTGATCAAGATTTGCAACTCACCGTAGGCCCCTGAAACACCACAAATTTCCCTGAGAGGTGACTGGGACCTCTTGATTTCTTGGCATGAGCACTGAACAGACAGCAGAGTGCTGTACTGAACCTCTTGCTACCTGGGCTGTAGTTGATTTAAAAACCTGCAACTGCAACCAGAGGGAAGCCCAGAATCCCTATAAACCAAACTAAACCAAGCCTCTCATTGCACACACAGGTTCTGGTAAATCTGGGACATTGGTAGGGAGGGGCAAGGCTGATGTAAACCAAATTTTTTGAGACCCGTGGAAATATGTGCATGAAGAGAAAAATCCTCCTGCAAGTGGGGTCCTATTGTCCTGACTGCTACCCCCTCTCCAAGTGCTCAAAAGACTGGTGGAGTCCCAGGTCCCCCAAGCCAGCAAACACAGACCCAGCCCTGAAAAAACTTCCTAATGACACATCACAGATTCATCTATGGCCTGTGAACAATAAATACCTCTGAACACAGTGAGTCCTTCAGTGTCTTTCATGTCAGGCTGATAATAGTGCCCTCAAAAGCCTCAAGATAACAAATGTTTTTCAAGCAGTTTTAATTGTACCTAAAGTTGTTGCCTCTTTTTCTATGCTGTTCTGGCAATACAGACTTACTGACACAGATGCACACAATCTTAGAGATCCAACTCTCAGATGATACACATGAAGAACGGAGCCCAGAGAGGTTAAGTGGTTTGTCCAAAGTCACACAGTACCTTTACAGGACTAGAGTTCAAATCTTCCAACTCTTAGTACAGTGTTTCTCCAAACAGACTACATTATCTTCCTTCAATTAAGATAATTTTTCCTTCATCCTATAAACATGCACTGAGGATCTCCTCAATGCCAGTTATTTAGAATACAGGGAAAACCCTCTTTACCTGAATCCAAGAAGGTACAAATGCAGGGGATCCCTCAGAGAAGCATCAAAAGAAACAGAGCGTCCTCAGATCCATAATACATGAATTCTCATTGCATTTGTTTGACTTTTGACAAACCAACTGCAAACTAGGAGAAATACCCTCTGTGGCCAGAAGCTGCTGGCACGAGGGGCCCAGAGCTGCTATGTTAGATGCCAACTTCTTTTAGCTCACCCTCACAGGAGGAGGACTTGACAACTTCCCCACTGTCTTGAGGAGCCTGAAAGAGTCCCCCAGGGGGAGGTGTGTTAGAAGGACCAAACACACATTTTTTTAAAAAACAAAAAGCACACTTTCATTATGGAGGGGAGGGATGCTCAAAATTTACAATCAAATCAGAGCTGACTCTGTCCTTCCTGGGTAAGGGAGCCAGTTTCAGCCAGAGTAGAGTGGCAACTCGGAGGATAAAAGAGGCTTAACATGAGTTGAAAGAGCCGAATGCTACTCAACACAGTAATGACAGGATTAGCTAATCCAAAAGGATTGAGGTCAAAACCAAATTAGTAAAGGAAATATACTTCCTCCGAATGAAATTATACTGTGCTGTCTCTGAAAAAAAAAATAATAATAATGCTCACCTTGGCAAGGTATGCCTACTTCCTAGATGACCCAGAAAAAAACTGGTTGTAGCTCCCTCTGGCAGGGAATATGACATGGGACGAATTCCTACAGCCCACCCTTTCTCTCCGAAGCCTGTGGTCAGTCACCACCCTCACCTCACCTCCTGGAACCGGAAGCCATAGGCAGAGGAGAGTCTCACTCAGAATCAGTTAATGGTGATGCAGGCTTAAGAAGAAACCAAGGGGCAAGGGGCAAGATTTTGCTCCAGGATGGGGGTGGGGAGGTGGGGGGGTAGGCAGCAGATTTAAGGAAGGGGCAGCACAGGGAAGATGTGGGGGCAGGGTGGGAGGCCAGGCAATGACCGAGACAGAGACACAGACAGGGAGATGGTCAGACCTGCAGAGCTGGGGGCTGCTGGGCTGCAGGGTGGGCACAGCTGGGCCTGAACCACCACCTGATCACCTTGAGAGTTCCTCCTGAGGCAGCCCTGGGAAGTCATCACCACAGCTGGCTCACGGGGGTTTGCGGCAGGGATCCCTGAGAGCCAGCATCAGCAGACTCATTGGCCAACCACCAGCCTACCGTGGCTGTGAACAATGAAATAAATTCCCTTGCCACCTCCCTAAGACACGGACATGTGCCCTTGAATCAGGAAGAGAGAGGACCCCACCTCTCTCCTGTGAGTCGCACTTCCAATAACAATATGTGTGTGGGCAGCTAACCGGCCTCCTTGCAGCCACTTAATCTTTGAGGGCTTTTTCCCCTTCCTCTGCAGAATGGATGGCAGGACGGACAGCTCAATTTGTGTTTCTGTGGGTATGGTCACTGGATTTTTAACATTTTTAACATAGACTTTTTTTAGAGCAGTTTTAAGTTCATAGCAAAACTGAACAGAAAGTACAGAGTTCCCATGGACCCCATGACCCCCCAAGCACAACCTCCCCCACTAGCAACATCCCTCATCAAAATCAGGTCAATTTTTCTGAGAATTCTTTAGACCTACACTTCTTCGTTTAAACCAAATTGTGGTGGATGTATAGACAGAGGGGAGAGAGGAGGGAAAGGAGAGAGAGAAGGCAGGGAGGGAGAGGGAGAGAGCGCTACTCCGGTAGAAGCAAGGGAAGTAGGCTTGCTTGCTATCTATGCAAGGGTGAACTTCTTCTTCTTCCCATCTTCTCTGAATTGCTAATTTTGACCTCCTCTGGGCAGCTGGTTGCTAATGTCCCTTCCAAATATCTATGTGATCTACCTAGTGGGCTCAATTCTTTAATACACACATGCATATACACTGCTTTAGGTAACTCTAGAAATAACCCACCAGCCAAGGAGAAAAAGTGTTTATCAATTTCATTTTATGTTAAATAGAGCTGAGGTATCAGAAGCTGCCCCCAAAGTGTGATAGAAGTCTCCTTCTGAACTTTTGCATCTACTGTTTTTGGAGGGACTGAGTAAAAGAGGGCATCACCATCTCAGACATTCAAAAACCTTAAGTGCAGCCAAAAAATCTGTATGCTGGGGACATGCAGACAATTAAGGGCAGCATGGAAAGGGGGGTTGGATCCCAGCTTCCTGTGTGTGTGTGGAAAAGGAAGAGAGTAATAGCCTCTAAGAGAATGATGTATAGCTCTCAGCATAGGCATGTCCACAAACATCAGAGTGGGACACCTGACATAACCCCTAACCCAAGCTTGACATTTGAGAGGCAAGGGATGTAAAACTTAGAGGGTCATTCACTTCTAAGCTGGAATTAATAGAAAGCTGCAAAGCTGAGAACCCAGGTCTCCTGAGTTCTGATTTCACATTCTGTCCCCCTTTCAGATGATTGCAATAACAGTAATATTAATAAGAGTCACTGATGAGGGTGGTGGTGCTCCATTTATGAGCCCTTCCTAAGTGCCATACCCCTCTATGCCTCTCACAGGCATGACCTTCTATGGTGCCCACAATAAACCCAGGAGGTAAGCAGCCTATGCTGCTCGCATTTGGCAGGTAAGGAGTCAGATGCTCCTAGAGGCGAAGTGTTGTGGTGAAGGCAGAAAAGTCAGGACCAGATCGAAGCCCTTGTTCTGAATGAATGTCCTGTGCTGTGCTTACTTCAAAAATGGGATGTCGCTCCTCAAATAATTTTATCCTCGTTAGCTGAAGCCATAATTAGAGCCTTATTTGCCTTTGGATAATTGGCTTCCCCCTTTGCTCCGGTGTCGGGTTCCACATGGGCAGTCTCTCCAGTCTGGAGGGTATCACACGCAGCAAATCCACTTTGGCTGCCTGTGGCTAATGAGGGCTCTCAATGTGGTTGTTTTTAAGTGCCTGGTACTGCAGAGAATATCCACACACAGACACACCCCCTACCATCAAGGATGACAGTGGCGCTGTAATGACATGCCCTTCTCAAATTGGATCATACCACTCCAGCCCTTCACTGAGGACAATATGGTCTGCTCTCTGCTAAGTCTATCACATAAGGATGCAATGAAATCCTGGATGTGACAGTGTGTGAGTGTGCGTGTGTGTTCATGCACACTTGTGTGTGTAGGGGAAGAAAAAGGGAGAATCAAGATCCTCGAGAAGCACTGGGAAAGCTGAGCAAGATTCATGTCTAACAGGGAAGAAATAATGAGCACAGAGGACAAAGATTTGTCTATCAAGACTATGAATTCCAGCAAGGTTTTCTAACATTAAATTAAATGAACCCAAATGGCCCTAAATAGGAAAATAGTGAAATCAGTTATAGCCCATCTATGCAACAGAGTCCTATGAGGTCCTTAAAGATGACATGGGAAAATATTCTCAATGAAAGAAGCAGATTACAAACCTGGTGAAGCATTATCCCAATTATGTAAAATATATGATACAAAAGGCAGGAAGAATAAGCAATGGTTACCTCTAAATTATGAGCTCATAGATGCTTTTATATATTTCAAATTGCTCTACAAGAACACAATATTTTAACAATACTACTTTCTATAAATAATAAATGCCATTTTTCTAACCCTGGACCAGCATTCCCAGGAATATGCCCAAAGAAGCGTTTGATGTGGTCAGAGACCCCATTAGCATGGGAGTGTGTTAGGCAAGGATGAACCCTGATTTGATAGTCAGGAGTCTTCAGTGAGACAGGGTTCCACCTCTGCCACTGTAGGGTTGCCCCAGAGTCTGTTCTCCAGACGGCCTGTACCCCACTCACCTATCTCCTCCATAAACTTGTCCCCAGCATCCAAAAGTACTCTTCTCACCAAATTCTGGTAGTAATCATATGCAGGGTTATTTGTAAATAACTGTATAAATTTGTAATAAACTTATTCAGACCCTATGAATTATTTTAAATCCCTAAATCATAAATTTATACCAGAGGCTTGCTGTCCTGGGTCCATACTCATGTTTTCTTTGGCCTGCATATTGCTTAAAAAATATATCAACAGCCTTCACGTAAAAACACGTTTTGGAACTTCTCTTCAAAGAGGGGAAGATCGGGTAGCACTGAGTTCACATATCAATGTGGCAACAAACAGATGGCACTGATTCATAGCTGTCCTCTATACCCATGGCATGGACTCCCCCTCCAGGTCCTCACCATTCCCTGTAGCCTCCCCACCATGAGCTGAGTTTCAACCGATCATTCTCACTCTGCTTTCTTAGTGGTAGAGAAATATTTCTCTGTATACTTGTCTCTGTCAAAGGTGGGGAAGTGAATGACCCAATGGCACTGTGTTTTAGGAAAAAAATAAAAGGCATCACATTTTTTTACAAAGTAAAGAAAGTTGTCACATGTTTCATAGGAAAGAAGAAAACCCGACATAAAAAACATAACATGGGGCACCTGGGTGGCTCAGTTGGTTAAGCGTCTGCCTTCGGCTCTGGTCATGATCCCAGGGTCCTGGGATTGAGCCCCACGTCGGACTCCCTACTCCACAGGGAGCCTGCTCCCTCTCCCCTTGCCTCTCCCCCTGCTTGTGCTCTCACTATCTGTCACTATGTGTCTCTCTCTCTCAAATAAATAAAATCTTTTAAAAAAATTTGAAAAATATAACTGAAGATTATATTATTATTAAAGCATATATTAATAAGATTATATTATTATTAAAGCATATATTAATAAGGTTATTTTATTAAAAGGCAAAATAATGATTACTCTGCATCCTTGTTTCTTTTTTTTAAAGATTTATTTATTTATTTGAGAGAGAGACAGAGCCAGTGCACTCACAAGTGGAGGGGGGGCAGAGGGAGAGGAAAAGAACCTCAAGCAGACTCCCCGCTGAGCACAGGGCTCAATGCAGGGCTCCACCCCAACCCATGAGATCATGACCTGAGCCGAAATCAAGGGTCAGATGCTCAAATGACTGAACTACTCAGGTTTACCTACATCTTCCTTTCTATTACCTTCATGTACGGGTTCAAGCTTGAAGACCTCCAGAGTAAATCTTTTCTCTCTCAATGATAATCCCCCCAGGGGGAGAGAAACCGTTCTGCTTAAATGCCACATTGCACAGAAATTCAGAGCGTACACTTTGGAATCAGACAGACCCCAACTGGAATCCTTGCCCTGACATGCTCTTGGTCTGCAACTGTTGACAAGTTTCTCAGCCTCTCTAAATTTTAGTTTCCTCACCTGTAATATGGGGATATTAATATCTATACTTTACAAGGAGGTCATGATAATGAAATAATTGGTGAAAAAACTTAGCATGGTGTCTGGTACAAAATAATGGTTAAATAAATAGTGGCCAAAAAATTATTTATGAGTATCTTTCTTTCGTGCTCCCCATAGCATAGTGCTAGCTACAATTTTAGATTTTCAATATATATCACTTGAATTGAAATGAATCTGCAGCTGATTTTCAACTCAGCTGTATTGTGGTCTTAAGGAAATTTCCTTCTATTCTAGGAGAACATTGTAGGGGAAAATATCAGCAAAATCAAACTTAAACAGGTCCTCATAAATGCCTCAAAATGTCCTAAAACCCTTCCTCACTGTAATTTAAACTACCCATGACTATAATCACACAATGAAAACAAACAAAGCAATTTTGGAGTCAATATATAAATGTGTAAAGATTTACAGAAGCTCTCTCATTGTGTATGTTTCCTCTCATAAAGAATCACTCCAGAACTGGGAAAAAACCCCATGGGTCATGGATGGAAATGCACAGAAACAGCCTGATCTCGCAGTTCTCTAATTTTAATGAGGTACTTTTTTTTTTAATTGCAGAAGAGTTGATTTGGATTGTCATTAAAGAGGTAATTTGGGATTCCCCCAATTAAATCATACTTCATAATGTCATTAAAAGCTACTATTCTAAGTATTTGGGAAGGTTCAGGAGGGATTCTTCTCTTTGATTATATGCCAATTTCTTTTCACTTCAGCCAAAAAAAAAAGACACTTTACCAAATTTTTCCTGGGTTTGTTCTACAGCTTATTAAATCACTGTCTTCTCTGATTCTAGATCTGAAAGTTTCTTCCCGAGATTGAATTCTGCTATCAGTCATATTGAAAAGGGAAGAGATGTGAGGGACAGCCTCCTCTCAGATCTCCAAGTATGGAAGGGACATTTTGGAACTGGATATGGCTTTGTAACTCTGTAGGTGGGAGGGGCAAACCCCTATTTGAAGATCTCTGATGTCTCCAAGTGCTCTGATGAAAAAAAAAAAAAACTCAGGCACTCAAAACTCAACAGCTCTTTCTTGAGGAAAATAAATTGGCTCTGGCACATAAATCCTTTTACCTTTACCAGGGTTCTGGGCCTGGCCACATGACCCTGAGGGCCTCATGCAGTTTCCCTTCATCTGTTTGACCTTCTATAAAATGGCCTCATTCCTTGCTCCCAACTCAGGCAGGGTATTTTAAAGCGTTGGGGGCAATATATCGGAGAAGGGGTTTTTAGGCACAAAAAAGATGTTCAAAAGACTCAGCAATATTATCGTTGTGAATCAGAGAATGATTTTTTTTTCCTTTTTAAAGGTTCCCTGCTGTGCAGAGAGCCCAATGTGGGGCTCGAACCCAGGACCCTGAGATCATGACCTGAGCTGAAGGCAAAGGCTTTAACCCACTGAGCCACCCAGGTGCGCCCAGAGAATGATTTTTTAAATCACAGGTTTTCATGCTGCTAGAGCTCTGGAAAATCTTGCTCAATGTCCTGATTGTATAGTTGCTCTACGGAGGTTAAGTGGCTTGCCCAAGGCCATGCAACTATGCAATAAATGAGATAATGGGCATTAGTGTATAGCAAAGCGCCTGATGTGTAAGAAGCACTCAATAAACCGCAGCTGCAGTTGCTACTGTTCATATTATTGTTGTTGCTATTATTCAGGTCTCTTTACTTTTAGTTCAGTGTTTTGTGGTGTTTTTTTTTTTTATCAGATACATAAATAAACCACCTTATGGACCCAAGCAATCTTTTGCTAAGACAAATGATCATTCGAAGAAGCCATTTCATTTCTTTCCTAACTGAGAAGGTCCAAGCCTGGAGAAGTGCTATGTCTTGCCGCATACCACAGGAAGCCAAAACACAGGAGCCTAATTTGGGGCTTTCCTATGGAAAAAGAGGCCTGACCCTCCTGACCTTTCCACCCTCAACTAGTAAATAGCACAGAGGAATTGTACACTGTGAACCAGGGATTGAATACAGGCTCCAGTATCTCCCTGCCCTCAAGTCCCCAGGTAAGGGTAATGTCCTCAAAATACAAAATGACACCGAGATGGGGAAATAAACTGTCCCACACTTGAAACTGAGAACAGTGTATGGCTAAATGTCAAAAAAGACAAAATCAGACTCCCACCTCACACCGTATGTAAAATATAAGTTCTGTAGATTGATTACAAACTTGTGTATCAAAAATAAAATTATAAAATTCTTAGTAAAAATTTAAATGAAAATCTTATAGGCTTTGGGTTTGAGAAAGATTTCTTAAACAGGACCTAATATTTGACTATTACAATGAACAATAAATTGATATTAAAAGTAAGAATTTTTGTTAAGAAATTACATCTTAAGTAAATGAAGATAAGTTATGAGTGTATAAATGAGAGAAGAGATCCATAATACATCAGTCAGCAAAAGATGAGTATGAAGAATGCATAAAATATCCTGCAAATCAATAAGAGAAATACAACCAATCCAACAGAAAAATGAACAAAATACATGGACAGACATATCACAGGCATGAAACACAAGTGACAAAGAAACATAAGAAAAGATTTTCATCATCATCAGAAATCAACTGATTTCCAATCAAGGAAATGCAATCCAAGATAGGAAAGACTTATCTTATACTTCTGTCTTCGGTAAAACTTAAGTAGGATAATACTCAGTGTTGAAAGAATGTGGATCCACAAGATTCCTTCATGCATTATTGATGGGAATGTAAACTGGTGCAACCATCTTTGTAAAACAGTTTAGCACCATCTCCTGAAGTCAAACATTCAGGTCCTTATGACCAAGCAAATCTTCTAGTAGTTGCATATGCAAAAGAGACTCTTGGACATTTGCAACAAGAAGCACGCACAAGAATGTTCTTAGCAGCAATGCTTACAATAGAAAAACACTGAAACAGTCCAAGTGCTTAAAATTACATAGTTTAGTCGCATAATGGAAACTTCCACAGTCATCAAAACAACGAACTCGAGCAACCTATAATATGGATATATCTTAGTATAATATTAAGTGAAAACAAAGTAAGTTTCCCCTTACTCCCACCCAGTTACTCACAGTTCAATACCCTTTTTACAAAGATAAAACAACCAGAGCACTAGAGATATACAGAGATGCAATAAAACTGCATAAAAGGGAAAGCAGAAGAATGATTAAGGAAGATACAAGAATGTGGTCACCTTAGATAGAGAAGACAGAGCCACATGGTCACATGTAATTGATTGTTAAGTTTCTAGTTTTTGTTTTGGGTAGTGAGTGCCTGAATGTTTAACTTATTGTTAATGATAACTGACTGAATATGTAAATAAAGAAAAGCAGGTGCTTCTGTGGACCAATGATGAGGTGTATTATGAATCAAGTACTGTGATGCTTCCAGTTCTGTACAATCAAAGTCCTTTCTCTCCTTCCCCCTTTGTAAGCAGTTCTGGCCACTTAATTGTATTATTGTCAAAATCCAAAAACCAGTTCCTAAAAGCTGGTATCAGTGAAACTCTAAGCAGAGTAGACACATTAAAAAAATCATAGCCGTTATTCGTAAGGAGTCCAATCCACCAGCATAGACCGTCCCATGAACAGACAAATAAGAATGCAGATGTCAACTATCATGATGCAAGTCTGTACTACTCATTGTGGAAGCCATTCCTCGCTGCCCACAATGCTCTCCTTTCCCCCCCTTAAGCTGCTGGCATTGTGCTTCCAATTCCAGAGGCATCATCCAAAGGGCCATCTTTATCAGAATCCCCTTGGAAGGCTGATACCATGCACATCATCCACCCTCCCCACCAACATCTTCAGGGTCAGAATCTTTGGCATAGGGTCCAGGAATCTGCAATTTTAATAAACTCCCCAGGTGCACCTAAGGTTTGAGAAATCTCCCTCACAGAGGGTCTATGCTTGTTTTATCCCCTCTGTGAACTGAGGATAATAGTCTGATTGTACTGAATTCTCTACTGTCCCAACCTCCCATATTGGTCAGGTGCCCTGGCAGCCATCCCATTATTACAGTCCCCGGGGGAGAGGTAGGGAAGGCTTCCTCAGAAAGGAAGAAGATGTAACAGAGGGTAAGGCTAGTGGCCCCCTTGTTGAGAATGAGACGTATAGCCACAAATACATGTGTACCAACATCCCCACTTGAGCCAAAGTCCCAAAGAACCATTTTGGATAGGTTGTGGGGAAAGTTGAAAGCCGAGTCTTCCTTTCCTAATTTGGTCCCTGGGACTCTGTGCCAGATTCAACATTGGAAAGAGAAAGGGGACTATTTTGAATCTAAAAGACTGGTTACATTTGAAGCCACAAGGTACCATTAAATGAAAATTTTAAGTTGTCACAGTACAAAATAAAGACTCAAAAATATTAGATTATAAATCAACAAAGAAACAAAAACTAAAAGCTTTATCATCTTTGCACACTGAACTTGGTGCAGAAATTTGCAAACTTGCAACAGGTGCATCTCCACTACCTCCCAGGCCCCACCTATGTCAGGAACTCAGTAAATGTTGAATGGCATGGGGCTGAAATGCCTCCTTACTGCAGACATCAGGGATGTCTTAAAGGGATGAGTAGGAGCTATTGGTTAGTGGCTGGGGTGGGGGAAGGCGCTGGGGAGGGAGAATGCCTTCCAGGCAATATTTGCAAAGAGAAGCCTTGTGTACAATGTCTGGAGAGATGAGAAGCCCGCCACAAGACGAGTTCATGTCCTGGGAGGAAGAGGAGTTTTTCCCTTACTGCCTTTTCCCTCTGAACAGTCTCAGAGCCCAGCCTGATGTGGACACCCCGAGCCCCAGGCGGCCTGCTAGCACCACTGCTTGCTCTGAAAAGCTGCAGCAACATAGCTACTACTGACATCAAGAGTCCCATTTCCCACCCAGGCAAAGGTCCCTAGGCATAGCTGTCAGAGAATTTCCCAGAATTTGAAACAGGGACAAGGAGTGGAAGATGGAATACAAAAATTCCTGGGGAGGTACTTTTTTCTAATATGAAGAAGGAAGCACTTTCAACCAGAAAATAGGCACTATGGTCTCCTTTTTATTCATTCTGAGAATAAAGCACGGTATAGGAGAAGGAAGATGAGTTTTGTTATTCAAATGACTTGTGTTCTGAATCCAGCTCTAACACTTACTACCTGTGAATGGCAGAAGCAGCACTCATCAAATACTCTATGTGCATGCTTTCACTTCCAGATTCCCTTGCAGCTGGGTTGGGAACTTGCATTGGGTTCTGGCCAAGGGACTGTGGATGGATGTGGTGGGTGTCACTTCCAGGCTGTGGTAGTTAATAAGAGTGGCTATCCATCCTCCCTCCCTCTCTGCCCTTCTGCATGGAGGCCATGGTACCAGCTAGCATAGCTTCAGAAGGGACAAAAGGCACAGAGCCCTCATCAGACTTCATAAAAGAGAGAAATAAATCTCCACAGTGCTAGACCACTGAGATTTGGGGATGTATGTCTTACTCCAGCATCACATAGCCTATTACATGAATACACTAATACACTGTGTAATATTTGGTCTCATTGAGATAAAAGTTACTTGACTTTCCAGGTCTTGGTTTCTCCATTTATAACATGGAAATAATACCTATGACACTGGGTTGTTGTGAGAATTTAATACATGTTTAATAACACCTAATGCACAGTTGTCATTTAATACATATAAGTCTCTCTCTCTCTCTAGGAGTCAATTGATGACATTATTATTCTTTTGGCTATTATTGTTATACACTAGACACAACAGGTGCTTTTAAATAAGTAGCAAGTGTGTCAAGTACTCTACTCATTGTTTTACATACATTATCCCACTTTTGTAACTACAGGAACCAAGGTTCCGAGAGGTTACTTGTTCAAAGGAACACAGCTAGTAAGTGACCAGGACAGGATGAGAAATAAGAATTATCTGAATCAGAAGTCCATATTCTCATGGCAACATTCCTATTCATGTTCTTCATTCAGATGTGGAATCCTGGAGGCTCAGAGGTATTACATAAGTTCACCAAGCTAAGTAATAACTACAGAGTGAGAGGACTTTCCTCTATTCCCAGGCCAGTGCTTCAGTGATGTGCTGATTAGCAAAGATAAACCCCCTATGGTACTGGGCACAGCCATCTGTGCCCCTGTCCCCCACAGTGAACTGAGGTCCCCATAGCTCCACATAGCGTGGGCAACAGAAAAGAGAAAGGGGAAAGAAGGAAATTACATCCTGATAGAAGAAAAACTGGATGCTTTGTACTCACAGAAGTGCTTCTCAATAAAGTTTCCGAAGAAAAACTCACTTGCTGAAAATAAATACTGGAAGAACTTCCAAATCTCTCACAAGACTCTGTCTCTGTCTCGCTCTCTCTGGGTTCCTTTCTGTGTCTTTCTTTCCTTCTGTCTCTCTTTCTGTCTCTGTCTCTCTCTGTTTTTCTCTCTGTGTCTCTGTTTCCATCTCTCCCTCTCCTCTTCGTCTGTTTGTTTTGGAAGTTGAGAAAAGCAAGCAATGTGGATCCTAAAGCAGTTTACACTGAACCAGATGGTTCATCTGATTAGCATCAGACTAAAAAGACACATTACTTAGAGATTAGGTTCTCATAGGGACAAATCTGTTCCGAAGGCGCATAAGGTTTGCTTTTCTCGTAGACTCCCCTCAGAGCTTTCTCGGGGCACATCTATTCCTCTCTCCCATTACCACCAGCAGGCAAGTCTGAGCTTGAGTTTAAGAAGACAGCAAATTAGTCTCCACAGATTTCTTATCTCTCCTCTCCCTGAACCCTGAAGTCATTCACACTAGGTGAGCCACTTCCTGTGTGACCTTGGCTGCTTGAGACTCTTAACCCTCTCATATCCCAGGCTTAAAAGTCATATTATGCCACTGAGTCCACACAACAACCAATGAGACCTATTCTGTGGTTATGCCCACTTTACAGATGAGGAAATTGAGATTTATAAGGATTAAGTAATTTACTCAAGATCACAGGTCTAGTTAAGAGTTGAGACTAATTGCTTCCATGAAAGAAAAAAGGGGAAAACTGTGTGTTTGGTGCGTTAAAAGAGCCACGTGGAACAAACCATCATAAAGGATGACTGGCAATTGTTCCTAACTATTTAACTATGTTGAGGGCTACAGCAAGATAAACAACAAAATGAGAAAGCATAAATATCTCACTCTGACCTATACTTCTTGCAGGCATACATAGCATGGGCCCTTTGCAAAACTATGGGGAAATGAAATTAAGATTGGACTAAACCACTCAAAACCAGAGCGGGAAGCACATAGAGGCCAAGGCCCTTTTATTGATTAAGTCCTGTGCTTCTCAGAGGTTGTGGATATACATGTTGCTTCCAGGAAAGCAAGGGAGCTTAGCTTAGGGCTGCATGCAACTGTCAAACATGAAGGGACCCCCTTACTGCAAAGAATTGGAAGGTCAGAACAGAAGCTAGGAAAATGAAAGGAGCAGAAGAAATAGTAGCCACAACACCAATAATAACAGCTATCCCTTAGTACAGCACATTATGCTATGGGAAGTACTTTATTAGCACCACGCTCTAACCAGCTGAGCTAACCGGCCCGCCACTACATGAAATACTTTAAATGCAGTATTCACCAATTAGTCCACGCAACACCTTCTAAGATAAACATTGCTATTATTTTTCCATTTTTTAGATGAGCTTACTGAGGATCAGAGAGGTTAAGTAAATTGCCCATCGTGGCACAGCTGATAAGATCAACTAGGAATTCAACCCAGGCCTAGTGAGATACAAGAACAGTGCTGTTAACCAGTAAATCTCTTTCCCCCTTCGCCATAGGATCCTCCTGAAGATAGGCCAATAGAATAGTCTGCCAACATTTCAGAAAGTGCTTAAAAGCCTTCTGGCCCCTCTGCTTGATGTCAGTACAAATGTTTAAGGCTGTGAGTACAAGCTAATGTCACCAACAATACTCCAGGCATTTTGCACATCTGGCAGTTAAAATGAATGCAGGCTCAAAGCAAATCCCATCCCTGAGGCACAGGACACTTCACAGGGAGAACAACAGGAGGGATTTCATTACAGCTCAAACTGGGCCAAGGAATCAAATGCACCTTATTTAAGGGTATAAAGGAGACACTTACCCAGGAGCCAATGATACCCAGTAACCACATATGAATTCATATTGTATTCATTTGGAACCTGGACACTTAAGAAGGGGGATGACCTGAAGTTTCCCCTTGGGGTTATTTTGGGAAGAGGGTTCACTTAGCAAATCAATCATGGGAGAGGAGTTACGTCCTCTCTATACATACTGCTTTCACACATGAACCAAGGATGGACAGGCTAATTATATATTGCCTCCCCTTTACAAGGGGTCCCCAAAGAGCTCTCTGTTCACTTATTTCTAGTCTCTGTAAGTGTTTAAAGGTAAGAATTTTGCATTTCATTTCTAACTGTGTATAACACTGGGACTGGCCTTCTGTCTGTTAATATTAATCAGAGGGGTTTTACTGAATCTGAAACTCAGAGACACAGCAGGACTGGTGAGCAGCAGCTGTCCAGCCTGCTCTGTGATTATGCTCACTCTCAGGGGCCACTACCAGCCCAGGAGATGTGACTCCAGTAAAGACATTACTCCGACTTCCAGCAGCCTGGAATTGACACCACATGCCCCTTCCAGGATGGTGCGAGCACTCCATCTGGCCTTGATGCTAAGCCGGGCGCCTGACAATGATGGTGGCTCTGAACAATGAAGGCGAGCCAAGTAGCCCCACCCTCTGCTGCCTGTGCGGTGCAGCACCATATGTAGCTAAAGTCACCCTTGCCACATCCCTGGGGTGGGACTCGATTCATCTCTACAGTGACACCACCTGAAATCCGGGAAGAAACTGCCGGGGCAGGAAGGGGCAGGCATATTTCAAAGCTTTCAGAGTGAGGACAATTCATTCTGATGGGGAAGTCAGAACATGAAAGCCACAGAACACTCCCTTTTTAAAACCCAGTATATAAGAAATGCAAAAAGACTTACCAGGATTAGTTTCTGATCACCTTGCAACAAACCACCTTGCACAAACAAACCATATATTTATTGCATTAATCTGTTGTCACACATCTGTGTGAATGGTCAGGAAACCACAGACATAAGTATAAAATCACCAGAACACTTTCCTTCTTGTCCCCTTCTACTATACTTAACTCCAGGGACAGGAATGCAGACAGCAATTTTGGATGCACCATGTTAACCAGGCATTGGGGGAAAAATATTTACTATGAAGTGGCTCCTGAATATTTCTGTGGCTTCCAGGCAATTTACATAAATATTCAAGCCCAGCTCTCTGAATAAATCTCAGTTGGTTGATGACTGACCCTCTTGCTTTCTAAGACCTCTTGTTTCTTGCACAGTTTGTTTCTCATTTTATCACTGATACTGGTGTGGACATAGAGGAATTAAAAACTGGGAAATGTTGGCCTTAGTACAAAGAAAACAGTGTTGACCCTCAAAAGTCATCCTTTTTTTCACCCTCACAGATAGAAGTGATGCTGGAAATGTCAAGTGTTGTAAGGGATGAGATAGATGATGAATATTGACTTTTAATCCTGCCTGCCCATATCCAGAAGTGTGGCCATCTAGCTCACCAACCTCAAAAACAGGGCACCCCAAGGTTCTTAGCAGTGGGGCCCTGGTCCGGGGACTGGTGGTTATCAGAGATCAGTTTGGGATGAGCAGAAGCTCTGACCATAACTCCTTCCCAAAGCCACTGTCATTCCCTGCTCTCCAAGAAATACATGAAGAGAGACAAAGTATAGGATAGTGGGATATTTGCAACTATTGAAATAATAATAATAATAATAATAATAATAATAATAAAGACCAGGAGAGAAAATAGAGTCAATATGTATCTGATTGCTGGGTGCCTGGGTGGCTCAGAGGGTTAAGCCTCTGCCTTCAGCTCAGGTCATAATCTCAGGGTCCTGGGATCGAGTCCCACATGGGATTCTATGCTTAGTAGGGAGCCTGCTTCCCCCTCTCTCTCTGCCTGCTTCTCTGCCTACTTGTGATCTCTCTCTCTGTGTCAAATAAATAAAATTAAGAAAAAAAATGTATCTGACTGTTGATAGAGTTTCCCTGGAAGCAAACACAGGAAATTGGAAGCACCTGTTGTCTCTAGAGAAGGGATCCGCGTGACTGCGCACGGGGTCTGGAGGGACTCTTTTCACATGGAGCCGTCTCACACCTGTGTATTTGGATCCATGTAGATGCATTATCTATTCAAAAGTAATTTACATCTTTCAAAAGTAAAGCAAAACAAACCCCTCTAATTCCAACTCAGTCAGAATCTCTGAGAAGGCTCACAGGAATCTGCATTAGCTCTCTAGTTTATTCTTTCACTTTGAAAACTTTGAGAACTTCTCTGTGACACATTTTTTCTACCAAAAGAAACTTCACCTACTTCCACCCAAATTGGACACATGTATGTATGTTTGAACCACGTAGGGGAAAAAAACCTCATGGCAGAATGACCTAAAGTGTAGGACTCCAGATTCACCACCTCATTAAATTCTCTCAGGAGGAGCAAACAGTGCAACCCAAGCTTCTTAAAATCAATTTAGATTCTGATAGCTAAAGTTGCCAGCCACTTTCTACTTTTTGCATTTATTTTGACCAAGGGAGTGGTTGAAGGAGAGACATTTGAGCCGCCGGGGGATGCTTTGGCCCGCTGAGCACATGAAGGGCATTGGGCAGTTTCTGGCAATGCCCTTCCTGCCAGGATGCTTGGCACTCACCTTGCTTCTTAAAGAGGTTGCTCTGGACTATCTCATTCATGGATTGGACTTTCTGCTTCTGGAGTTTCACGGGAGGGATGCAGGTGTAGAACTCATATAGGAGTTGGCTGAGGGCAGGAAGAACAGGAGTGCGGAGGGCCAGTTAGATCAGTGTTTCCCACATCCTGACACAATCCATGCCCACAGTGCCAATTTTGTGGAGGCAAAAATGGCATACATCTTGCTCCCTTGCCCCCCCCCACATCTAATATACTGGTAAAGCATTAGGTGCATAGTAACCCTATGTGTGGTTGCTATTAGTGTTGACTATAATAGCACCCAAAGAGATGAGAAAATTGAAAACAAAACCAATAACCCTGAGCCCTTACGTGTATCAGACACATGCTCAGCACTTGTCATCTGTTATGCCATTTAAACCTCACGACTGTATTAGGTAGATACAATACATATCCCAATTTACGAGTGGAAAAACTAAGGTTCAGACCAGTTAACTAGCTTTCCCAAGGTTGCACAGCTAGGGGGCTCAAAAAAACAAAGATTTAAAACCAAGTTCTGACTTTGTTACCATACCACTTTATTTACTAATGTTTTATAGTTAGTAATGCTTTATAAATCCTAAGAGCAAAAGGGTCCTTAATTAAAAAAAGGTTATGAAAAATTGTGGGTTAGAAGCAGTTTGGGACATGAAAAAGGAGATAGTTCTTCCCCGATAGAGTGAACATAAAAACACCACTGAAACAGAATTATAGCCCCTGTCAAGCTTTCCAAAATCAGCTCATTTTGTTCATTCATTCCTTCAAGTACTTGTTCAGCATCTATTTGATGTGTGAGAGGCAATGTGCACAACAGTGGGGATACAATAGGAACAGACTCCAGATTCCAGTGGTTCCAGTCAGCATGGAACTTACATTCTCATGGAGGTCGGCACACAACACAGAGGCAAACGAATCAATATGAGAGAATACGTGCGATGAAGACAAGAGGTAGGGAGTTGTATCAGAGAGTAATGGTGTAGGGGCTGGGGGAGGAATTGAATTGATGTGTAATATTCAGAGGTAGCTCCTCTGAGAAGAGAACATTTAGTTTGAGACCAGCAGGATGAGAAGAAGCCAACAGAAATCTTGGTAGGAAGACAAAAAGGTCATGAGTGAAAACACTGTCAAGATCCAAATCACGTCTGGAGTGCAATGAGGATTATAGTAATGTTCACACTTCAGTTTTGATGACTATGCCACAGCTAGGTAAAACTTGAACTTATTAAGGGAAGTTGGGTGAAGGGCATATGTATACTATCCTTGCAACTAAAAGCATCTCAATAGAAAAAGTTTTCAAAATCTTCTATATGCTATCTTGGAACTTAAGTGAATTTAGGAAAAAGAAGGAAAGGCCATATCTGGTTTAGAGGCCTCTATTCTAACAACATCATCACTTTAAACTAATGTGTTCATCTCATGAGAGAAATGTCTTATTCCTGTAAATGACTGAGGTTGCTCTCTACAGTGCATACAGGACAAGACTGGGACCCCAAAATAAGTTTTTCAAGACCAAATGAGAGGATGACGTTTACACGAACTATCAGTTCTTTAATCTACATGTTTGCATTCTGTATCATTTGTGTCATCAAAGAAGGGTGCTTATTTTATGGAATGTAAAAATCCAACACTGGAAGCCCTATACCAAGTTCCTAACCATGTTCCCTCCCCACCCAACTCTGAGTGCCCATGCAGAATCCCCGCCCCCCCAGAAGCACTTCTCCTCTCTCTCTGAACCCCTGGCCTGCCATCAGAGCCCAGGAAAGCACATGGTGAGCTCTCACCTGAGTAACTTTGCATCAAAGACTGTTTCCACATCATGGAGGACAGATGGGATGTATTTCAAAGCCGCCACCTAAGTAGAAAGTGAAATCAACATGAGGGGTACCCACATCCAATAACTCCACATGATAAGGAAGATACTTTGCAACATGAGAGGGATCAAGGGAGAATGACTCTGAATCCTGGGCGCTCCTGCAGAGGTTCAAGACTCAGAATGCACATTAAAACATCAGCATGCACTTCTGTGATGACAAAAGTGGACCACAGCTTCTTCTATCTTCAAGGAGGCGGTAACGTATATGATGATCACAGACTTCAAAGTTAGACACTTGCTATCAAATCTTGGTCCTACTCCTAGTAATCATGTGGTTTTGGACAAAACACTTAACTTCTCTGATGTGTCAATGTCCTTCTCTGTGGAATAGGGAAAATAATACCTATTTTGATTGGAAAAATTAAAAATCACATACATGAGGCCAAGAGAGAGGCTGACAGAGAGCCAGGCATATTTTGGGTGCCCACTAAGTGGTAACTGGAAGATGGATGGTGTGTTTGAATTGTTTTGTGGATGGCAAGGATATCTTGGACTGAGTTATTCATGTTTTCTCTCTTGGCCAATTTGTGAACAATGGTGGGCATGTTTTGGACCAGTAGCTGGGTTAGTGTACTAGCTGCACATTGTAGTGCCCTGTTTCTTTCTTCTGCGTCAGTTAACCAATGCATCCGGATGTATGAGACCCACCCAATCCCTTGCATCATAGCATCCTTATGAAACGGCAGAGGAGACTATAGTTTCTAGAGAAGGAATTATAAATCACATGGCTGGAAAATAATACTTAGGCATCTAGTGGAAGGGTGCATTTTTAAATTTTCTTTTCATTTTTCTTTAAATCCTAAGTGTTCCATAGTCAACATGTATCACTCTTTAGTAATCAGAAAAAAATAAAGATATTGAAAATTCCTTTCTTAAAGAAAATCTTACTCCTACCTATATACAACTGAGCTTCTTAGTTAACATAAATAATAATTATGACGATTCTCTGAGAACTTTTAGTGAGGCAGACACCAAACAATTAATAGATTTTCCTGTTAAGCCTTATGTAGCCCTAGGAGGGAAATACTATTTTCATGGATAAGGAACCTCTGGTGCATCAGGATTAAATAACTAGCCCAAGATTACAAAGTTGGCAAGCAGAAGAGCTAAGATTCAAGTTCAGGCAGCCACTCCTTGTAAACCTTAAGTTACATGCCCTCCTTACTCAAATAGCAACTGTCTCTCTCTATGCTTCATCCTTTTCTTTTTTCTTGTTGTTTATAATTTTTCAAAGTCAATAATGTATGTCCAATGTAAAAAACATCACACAGATAAAGTATTAAGGTGAAGTTTATCACTGAAGTCCCACATCTCCATCTCAGCCCCAATCCTTATACCCCAGAGGGGCCACTTCCAATGAGTTTCCTTCCAGACTGCTTTCTATGCAGGAATGCTCATGTGCAAATGCAGGTGTGTGTGTGTGAGCGCGCGCGCACGCACGCGCATGTGTGATTTAGATAGTTCGGTACCCTGCTTCTTGCAGTAAACCATACAGCACTGATATATTTGCATGTCGTTTCATAGAGTACACTCTCTTCATATCCAACCACTACAGCAATGCCCTTATGTGTACACAGCACCTTCTTTAACCCCTCCCCTATTAATGGATGGACTTCATACTACATTCAGTTTTTCTTTATTATAAAACTGTTGTAAGAAAAGATTTAATATAGATATTCGAGTACCTGTAGAATCCCTGCAGGATGGACTATTCAAAGATGAATTAGTGCATCAAAATGTGAGATATATATATATATATATATATATATATATATATATATATATATAGTATATTTTAGGAAATGCTGTCATATTACCTTAGAAAGAAACAGTAATCAATTTCCTTTTACTCCTTTCCCTATAACTCTGCTAACACTGATACACAAATCTTCTTAGTTTGTCAATGTGATATCTAATTTGTAACTGTAATTTACAAATTTTTGGTTTCTAGTGCTTTGGGCACCTTCTCTATATTTATTAAATATCTGTATTTACTAAATTGCTTGTTCACATCTTCTCATTTTGAGGGGTGATTTATTTCCTTATTTGTTTGTGGAGTTCTTTATGTATCATTAAAATTAACCATTTTGCAGTAACACAATTTGGAAGAATTTCCTCTGCCTTGTTCTGTTTGTTACTTGTCTTTTAGCTTTGTTTACCATATCTTTCATTGCACAGAAGAACTTTAATCTGTATGTTGTCAGATTTGTCAGACTTTTTCTTTATAATTATTGGATTTTGTGTCTAGGAATTTATTTTTTGTTCTTTCAAATCAAGATGACACGAGATAACAAGATTCCAAAGCTAATGCTCTGTTGCTCCATAGGACGATGTTAGGTAGGTATCCTATGAGGGGAAAAGGGCTTTGCAATAAAATAATTTGGGGAAACTCTGATTTAAGCAGAAATAAACCAGTGAACTTTTTTTTATTAATTGTACAACTTCTCAGAATTTTAATACGTTAAGACACACTATAACATTCCTCTAGGCAGTTACAGTATCCAATACATTCCAATCTAGTTGGTCAAGGCCATTTTTATCAGGAAACGTCAAACAGATGTAGCAAAAACAAATGCCCAAAAGGCTGGGCAAGCAAAAGAAAAGAATGAATGCCATGAGTCTGGGCCCGTGGGAAGCAAGGAGGTATGTGGAACCCATACTCTCTCTAAAAAATGAGTCATTCTTGTTTACCTGTTCTAACACTGTGCTAGCCAAATCAAACACATCAGCAAGCTGCACTTCTCCCATGGGAATACCTATTTACAATGGCTAAATTTGACAAAGATGCCCTATGTGAGGCATACGCCTCAAAGACTGGTCCAAGCATTCTCAGCAAACTGTTCCTTCATTCACTTTTAGACCAAAGAACACAGAGCTCTGGGCCCGTGGGGACTGGGCAAGAACCGCTGTGCTCCACCTAGCACCTACATGTGCTAAGGTCCATTTCCTCACACCCTGAGCCTCAGCATCTTCATTGGGGGGGGGGCGCAGGGAAGGGGGCTGATGTGAAACAAAGTATATCATGTACCTATTGTAATGTCCAGCACATAGTAGGCCCCCAAAGGTGTTTGTGCTGAATTTCACCTTATTCCATCTCTCAACCACCTGCCCTCTCTCCCCAGCACCTGGACAAAGTATAATATGTACTCAGAATTAAGACCAAAGTGAGGACAAAAACAGAAATGGAGGCTTCAGCAAGTGGGGAAAGCCAGGGCTGCATTGTCCCCAGCAAGTTACTGGCTTTCACGGGCTGCCTGCCATTCCAGGGCTTTGAGGCGATGCTGCAGAACAGTAGCCACCAGGAGTCCTACGTTGACACGCACACTTACACCCTTCAGCTGACAGTGAGGAGGGCTTGGACGGGGCTGGGATAAGGGCTGTTTCAGAAGGAGCCAATCTTCCCAGCTTCTCAGCTCAAGGCTGGCAATAAAGTAAAACAAACGAAGTAGCTGTCACCCTGAGACTCCAAGGGTGTTATCAACTCAACTGGAGAGTATTAGATCTCCATCTGGTCCCGGCGGCCTCACAGAGAACTGGCAGGCCTGTGGTTTTCTTTTCTAACAAGGGCGGCCCACCTCTGATCCAGGAAGTCTGCAGCACTGTCCCCAGGGCTCCTGTTCGCAGTTCTCCCCTTCACACGGCTCTCACACACGAGGGGACTAATAGCACCAGGTTTAGCAGGTGCAACCAGCAAGCTCCCCAGAAGGCAGAGTGGCTCAGTCATAAGACCTGCTGGGGACCTCCATTTGTTCCATGTTTCTAAGGCCTGGAAACTAGAAACAGCTTGGCTTTCTAGACCTATTGGCCTCTTGGGAACTATGTTGCTTTACCATTAGTGTAATTTTACTCTCCTTAATACTATTGTTATATATAAAATAATATTGTCATGTTATTACTTTCATTCTATAGTATATATTCCTATATTATACATAATATTTAAGAAAAACATACACAGATAAGTTTACATATATATATATGGTATATGATAGGATTATTAATTATAGGGTTTTAAAATTACAACCATTATTGGAAACTTTAAATATGTTTAATGCATTACATGCATGACCTCACTGCACTTTACAAGTGCTCTATGCATAGATACTGTCATTCCATTTTACCAGCAAGAAAACTGTGGCAAAGAGAGGTGAAGTAATTTGCCAGAAGCCACACAGCTAATAAGCAGCATCATAAGAATTTGTACCTGATTTTGTCCAGCTGGTCCCTAGCCAGTATGTTTGGTACTGCCCACCCTGCTTTAAGGAAAAGTTTCCATCCTGGCAAGTGAGGAGGTTTCGATAGGGGAAAGAAGGCTGATTTGAGTAGGGAAGAAGAAAAAGAACTTTCTCCTCTTTATGAGGATAATTTTTTAAAAGAAGGTGCAGTTTTTCTAATATCTGCTCAGTTAAGGATCTTCCTCACCACATAAATCAGGGTTTGTAAGAATGAACACCAGGAAAACATTTGCCAACTTAGTGATAAGCTTATCACATGGCACCTAGTGGATTTCCTAAATTAATCACCACTCCCAACCCCTCTCAAAAGCTAGTTTCAGCTTCAAGAAGAGAACCAGATCCAAACCAAGCAACATTGGTGTCACTGACCCAGAGATAAGTCATGGGAGGACCCTTGAGATGATTATTGTTATCCAGATGGACTTCCCCAGAACTGATAATCCTGGGCTGATAGAAAACAGCAACAATTTAAAAATAACAAAAATCAAACCAAACACTCCCTCGAACTTGAAGAAGATTTGTCTTTTGAGTGTTTCCCTCCTCCTCCAAATGGAGTAAGAGTGAACTGCACCAATGTCAGTAGACAGACTTTTCATCAAAAAGAGCATGCCTTGCGGTGATGAAATGTTCTACAAGAGCTCTAGACATCTTCCTCATTCAGGAGCTTAGACAGTATTTCCATCCCACCAATTTTCAGTCCTTTTATTTTCACCAAGCACTGGATGGTCAAGGTCTGTGACAACTGGGCAATGTCACAGAAATGCACCGCAGCACAAGCAGGAGAGGACAGCTTCCTTAGAAATGCGGTGCTGTCTCTAAGGACAATACATGCAGCCCCCTCAGGACCATCAGCCTCCTCAGCAGTCTTTCAGGAAAAGAGAGGGAAAGACAGACCAACACACTCCAGAATACGCATGTCTCCATGCTTTATGTAACCCAACATTAAGCTGGCCCCCACAGCTTGGTGGGGGCAGGGAGTTCAGTGTTTACACACCGGCTGGCTGGAGAGACAGACTGAGTAGGTCTGTTGATCACTTTCATCTGTGTGGCCTTGGGCAGGTTAACTCTCTGTGTTCTCCTTTTCTCATGAGGAGAACGAAAGAAACAAGGTTACCTAATCTAAGGTCAATGGGAAGATTAAATGTTGTCAGATGACTACAGCAGCCTCACTAAAACAAAATTTCATTCTCCCCAACACTGAATCCATCTCCCCAAACATTATGCCTAATTATGGGGTATATGGCTGAGAAGGGGATAAGTTAAATAGTTAAGTTTCATTTTTCCTGCTTCAGGAATTCAGCATACAGCCTGTGGGCCCCTTCACAAGAACGGGTCACTTTCTTCCTTTAGTCTGGACATTTGAACATTTTATACCAATAAACAATGCAAAGAGAGAAAAGAAAAAGGCATCCTTAATTAGCTTGCCTTCATGACTATGGACCAAACATCTACTGTTGCTTATTGCTTGTCCATTTGGAATTTTGCAGGAAAGACTTGGGTCTTTCATGAAACTATGCATTGTTCAGTGGTGATTAGGAGCACAAACTCTGGACTTGTACAGTCTCGATTCAAATCCCAGACCTCCCCTTCTTAGTTGTGGTTAAGTTATTCAGCCTTGCTAAGCCCCCATTTCCTCATCTGTAAAGTAGAGATAAGAAGAGTATTTGCCTAATAAGATTGTTATAAAAATCAAGTGAGCTAACAATATATGTAAAGCTTTCAGCCTAATGTGTGACATGTAATAATGCTAAAACACAAAACAGTGAAAGCTACTATTCATTATTTCATTTGTTTAGTGAAAAAATATTCGAGTACCTACTAAGTGGCAGCCGCTGGTTCAGATACTGGGGATACAAAAGACAGAGCTCCCCTGCCCTCCTGGACACTCTAGTGACATTATTACCATGCATGACAATCACAGTGGCCAAGTGAGAATACCATTCAATATGAGCTCTTCATTTATTTTCACTCTTACCATCAAATTGGAGCATTATGATGGACACTGGACCTAGAGGAGAATGGGATAAATTGGTCTGCACAATGTCACCAGATGCCCTTTCCTCACATTTGAGCTACATCCTAATTCACTCATGTCTGATTTTGATCCTCTCAACCTACCATCAGTTTTATCAACAATGCTCGTGGGGCTGGCACACACAGGGACTTCTAAGCTTATGATCTGTTGCTGAAAACGTCCTAATCCATTCCTTGTGGCAGGGAGAACGTTAACTTTGGAGTCAAGAGACCCGGGTACTTTCAAATCCTAGCTCCACCACTGTGGGTAGGTATAATTTGGGATGAATTATTTAACTTCATGAGCCTCCTGTGGACACTGAAGACAGTGATTCCTTGCAGATATGTGGCAGGATGAAAAACACTGTATGGGAAGAGCCCGGCTTCATGCCTGGCACATGGTAGGCAGTCAATCAATGGAAGGTATTTTTAATGATCTTCTACCTTCTTTGAATTGCTGGTTTTAAATTTTCCAGTTTTGAGTGAGCTGCTGCGTTGCCAACTCGAACAATAAGGAAAACTGCAGGAAGCAATTTGCAAACACCAGATGAGTCTTAGAAATGAGAAACAACTTGATGAGATCCCAGACTTCACAATGGACACAGCCGAGATTGGCTGAACCAGATCTGCTCTACGTAAATTAAAGCAGGCATGAATGAGGGTTTCCACCATCCGTGGCTACCCAGCTGGAGGAGTAAAGTTGCACTCATAGGCATTCTTACTCTATGCTCTCACCCAAAACTATAGCAGACACGACTAATAGATCACAGCACCCTTTCCCACCAAATCCCATGCAGGCTCAGAATCAGGACTCCAGTCATCCTATACTATTTGTCATCCCCCCTTTTTTTTTCCCATACAGTCAGTTCTTGTGCGTTTATTCTCCCTGAAATTTATCTAGGTTTCCTGATCTAGCTGAATAATCAAATGTCCTAAAACTGTTCAGCCTCATGTGATGAGGTTAAGAATATAAATATCCTCTTCTACTCCAGGAAAATGCTCCACAAACTTCTGTTTTATGATGAGGTAAAGAAGGGAGAGGCGTAAATGGCTAAAAACTATTTAAATTGAAATATTTAATAAGCTCTATTTTTCTCCCTTTACATACATTGCTTTATTTAATCCTCCCAATATTTCCTCTAAATTAGACGTTAGGCTTTCCATTTCACAAGAGGATAAACAGAGGTCCAGAAAACTGAAGCAATTTGCCCAGTGTTACATGCCCAGGTGTGGATGCCCAATTCCCACCGAGGTCTCTCTGACATGAAGTCCAAATCTCTTGCTCCAGTAGCAAATGACAAAGCCCAAGAAGATTCCTTGTATGGAGCTTACTAACATTACATGGCCTTGACTCCTCTCCCCTCATCAGCCCATATATCACACCTTAAAATGGCATTAAATCTTCAAAGGCTTTTTCTTTCCATATTTGGATAAGGCTATATCCTTTGACAAATTTTCAGCAACCATAGAAATAGGTAGAAAGTATCATTGATTTTATGTAAATCCTGGAAGCTTAATTTGGCCCTAAGAGCAAATTAGAAAAGAGATGAAGGCCCTTTTGATGACTCTGGGGAGAAATCCATAAGGAGAAACCAACATAACCTGGCCCAAATCCCAGGGAAAACAAGGCATTTCTAACACAGCTTCCCAGACAGTAAGAACTTGGGTAAAAAGGCTTACACCCAGACCACAATAATCTCATTAGTTCTCTGCATTTTCATTGTGTTTTATAATCTGCTTTTTATTTGATCACCACATGAACAGTGAAGTCTTACAGATGAGGAAACAGAGTGAAAAGTTAAATGACCAGCCTACAGTCATACAGCTGGGCAAGAAGAACATCCAGCTCTCCTCAGTGCTGCGGATGCTTGCTGGCTCCTCTTTGCTTTATAGCTTCCTTCCTTTCTCCTCCTTTCTTTCAGTCCCTTCTTATTCCCTCTGTCCCTTTGTCCCTTCCCCCAACGTGCACGCAGTTCATCACCAGGAAATAGGGGTTGAAATTAGAGAGTGGCCCCATGAGAGCTGTTCCCCTCCGGCTTTCTCAGGGTCAGTGGTCTGTCTCTCTCTGGGCACCTCTACCTCTCTGAGGCACCTGCTCCTTTCTCCTCCCCACCAACTGGCTTCCTTCATTTGTCTGGCATTTCTGTTCCTTTGTACTTCAGCTTCCTTGGAGCTATTTCACACCTGACTCGGTGCTACAGCCTCTCCTTTCAGAACCAGTCAACCTCAGCCCTCACAGAACATCCTCACAACTGTCTCTGGAAGCTCAGCTGCTTCTAATATGATACAGGTGGCATGAGAGGCCCAGCCAGAGGTGGGGTGATCCCAGGCACAGCAGATTTTAAATTAGCAACTAAAAGGATAACTCTGATTAAAAGGAGAGGAAGTAATCTGCCTTAACTCACTGGTTCCAATAAATGTGTTTGTTTCCTATTCACAGGACACGAGGCAGCCCTTCCTGCACACTTGCAAGTCAATCCTGTGAAAGTTAGGAAGTCTTCCCTAAACAGGCTCTTCAGCCTTTCTGCTGCTAAACTCTTGCTCGAACTTGGGGCAGGAATCAAGGTTTCTCAAAGATCTACAGAGTTTGTACATTAGCATCATGATCCATAAATTAGAGGACTTCTCTCCAAAGTATCTCTTGTTTATTGAGGAGACTCTAACCCCAAATGGGGATCTGAGCTTATGGTGCTGAGAAACGAAAGTAGAGAATTAAAGAGGCTACCACCTTAACTGTTGTTGCCATTATTACTTTTCTTTTTAAGTAGGCCCCATGCCGTGCTGGACCCCATTGTGGGCCCCAAACTCACCATCTTGAGATCAAGACACGAGCTGAGGTCTGGAGTTGGATGATTAACTGACGCAGCCACCCAGGCACCCCACCACTGTCACCATTAGAAGTAGATCAGTTTTGACCTATTCCCTTCCAGATAGCAAAAGCTTCAGAGTTGTTTAAAAAGAGGCATTGTTACCTTCACAGGAAACAAACAATAAATGTGTTTTCTTTGGTGTTCATGATCCTTGTACCAATGCGGCCAATCCAGGCCTTCAGTTAACACAGGGCTACATATTCAAGCAAAAGTAGACATTATTTCACCATACTGTTATTTATCAGATGACCAAAGGAAAAGAGATTTTTTTTTTTTGGTAGTGTAAACCTACCTGCAAAAGGATGGTTGTTTTATATTGACTTTTCATCAGGTTGTTGATGGATTCAAAGAGCCGTCTCATGGATTCTTCAAACTCCATCTGTTCTTTGCCTTCATAAAGCCTGAAAGAAGACACATCTGGGTCATTTCTCAAGCCTACAGGCAATACCTCTGAAAATGTGTGCAATCACAAACTGCATTTAAAATTCAGAGTGAGGGGTGGGAGGCAGGGACTTCAGCGGCAGGGTGCTGAGACAGCAGTGTTTCCAGGCATCATTCACTCGTGGGAAAACCTCTGTTCATGCACAGAACAGACACCCCCTGACTCCTGCCCTTAAAAAAAAAAATGCTGAAGAACCTCAAAGGGATGAAATGCGTTCAAGCTGAGGGGACATTAATAATTTCACTCTTCTGCAAGAATCAGAAGGGAGATTGTGGTCACCAGATTTCTGAAGTCTCTGGGAAGCATCAAGGAGAAATATTGTCAAGTATACTGCCCTTTTACTCAGCCATTGCCTGCTTGTCAGACAAATATGTACTTGCCTGTTTCGTATCGGGGGCCAGTATGTACCTGGCCCTCTCATTTCAAGGAGTGCACTTATCACCTAGCTGAACCCTTTGTTCTTCTTTTTATAAAGGCCCTATATTGTTACTCTCAAAAATGCAAACATAACAGAAATACATAACTTATAAAGTGAGCCTTCTCATTAATCCTACCTTAAGATTAGGGATCGTTAACATTTGGATGAATATTCTTGCAGAGAAGGCCCGCACAAATATATACATGCAACTTTTTATAGAAACCATCCCCTCGTATAAAATCCACCTCATGTTCCTAAGGCTTATGGCCCTCTTGGCCAGGCCTTGGAGTGTTGTTCAGCCCTAGGCCTCTCTAAACAAGGCTTTATCAGGAACCGTGAAAAATCTGCAGCCCAATCTGTGGCATCCTGAACGAAATACAGAGAAGAGTGCTCCTGTCTCCAGTTCAGATAAAGAGCGTCTCCTGTCACTGCCCTACACAGCCAGATGCCACTTGCTGAGGCTGTGGGAAAGGTGCTCTCCTTAGATAAAGCGCTGACACACTGAACGGGTCTGTTTGCTCCATCAACCACATGAAGGGCAGTCCATTAAGCACTGTCAGCACTGAATTCCCACCCATCCCCACACCCCTCTTTTCTCTCCGTTCTGCTTCTCTTCTATTGCATTTCTCTGTCTTTAAACATGTGTCTGCTTATCTCCTTGTGAGTATTACTTACTCTCTGTCTCTCTGGGTCACTATATTTATCTCTGCTTTTCTGTCTTTCTGACTCCATCTTTCTCTCTGTGTGTTAGTCACTCTCTGCCTCTCTTCTCTTTTTTCCTAACTGATTGCTTCCTAAAGCCCCCTGAAGTCAGAAGCTTAAGGGAAAGCCAGTACTGAATGTTCCAATCAATTACAAGGACCCAGTGATTGTGGCTGACTTTTTGGGTATCTATTTCAAGGTCATAGAGACAAGGCTGTGAGAGGAGACAAGAGTCCTCAAGCAGCTTTCTCTCTCTCTCCCTCCCTCCCTTGTGCCCTCACCCCTCCCTTAAACTCCTCCCTTCTGAATCTTCTTGTCCTGTTAGCACAGAGATGTCAGCCATAGAGTATGTGTTTTAGGGGCTATCAGCTCTGGGTCTCCAACCTCCACTTCGCCCCGTACTAACAGAAGACCTTATTAATGACAGCAGACGTTATTGCACACTGCTCTACCCCATGCACAGTCTGCATATATATTAAATCACTTACCCTCAAGACCACACTATCATGGGCCCTGTCATTATCCCCATTTTACAGACTCATCATACTCAACCAACCTGCCCAAGGACTCCACACCTGGAAGTATTAGAGCCAGAACTCATACCTGGCTATCCGGCTCCTGCACCCACCCTTTCGATCACTTTGCTGTACAGCAATTTGCTCCATGATTTACTACCTCTCTTCATTCACGCAAGCCCCGGTTCCTCATCTACAAAACTTAGGCCATAACAGCACTGTGCCCAAGTACCGTGAGGAGACCCAGCTCACACGTGAAGTCCTCGGCATATGCCTCATACCTGCAAATGTTAGTTGTCATCTTGTTGGTAATTGTAAGGATATTACTAACGTTTCCCACTTCAGAGATAAGGACACAGAAAACTCTCAAGAGGTTGAAACTTGCCCAAATAGCATCAAAGTAAAAACTATGAGGCCAGGTTTGGTAGAGAGGAAAGCAGGATCCTAATTCAAAGTGGTGGTGGTTTCTTCATGAGAGGACATTGCTTAGTTTTTCTCTGTGCTCACAGCTAAGCTAATGGATGGTCCATCCCCCAAGCCTTTTGCCTTGAAATCTGGTATTCTTTCCACTAACCACAGCTGCCTGAAAACGTCTACTAAGCAATCTCACAATCCCTGTTATGGTCTATAGTGTCTCCTACTCACATTAAACACCCAGACATGGCTGCGCATGGTGGAGTCATCATTATTTATACACATATGGACTTTCTCTGTAAGGCGTACTTACTAGTGTATGTGCATGGGGAGCGGATAGGTTTCCCACCAGGTTCTCTTCTTGAGAACCTACAAGAATGCAGCCTACAAGAATGAGCTCCAGCAGTTTTTTCCTATTGTTTGATCCTGCCCATCCCCACCTTCCATAACTGAATGGTCTTTTGGTGGCTCCCTCCCTGGAATTTGTGGCTTTTTTTTAACACAGAAACATAAAAACGGGCTTTATTGGGGGTCATCTTAATGGCAGCACTCCAGGGGAACATTCATGAACTCCTGATGAAGAGATCCCCAAAGCAGCCGTAGTTCCCAATCTCTCTGTGTGGTTTTTAAACTCTTTTTGGATTGTATGAGCTGCACAAACAACCTTCCAATAAATTCCTTTTTTTCTTAAACTAGCCCTGGTTGGATTTGTTGCAACCCTGCATGGTCAGAACCATAGGGTGGGGTGGGTTTCTTCCTGCTGTCCCCCGGATTTCTAAACCAAGAGCTATGCGGAAGGCGAGTAAGCACCTAGTCCATGCTTCCCATTGTACAGATGAAGAAACCGAGGGCCAGAGTAGGCAAGAGACTTGGCTTCACTGCCATCTTTTAAATGTTATTTGACTGAGGTAGAAAAGAAAAGAGATATTTAGGCTATGAGACCAAGTCAGGGCTATGCACTCAACTTTAAACTTTGTAAGAGACTGAATTTAATTTCTACCACCAAGAAAAATCTGATTTGCTCTAGGTCACAGATTGTAGTAGTGCTATAGCTTGAATCAGAACTTGGCACTCTTCTCCTTCTGTGCTCTGAGAATCTAACAGGGGAGGGCAGATGACAGATCTCAGGAGGCCAAGCTCAGGGGCATCTGCCTCAGGGGGGATCCAAGCTGCTCCCTGTTATTCATGTCACAAATGAAGTACCTAAACACCATACTCTGGTCCAGGGAAAGAAAAATATTCTACACCTAAGTTTCATCACAGATTAAAAGACCAGTTCTGTAGGGAAATGGTTTGCCTTTAATGGTGACTACATCATTTTTTTCAAAGATTTTATTTATTTATTTGACAGAGAGAGAGACCACAAGTAGGCAGAGAGGCAGGCAGAGAGAGAGGAGGAAGCAGGCTCCCTGCTGAGCAGAGAGCCTGATGCAGGGCTCGATCCCAGGACCCTGAGATCATGACCTGAGCCGAAGGCAGAGGCTTAACCCACTGAGCCACCTAGGTGCCCCTGGTGGCTACATCATTAAGCAAAGTTGTTGCTATCTTACTTAGCAAGTGCGTAAGTGTGTGTGTGTGTGTGTGTGTGTGTGTGCGTGCGTGAATTTTTAAGCCTGGGGTTTTACTTGGTAGAAATGGGAAGAAGAGCTGGAGAAAATGAGCACATTTGGGCAGGAGAAGTGGCGCAAACCGCTATTTAGTGCAAAGGGCTTCGCTCTCTGGCCAGACTCTTCCATATACTGGCTGCGCCACCTTGCACACTTTACGTTCTTTACTGGCAAGATGGAGATATAATGCTCACTCAAAGGGTGATTTTGAGGTAGGAAAAAAATGAGATAATGTCTTTCAATTGTTTAATCTCATAGCTGGCACCTAATAAGTGTTAAGAAAATCTCAGCTACTATTCTTATTGTTGTTGATTCTCAAGCACGGAAGGGATCATGCTGGGAAACTCTCTCATCTGAGCACATATAAATAAAAGGAATATTTCCAGTAAGGAGTGACTAAGGGAAATAAAATACGTAAGGGTTTTAGATTACATGCAAGAAATAAACTTATGTTGGAGGCCATTCAGCACTGTAGGGCCTCTCCTGAGAAGCTGGAAGAGAAAAGAAAAGAAAAGAATGCTTCATCTATCTGCAAGGCTTTAAGCGTGGCCTTGAAGTCAAGGGCATGGCAGATGTGTTTCAAGGTCCTTTTTTAGCACTTGGTCTCTGTTATAGCTTCAGGGGGGAAACATTTTTTTTTTTTGGCTTCAGCATGCCTAGAAAGATGCTTCAGAAACCAGCTGATCCTGCCAGGGAACGAATTATCGAAGGGCCCGAAGGCCCTGACCACAAGGAAAACTGTAACAACCTGCGAGGCACTGTTCTGGGGCATGTGAGCCCAACCCCACTAGCACTCCAGTTCCCAGGGCTTGGATAAATATAGCGGTGCTCTGCTTGCATGTGATTCATTAAGGAGACACTGTGCACAGCTGAGCACTCACTAAATGCAAATGGGGCCCCATATGGTGTGTACAATGCTTTGTACCACCTCTTCCATGCAGGTACATAAAGCCTCAGCCTAAAATGGAGATGCCAACCTCAGGCCAGCAGCCCAGGGGAGCCAAATCTAACCAAGGCATCCTCAAGCTTGGATACCTAGCAGGAAGATTCATTTTAGGATCCAGGGGTGCTGGGTTTCCTGGCACACCAGCCCCATTTTGCTTTCTATGCCTCGGTCACTTTGGCTCCTCTGAGCCACATTTTCAGGAATCCTCCTGCTTTCTTACCTACCTCTTTAAGGCAATACAGAAATTTAGGTAAGACTGTGTGGATTCCAAACCCTGCTCTGACACTTATAAGTTGGGTGACTTTGGCTAAGTCTCTCAATCTCTCTATGGCTCAGTTTTCTCATTAGTAAAATGATATCAGCCCCATAAGGTGGTCCTACAAGCAAATAATGGATGCAAAAGAACTAACAAAATGCCTAGCACATGGTAAACACTAAATAAATACTAGCTATCATTATATAGTACCATAATTTTCTTCTAGATCTTTGTAAGCATTACAAAGGAAAAAAAACCCAGCATCTTCACAAAGACAAATACAATTTGTTGAGCACCTACTGCAAGCCAGGCACTGCAGGTAGATAAATATGAGTAAGACCCAGTCCCTATTCCCAGAGAAATCATGAGGCACTCAGCAGGTAAATTCTGTATTGCACATAGTGAGAAAAGTTGGATAATAAAAGTTTAATTTTATTATTGAGCACTTCCTAAGGGTCAGGCACTGCACTAAATTCTTCACATGGATTAGTTCACTTGGTACAGACTATTATTATTCATATTTTACATACGAGAAAAAGGAAAAGGCATTAAAGAGACATGAACCAGGGGAACACAAGAGCAGAGGACGGAACGAGGGCTCTAGCAGACACTGACCACAGTGACTGCCTACAGGGTGGCACATCTCCCCTCAGAAGCCCTCCTCCCATCCCACCCCCATAGCCTGTCCTGCTCTCCTTCCTTCCTCCCCAGCTGTCCTGGAAATGCCCTGCAGGATTGACCTGGGCCCCAGCTCTCCTTTGTCTCCCTCACCTGGTCACATCTTCACCTAAATTTGCTGTTGGCGAGACACATACCTGACTCATTTCACAAGTACATGGGAGCAAGGCCAGATTAATTGGAAGTTTTTTAAAATGAAACATCTGTTTTAAATGCCTCTGTGATCTGATAAAATTACTCAACAATAAGGTCATGCTCTACCTTTCTGCTACTTTATCACACAAGTCAAGAGACTTATCTACCCCCAAATGTGATGCCAGGCACTGGAGGAATACTATGGAAGGGAGGGACTTATTTGGTGAATTTCCTTAATGAATGCCGTGCACTCCACACAACCTTAAAGCAGACTGTCACAGTGACTGTGGGCTCCCCATGTGAATACTTCATTCTTCATCATCACTACTTGCCTGTTCTCTCCACTAAAGTATAAGCTCCACACAGGCAGAATCAATGTTACCTTGGTCATAATATCCCCATATCTATGTAGCAATAGGCCTGGAACGCCAAAAGGGAGTTAAAACAAATGCATCAACTAATGATAAAGTATTAAATGAATGAACTTCAGCACCTTCAATGTAGCTGTATAGAAACATCTTATGAATCTAGAACTCAGAACAGTTCAACTAGTTCTACTGGTATCTGCACTAGATAGTAGTAATAGTCATCTTCAGCTATGCAGCCTTATTATTCTTCCCTTGACTACTAAGACTACTACTAGTACTAATATCTGGTACTTACGAAGTCTTTGTTATGTACCAGGCAATATGCTAACTGCACAAGGTCACCCAACTTGTAAAAGAAAGAGTCAGAATTTAAGCCTGAGTGCATCCGGTTCCAAATCTCACCCTTAACCACTAGGCAATACTATCTCCAGAGAACAGAGCAAAGTAATAACCAATTGCCAGGAACTGGAACAGTCAGGGTGGGTAGGAAAGCATCATTTGCCCAGGGGATGATGTTACAGGATGTCCAAGGAAGCTAAATGGCTGGTTCTAATCTTTTTCTCTTCAAGCTCTAAATTCAAGGTGATGGCAGGTTTTCCTATCGTCAAGCCAATAATTTGCTCTATTAAAGTAGGTGTAAATTAGTGACTTCACAAAAAGAACCATCAAGCCATTCGTGGTTTCAGAGGAGTGATTACTTGGAAAATCACAACATTCTTTTTTTTTTTTTTTAAAGATTTTATTTACTTATTTCACAGAGGGAGAGAGATCACAAGGAGGCAGAGAGGCAGGCAGAGAGAGAGAGGGAAGCAGGCTCCCCGCCGAGCAGGGAGCCCGATGCGGGCCTTGATCCCAGGACCCTGAGATCATGACCTGAGCCAAAAGCAGAGGCTTTAACCCACTGCGCCACCCAGGCACCCAAATCACAACATTCTAAGACCAAAGCTGCCTGCCTCTCTGCCTTTCTGTCTTTCCCTCCCTTCCCCCCCTCCCTCTCTCTGTCTCTCCTTCTTTCTCTCTCTCTTTCTGTCTTCCTCACACCCTACTCCAACCTGGGGTGAAGAATAATTGTAGCCTAACCAGTGGCTGAGTCTGTCTGAAAATCATCCTTGCATTTATTGATCCTATTTATAGAAAGAAACACTTGAGTGCACTCAGCAGGCACATTTAAGTCAAAGAAATAGGGCTGGAAAGGATTCATGAATGAGAGAGCCCCCCTCCTGATTCACCTGTTTCCTGCATGGTCATTGTCACCATCCCAACCCTTCCCCCAACACCGAAGTCTAGAGACCCAAAAGGAATCTGGACTTGTAGATTAAGATAAGGAATCTTGGTCCAATGAATCTAGAGTTAAGCCATCCAGCTTGACAGTGACCAGAGAAATTCTCTTTTGAAGGGTAACAAAGTTGAAACATAAGGCATTATTCTGTTAGAAGAGAAAGAGTAGAGCTATGTCTGAAAGGGACGATGCAAGAAAGGGCTGGTATAACTACAATGTTGCCTGTGTGAATTGTCAAGTAGCCTGGTGGCCCAGACAACTCCATGCAGACTTCATTTAATTGAAAGAAGCTGTGGAGAGGCAGAGGGCTCAGAACAGGTTCTGGTATCAACCTTTTGTCAATGACAAAATTATTTCTCTTCTAGCTGTTACTTTTCCAGAGTTTGACATATGAGGAGGAATCCCCCCTTAGGGCAAACCGCAAAGAAGTTTCAGTAAACAGTCTTCCTTTTATAAATCACCCCAGGGAAGAATGGTTTGCAGATGAGAGAATAAAAGACAAACTCAACATGTGGGGATCCTGTTTTGAAAAATGTCTAGGATGAACATACAAAAATTAATGCAATCACTATAAAAAAACTGCCTCAGGTGGAAGCATAAACAGCCTAAACAAAAACAAAAAACAAAACAAAAACAAACAAACAAACAAAAAATAGAAGTTAACAACATGGAAGAAATGAAAGAAAACAATCCATCCAAAACATTCACTTTACTTTAAAATACAACAACCCTGTGCAATAAATTAATAGTAAGTAGGTAAAAAGACGCAGGCAAAAGCCTTGAAAAGAACTCTAAGTTATGAATAGAGTGTGATGTGTGCCCCAGTCATCCTTCATTCTATTGAGAGGAGCTGCAGCCTTTATGTAATTTGGCAAGAAGAACTCAGTTGCATAATTCTGCACTTAAGTAAATTTCTCCATTAGCATGAAAAATGGTATTCAGGGTTTTTCTCTCAATGTAATTAGAAATTGAGTGCTCCCAAACCAATGGTCCTAAACAGACACACATACACACACACACACACACACACACACACACACACGCACTATTACACACATTCCCACCCTCTTCCCCCATCACATGGTCCCCAGACATATAAAGAAAAATATAGATTGCATCATCTACTTGAAAGAGAAGCTAATATTCAGTGAGTCCTTCTGGCATTTTCTTTTTAGGCCCAGTTGCTCTAAAAGTTCAAGTACTAAGAAGAAATCAGGTTTGACTACTTCTCTGACCATTTCTTCCTTCGGTTTTCTAATGACCTAGGAAGTGTCCATAATATCTTAAATGATAACAGAAAAAATTAAGTTGTAGAATAGTTACATGCACTCATACACACACACACACACACACACACACACACACACACACACACATCCCTAGTAAAAATCTAGAAATCTATACACAAACTGATAATTTCATTACCTCTTAGAAAAGAGATTGTGTATGTCAACAATCACCTTATATACTTCTATGTTATATTATGATTTTTTAAACAAGTAAATGTTACATTTAGTTTTCTTTTTTCTTTTTCAAGAGTTGCATCCTGCACTGACTGAGCCAGCTGAGTGACCCAATACATATATTTTTATTTTTTTATTAACATATAATGTATTATTTGTTTCAGGGGTACAGGTCTTTGATTCATCAGTCTTACAAAATTCACAGCACTCACCATAACACATACCCTCCCCAATGTCCATCACCCAGCCACCCTATTATATTTAATTTTCAAAAAAGATATCTACTCTTCCTCAGGGATGAATGTTTTTTGCCTTCCAGTTCCTTTCTACCATAATCTTTTTCCCCAAGTTTTTCCTGAATTCTCTTGTTCTCACCATGTGAAGTAGGGCTGCAGTCAGGGGATCTAGCTCAAGGTCAGGCAACTAGAGGCAGTTTTCCCTCTACAACTACAGAATCTAAATGCTAATTTTTCACCTACCTCCTGGTTCCTGGCATGGACTGTAGCTAGAGAGACAACTGTCCAAGAAATGTCAAGTTATTATTACTCTAAACTGTGGTCATGCCAGGAGCATCTGAACTTTGTCCTTGCAGTCTTCTGGCTTCCCGAGAAGGATAATGAACCCCAGGTTTCCTGCACGGTTCCACTGAGAACCTTGACATTGGTATGTGGAGTTAAATAGAATTTTTTAACACTTTCCTTACTAATGCTGCTCGGTTTTAAAATCCACATGCAGTAAAACTCTTTGTTTCGAAATCTGGAATCACCTGAGGAAGTGTGGAGTTCAAATGTGTCAAGATTTGCATTACTGAAGACCTCATTTGAGTAGCGTGATGGCTGAGAGCAAGGCAAGCCACCAGCAGAGAACAGTGCGACAGGAGGATCAGGAGTGTAGGTCTGAGGACTGAGTTCTAAGCCAGACTCCAGCATTAGTGTGCGTTGTGACCGTTAGCAGGTTACTTTGCTCTGGGGACTGGTTCCCTCATCAGTGTGTGGACTACATTACCATTGAGGGAAAGCTCCAGGATTCTTCACAGGCTTCTGTGGTCAAGGAATCAGATAGGGCATGCCGATCATCCAAGACCAAGCCTGCTCACCCTGCAGAGTTCACCAGCACAGCATATGGTTCCATAAGCACCCTGGGGTAGGTAGTCATGGGTCTTGATGGATCTCTTCACCTGCCAGCTGTGAATCAGTTATCAAGTCCCATTGATTCCACCTCCCAAAGCCATTTTCTCCCAGTTTTATTGACATAAACATAACTGCCATATAACATTGTGTAAGTTTAAGTTGTACAACATAGTGGCTTGATACATGTACATATTGCAAAATGATTATGCCACAATAAAGTTAGTTGACACTTCTTTCACCTGACGTAATTACAAGTGTATAAGACCTACTTTCCTAGAAACCTTCAATTATGTAATATGGTATTGTTAACTAGAGTGACCAAAGCCACTTGCTACCCTCTATGGCCACCACCTTCATCCAAGGCCCCAGGATGTCTAACCTGTAGGGGTTTCTGAAACCGCCCCTCTTCCTTCACTGGTACTCCCTTTCAATCCATTTTCTACACAATGGTCAGACAGAGCATTTTAAAAACAAAAGTGTCATACCATACTCTGTTCAAAATCCTATAACAATGCCCCATTTTCCTCTGATGCCATGGCCTGACCTTCAAGGAATTGGAGATCTACCCCTTCCTATCCCTCCAGGCAATCTCCTACTACTCCATCCACCTGTCACTGAATTCCAGCCACCTTGGCCTTTGTACAGCTCGATGGACTCAAGCTCCCTACTATCTCAGGGACCTCCTTCCAGCTTTATTTTCACTAGTTACACCCTCCTTCTCTTCACTTACTAATTCCTACTCATCATTCAGGTCACAGCTTAGACGACACTTCCTCTAGGATGCCTCCCTGACCCCATGATGAGATTTGACCTCCTTATTCCATGACCTTAGGGCACCTCAAATACCTCTCCTTCATTTCACATGCACCAATGAGACTATCTGCTTAATGACTTTCCCAGCTAGACTATAAAATCCCATGAAGACTAGGCCTGGGTCTGTCCAATTGATTGTCGTATTTCCAGTATGTAGCAGAGTTGTCTACTGGCTACTTAATAAATACTTGTTGGATAAACACTTGATTGCCAATGCAAACTAAACCTCTACCATTAGACAAATATTTCAACTAGATAGAAAATTTCATTAGCAACTCAAGTGATTAAAACAAGAACCAAATTTTAAAACCCAACTTGCCTGAAACTTACACTGGTGCTGAATATAAAGAAGAATAAATGCTGAGTGAAAGGCCTTTCAGAAGTTGTAGACCCTAAGGCCAATTCTAAAAAGAGTCTAGAGACACCTATGTCATGAAAAGCTGTTTACCATTTCTAAATTTCCAGATCCTGAGAGGACCTGTCAATTAGTTAGAACAACAACTGTGGTATGTATTTGGGTTTCAATTTTTATATCTGTTATAAATTCCTTCATAGCACAGTGATTAGAAGATAGTAGGAGCTCAAAAAATATTTGCGTATGTGTGTGTGTGTGTGTGTGTGAACATACTTGAAAGACAAAATACACGGGTAATGAGAACCTGAAGAGATTTGATTTAGTTTGCAAATACAGGGCTAGGTTTCCCAAGGAAACAATGCTTTAGGTGACCCAGGAAAAGAGAGTGAGAGAAAACTGGAAGAGAAGGAGAGGGAAGCACATTCCACTCCCAGGAAAGCAACTGCACAGTACCTACAGCAGAAAAGGGCCAAGTGGGTCAGAGGGACTGAATGAAGACCCTGGAATCTGGAGTGGAGGAAATCTGGGTAAGTCAGGCGAAAGGAGACAGGTGGGGAGAAGATGCTGCCCCCACAGACCCTCACAGGCCATGTGCAGTTTTGTCTGCATTATCAGAGCAATGAGGAGAAATTAGAGGATTTCAAGAAGGAGAGCACCCAGATCAGGTTTGAACTGTGGAAAGATCATTCTAACTGCAGTAAAGTTTAAAGACTTCCATTTCTGACAGTGTGGCGGACAAAACGCCCTGGAAAACCTCTCAGTAAAAATGACTACCAAAACTGGATTTTCAAAATGAGTTGGTAAACGATCAGAAAATTAAAGAAACCAGAGGTGAAACACCAAGCAAAAGGGAGATTCTGGGTACTTACAGAGCAATAAAGTCAGCTTCTGCCCCCAAGGCATTTGCTCAACCTTAGTGTCCTTAAATTTCCATTTAGGTAGCTGCTTGGGGAATAGAAGGAATGAGATCAATCCTAGGGCCTGCTTGTTGGAAACCCTTGCATATAGCTGGTATCCCAAATTGTTCTGCCTTCTTATAAAGGAGGGTGAGAAGTAAATCTATTGCATGGAAGGGTGCAGTGAGGAAACTACTCACTCCTCAGTGCTGGGTGGAAAAGGGAAGCACATGTGATTTCTGAACCATGAGCCAGTCCTCACCCGGATTTTGTTTTGTTCATGTTTTTGTTTGTTTTTGTGTTTTTTCATATTCATGTTCCTTGCCTGGATCCACAAACAGAAAATTTAACTTTAACAGTTCTCAGGTTGTCAGTGCCCCATTTTCTTAGGAGGAAAATAAAAACTTTATTTCAAGACTAAAAATATTTAACAACTGATAAGGTTCCAAAGAAAGTTAGCTTTTAAAAAATAATAACAGCAACAAAATGCCCAGGAATCATGGTCACTCAAAATGGAGACAGCAGAATCAGACTCACAAAGAATTACCCTACTGGAATTATAAAGAATTATAATTCAAAGATTATAAAATCTTATATTTAATATGCTTCAAAATAGAAAAAAAATGCTTTAAAATATGATTATAAACAAAAATTATAAAAATGAAAAATTATATTTGAATAAGAACTAATGGAATCTCTGGAAATAGTCCAATAATTAAAAATAAAAATTCAGTCAATGAGTTAAATGGCATATTAGACATAGCTGAGAGAGAAATTGGTGAACTGAAAGACAGGTTCAAAGAAATTAGCCAGAATGCACCCCCCCAAACAAACAAACAAAAAAGATAGGAATAATGAGAGTTTATAAGAATATGAGGTCTAACATACATTAGTTGGCATTTCAGAAAAATAATAGAATATGTGGGAAAAATGCAAATATTAAAAAGAATAACTGGGCACCTGGATTAGCAATTAGTTAAGCGTCCAACTCTTGGTTTCCACTCAGGTTGTGATCTCAGGGTAGTGAGATTGAGCCCCACATCACACTCTGTGCTTAATATAGAATGTGCTTAAGAGTCTCTTTCCTTCTCTCACTGCCCCTCCTGCCTGCAGGCTAGCTCTCTCTCTCTCTCTCTCTCACTCTCAAATAAATGAATCTTAAAAAAAAGAAGAAGAAGAAAAATGAGTGAATGAAAAAAAAATTTTAGGGGGGTGGGGGGGAGAAACTGGTATTAAAAATACCAAACTCCAGATTCAGGAAAACAAAATTCTAGCTGTATAAACAAACTCATTCCTAAGCAAATCATGGTGAAAGTGCAGAACATCAAAGATGGAGATGTGATCTTAAAAGCCGTGAAAGAGAAGAGACCAGAATGCCTATAAAGGAGCAACAGTAAGACTGACAGATAACTTCAACAGATGAGAATAATAAAAAAAAAAAAAAGGTAAACGTCTATATCCACGAAAACTTCTTTTCAGCTTTCAGAATAAACTCAGAGTAATTAAACTTGAAAGAATGTACCAGAAAAATTTGCTAAGGTTAATTACAAAGATTTACTTCAAGAAGACAGAAAACAAATACAGAAGGTCAAAGTGACGGAAGGAGTTATAACCTTTTAAATTGTGATAAAAAACATATAACATAAAATGTGCTGTCTTAACTATTTTTAAGTATACAGTATAATGGTGATAATGAACTTTTGTTGGTAAAAACATATAAGCAGATATTGTTTAAAACAACAATAATGTATAATTTGTGGAGTTATCAAAAAGCTAAATTAAAATCCTGCACAAACCTAGTATAATATTTAAGAGAGAAGAGACAGTGTCTTCTAAAATCCTTCTATTACTCAAGGGGACTATAAAGATATTAACTTGAGATTTGATTAAGGTAAGTATGTATGACAGAACATCTAAATAGCCACTAATAGAACTGGATTTAAAATGTAACTTTCAAATTACTAAAAAGGAAAAAAGCAAGTGAGAAAATTGAAAACAATTCAAAAGGAGAAAAGAAAAGAGAAAAAAAAATCAGAATTGTGGGGAGAGTTCCCAGCTAAGATAGTAGAAATAAATTCAAAATATCAGTGATCACAATAAAATCTAATACTGCTTTATGATGAACATTGTTATCAAATTAGTAATAGGAAGGGACTTCCTAAAACTGATAAAAAGGCATCTAATTTTTTTAAAGCCAATACATAATATATATCACTATTTTAACTTAACACTAACTTAGAATCCTAGCAGTGCAGTCAAATAGGGAGAAAAAGAACTAGGATTAGAAAGGGAGAAACAAAACTTTCCATACTTACAGGTGTTTTAACTATCTACTTGGGAAATTCAAAAGACTCCTTAGCAAATAGATGATAGGAGGACAAGGACGGAAGGAGCAGGACTATCAGAGAAAGTAACACAGTACTGCAGGTATGAGATAATGAGAACTTTGATTAGGAAGTTGGTAGGGAAAATGGAAAGACATGGATGAATTTGAGAGACATCTAGGAAGGGAAAGGTTGAGATTTTAATGTAGATTATGTGGGAAGAAACAAAAAATGAAGTGTCACAAAAATCTTATTATTTTTTTTTTTTTTGCCTTGTGAAACATGCTGGTTTGTAGATCAGTGTGACAAGGGACATCATGAGTTTGGTTCTGAATATCCTAACTTTGAATTGCATTTGAAATAGGAAAGAGGAAACAGCAAGTAAATGACTGAACACAGAGATGTGAACTCAGTGAAAAGGCCTGGCTGATTTCTGGGTTATCTGCATAGCAGTGGGAACTAAAGAACCAGGTTTCATTTATTCACCTAGGAGAGGGAATTGAGTTAAAGGAGGTGCAGACCAATCTTCAAGAACTCTGAAGGATCTGAGAAATATGAGGAATACAAAGAGTTCTGTGTTGTAGAAGCCAAGACAAGAGCATTTCGGAAGAGATAGGTCAGCAGCAATAAAATGCAGTGGCTCATGCTATTTGGGATATCCTTAATTGATGACATAATAGTATTATCTGTGGCTTAGTCACAAAATATATATGATTATGGGAAAGCTCTTCATTTTTATCACCCCCGTAGTACCCAAGACCGGTGGCTCTTCCCTCCCCCCAGAATGCCTATCTGATAGAAAATCAGGAAGTAATAATTAAGGATACTATTTAGCCCACCAAATTCTGATTTAGAAGAACATCCCTCTGAGAAAAAGTTCACCTATACATGAATATGCATCTATCCATAGTGCACTCTGATGATCAAATTGAATGACTTTATATTATCTGCTACATTGGGTAACATGGGTCTTTAGACTCATGCATTAACAGATAATTGAGAAGGGACTATAATCATGTACTTAAAAAAATTATCCAAAATTATAAACCAAAAATTCATGGTGGCTGAAACATATATGGCTTTAAAAAGTTGTGAATGTTGTGATTGTAAGACAATGATGTTTAGCAGGTTTCTCTCTGCAATGAGAGATTGCAGGAGAAACTCAAGGGGTCCTGAATGATCTGAGGAGCACACACTGTGTCTGTCCCCAGTCTAATTAAAGAGTGGGCCGCAACTATCATTTGTGTCTTATAGGAGGCAACCAAAGAGGCTAGTGGGAATATGAAACACACACTTTTTAATTTTAAATGCAGAATTACTATAATCCAAAACACAAAGTCTTTTCAGGACAATATGCACTCTGTTTGAACTCAGAGCCCTTCACTCCTATCAGGGGCTGCATAAGTAACACAGGAGTGAAGAATTCTATCCCTTCCCACTGAACTGCTCAATTTAGGCGCCATTAATCAGCCACAGCTCCCTGCATGGCCACCTCTAAATGCAACCTAAGTGTCCTCATCAACACAAGTCCAGGCAGCCACCACCAAGCCATCCTGGTAACACGTGACACCAACCTTCCTCACCAGCTGAGTGTCACTGCACTACCAGGAATGCTAGCATGTCAGGTGAAATGCCTGCAGTGGCCTTGGCTACACACTGAGAATAAATCCTGCAGGGCAGGCTCGCCAGTTCTCTCCATGTCCACCATCCTCCTTAGTCTCCCTTTGTTCACTATCCTTCAAACACGCTAGTCTTCTCTAACTTTTCAGAAAACTTCAAGCTCTTTCGTATTCAAGAGTACTTGCTCAGAGTTTTCCTCCATGAAGGACCCTTCCTTCTATCCTTTGTGTGGCTGGTTCATTAGCATCCTTCATATCTCAGTTGAAATGCCACTTCTTTAGAATCCACACAATGAATAACTCTATGACATAACCTAATCAACATTAGATGAAGAAACAAAGGCAGAGGTTAGGTCATTTGCCCAAGGTTACACAGATAGTCAGCCACTAGGATTCTTCACCACTATGCTGTACCATGTATCTCCAGTACTTGCTTATTTCCTTGACTGGCATTTATGATGGTTTGTAACTACTTGGTGTATTTGTTTGCTTTTTTTGTTTTGTTTTTTTTCTCCCCCCAGAACTATACAAGGGCAGAACGAAGACTGGGCTACATCTATCTTGTTCACTGCAGTAACCTAGGCTAGAATTTGGCCAAATAATAAGGCTCAAAAATATGTATTTAATGAATCGATGAACTTGACTGAATTGAATTACTGTGTCTTTGTAGTCAACTGCATTAGGAGAGTAGATCTGAGACACAGAGAGACTAGTTTGGAGACATGAAATGCTGTGACCATATATGCCTCATAATTAAGTCCTCTTTAATTTTCCATCCACTCCGGAGACACAATAAGCCACAAGCCCAAGAAATAAACAATATATTATTTCCTATTAAGGAAACAAATTCCACATTGAGGTGTCGCTGTCTCAAATGCATCTGAAGTGGATCACCAAGTATGCTTAGTCACCCTGGTTCAGTTCAGCATCCCTGACAATTATGTTAGCTTGGTGAATTTCACCCCTCTGGCAAACTAGACCCTTCATTATCTTGCCTGTTCATATTTAGTTACAGGGGATTTGCAAACACATTTCCTAAATCTACATATTTATTCAGTAAATTGATCTCTCACCCAAGTCATTCTCTGAGGAACTGCCAGCCTCAGCATTTGACAGAAACAGCCATTTTTTTGCACAAAGGCAAGAATTCTGCCAGCAAGCCAGCTTCTAGATGTCTAACAAGGAGTTAACAAGAAAAGGAAATTGTCTACTGCTTCAACCTGGAAGAATGAATATCTTGTGTCATCCATGGTTTTTCCCTTAACTATCTACAACATAGATAGTCTTGTTCTGCAAAATTAAGCCATTTAAAGAGACAATGGAAGCAGACAGCCAGTGTCTTATACTTTGCTATGAGCAAAGTGTAACTTCAGCACCCAATAGGACATGGTTTATTCAGCCTTTGAAGGATCAGCTGGGGGAAAGCCAATCTAGGATTATGCCCTGGCAAAGGACAATCCACACTGTAGGTAATTCACATGAAGATGATGGGAAATCGATAGCACCTCAAAGCCCTGATCTCTCTGCTTCTTTAGGATCATCAACTGGATATTAGGAAAGATGCTAAGCTCTGGGGAAGGGCTGGCTAAATCACCAAAGCCCTCCTTACTGCAGATTATCTTGTCTCTGATCGGTTTTCAGTCCCCATGACTTTGCTGTAGCATGTTGACATTACTGACACTTCCTCTTTAAAATGCTCTCTTTCCTGGCTCCTGGATTGCCAGTCTTCCTGCTTCCCCTTCTGAATCCCTGATCAACCTTCTGCTAATCTCCTGGGTTTCATCCTGAGTTTTATAGCATTGCTCACTTCATGCTATAGCTTCAAATACCTCTTCGGATCAATTTCTACCAAAACTGTATTTCTATTCTTTACTCTCCTTAACTCTAGATTCATATCTAACTACCTGCTGTATCTCCCTATCAGGCTATGCCAATAAACATCTCAAATTTTACCAAAACACATCATCTTCCTCCAAAACCTTCTCCTCCCCTGTATTCATCATGTTGATGAATAATGTCTAATCAAATGGGTCACGGAGTTCAACCTCAGATCAGCGGATCTGGCTCTCTCCAACAGCTTCACTCCCACCCACATTCCATCCTGCCATTTATACACCTTATCTTCTTCCTCTCCTTTTTCTCCAGCCCCACAATGACTGCCTTAGCTCAGGTCTTCTTGCCTGCATTACTGCAACCACTTCATTATTAACCTCCTCCCTCCCTTCCTCTACACCTTCTGTATACTCACCTTTCTTCCTCCGTGATCTTTCTAAAACATGAGTGTAAATCATGTAGATCCCTAACTTGCTTTCTTGCTTGGTTGATTGGTTGATTGATTGATTTATGTGTGTGTGTGTGTTTGTGAGAGAGAGAGAGAGAGAGAGAGAGAGAGAGAGAGAGTGCACATATGAGAAAGACAGGGGGAAAGGGAGGGGATCTCAAGCAGACTCCATGCCCAGCATGGAGCCCAACATGGGGCATGATCTCATGACCCTGAGATCATGACCTGAACTGAAACCAAGAGTCGGACATTTAACTGACTAAGCCCCCCAAGCACCCTTGTAGATCCCCTGCTTTAGAACTTCAATGGCTCCTGCTGCTAAAAGCGGGGGTTTCCAAATTGCTCCATGAGGGGAAAAAAAATGTAAACATGATTCTCAGCAGATGCCTATTTATTTAAAAATTATATGCAAGTATTATCCTAATTATAAGTCAAGTGTTTATAAAGTTTAATTTCTTCCTCTTGGAACAAAATAAAAGAATTTTCATCTTTTTACCTGATCCCAATGGATGAGTCTGGTACACCTGCTGGGGTGCTCACACTGTGCTCTGAGGATGGAGAGCAGAATTTATGCTGACCTCCCCTGGCAGAGAAGATGACATCACACTCCTCGGTTTGGCATGCAAGGTTTTCACCGTCCAACTTCAATCCACCTCACCAGATACATCGTCCCCACTCTTCGACCACCACACCTTCACCCACTAGCCACTCTTCCCCACAAACATGCCGCTCATGGGCACAGCATAGCACAAAGAACCCAGACCCCAAAGTCACATCCCTCCCTGCCAGTGTCAAGCTGTGTGACCTACAGTCACTTTCTCTATCTTTCTGGGCCACTGTTTCCACTTCTGTCAAATAAATATCATAATACCTATACTTCCCAGGATTGCTGTGAGTATGAAGCAAGGCAGAGAAAAAAAGTGATCCATGGCCAAGCACAGAGGAGAGGTGTCATAAACGGTACCCTGGAGTGGCAGGAGTAATTGGACATTGTACTCCACGTGTTGTTCCCTCTACTTGGATTCTGTGATTCTTCTCTCTTTCAATGTTTAGTCTAAAGTATCACCTCCTCTGAGAAGAATTACTGATCCTCCCGAGGTGGAGTTTGTCATTTAAACCTGTCTGCTCCCTGAACCTCAGTGGCATCAAGTTGTGGATCATTGCTTATTCCAGGGAACTGTGACTGATTGCTGGGAAGCATATGCAGCATGCCCTACTGTGTTACAGCTACTTGAAGAAGCCTTAGTTATTAAGAGTCCCCAGCATTTAAAGTGCCTAGCACGTAATAGGTGCTCAATAAATGTTTACTAATATTTCTATATGCAAAGGGAAAAGAGGACTATTTAAAATGCATGCACATGCACAATTTCATGTTACAATGATGGCTACTTACTTCATGGCTTACAAAGCTCTTCCACATATGTTTGTAATAAACAAGCTGTTAGCTCCCACTCAGCACTGTAGCAACTCATAAAATAGATAATAAATTAAAGGGAAGTAACTGTTTGACAATATCCCTTTGATGACAGTTTTCTCTTCCACCCTGATCTAATGCCAAGTTAATGTTACCATAAAATAATTCCATTAACTGCAATTGTGCAGTTTACTGAGCCATTACTGTCATCAAAAAGTGAAATTATATTCAAAACCAAAAACAGAGGCTTACATAGGAATAAATGGCATTAACATGCAAACAAATTATATGCAGGAGAAACAGGAATAGCAATGTGATGGGCATCCCAGCCCATGCGCGGCATAAACAGATGATTACATTTAAATATTTATTCATACATGAACAATGAGAACAAATCACACTGGCAAGTGCCTTCGAGTTAAATTCATATTTGTTTAAAAAGGCAGAGGCTTATGTATTCCCTCTGACTGCAGGCTACATTGGGCCTGACTGAGCTTTGTTCAGACAGTCTTGCTGCCTAACATATGCACGACCAGGAGGGTGAACTAGTATATAATATTTACATAAGAAGAAACTGAGCTGGTGGGAGGGTGAGGTGGAGGCAGAGAGGGGAGATAGGCAGAATAAAGCAAGATGCAAAATAAAATGCAAAAGAGAGCATCAGAGAAGATCTGATCATCTGATGCTGAAGGCAAGCACAGAAAGGCCAGTGATGTCTGTCCCTGGATGAGGTGAGCCAGACTGGGGGTGTCCACCGGAGCTGTGAACTGTGCTTCTCGGTTGCCTATGTTGACGGAGTGGAGGCCCCAGGGCAGGTGAATGGCACTGAGCACACCATGGCCATCCTTCCTGGCTCCTAGATGAGGGCTGGGGAGCAGGATGTCTCCTTCAAGGAGGGTGAGTTACCTCCTCAAGGAGGGTGGGCTGGCCCTGTGTCAGCTCTTCTTTTTTCATTCCTTCAGAGAATATGAGGATCAAGTCATGTTTGCCTGGATAGCTTTGCCATGGCAAGGACTCCTTTCCTGACAACTTCTGCTCTAAGTCATCTTTATTTTTACTGAAGTCCTACTGTGTTTAGGGATGATAGCACCTAAACTCAGGCGGCCTCGTGCCTCTCTGCAGCCCTGACAATACCCAGCAAGTCGATCCTTCCATGAGGAGCTGTTCTCACTTAGGATAGCTCCCCATCTTGGCCAACCACACTTTATACTTGCATGGCCCTCCAAAAGTTCTGGTTCTTAAACTTGCTTAATCAGATGAGATAGAATGTGAAGCCTTACTCTGCTAATTCTTAGCTATGTGACCTTTAAGTGTGAATCAAAGCCTCAGCTTCCTTATCTATGAAAGGGGGATAGGAAGGGGGTCCCATTTCACACTGAACAAGTGTCAATACCTGCCAAGTGCTGTTCTCAGTACACAACAAAGACAGGAACTTTGGAGCTGACATTCTAGCAGGGAGATGGCAGTAAACAAAAGCATAATTAATTATCGTCTGGTATGTTAACATGTGGTTCGTTCTATATGGAGGGGAAAAAAGATCAAAAACAGAGTGAAAGGGAGGGGAATCAGAAGCTGCAAATTCAACAGAGTAGTAAAGGAGACATTTAAGTGAGGATGTGGAAGACGACAGGGAGTGAGCAAGCAGATATTAGGGGAAGGGCGCCTAGGCCCTAAGTCAGGACCTTCAGCCACAGCATGGAGAACTATGTGGCTGGCATGGAGTGAGTGAGGACTTGGATGAGATAAAGTAGGGAGATGAAGCTTTCCACTGGATTTTTATGAAGACTAATGGAGATAATAAGTAAAATGCACTTAGCAGGTAATAATCACTATGGCCGTGGCGGCTTGCTCTGTGACAGGCACTGTGCTAAGTGCCTGATATCCATTAGCTCATTGAGTCTGCATCACAACCCGAAAGGGTTTTTCATCCCTGCTTGTTTTATACACAAGGAAACTGAGCTTGAGGCAGGTTATATAGTCTGCCCAAGGCCATAAATATTAGTAAATGGTAGTGGTAGGATTCCAGTGCAGAATTCAAACCCAAGTAGCTAGCTCCAAAGATTGTGCCTTTAACCACTGAGCTGACTGCCTCTCATAAGCAAAGGGGTCGAGAATGAGGAAGGTGAAGGAGGAATGTGTGGAAGGAAGAGCACCCCCAGGAGACTGGGAACACACAGAGAAGGAGGGGGAAGCAAGAAGTGAATAAGAATAAGCAGGTCCTTAACAAGAGCTGGAGGCATGATACAAAAGCAAAGATAGGCAGCACAAGCAAGGAGCAGAGAGCTGGGTACATGGCTGCTTGGTCCCAAGGGGCCTGACAACACACACAGTAGACTGCAAGCAGGCGCCAGTCAGTGGGCCAGCAATAGACCAAGGGGAGTTCAGGGAGCCATAAGAGTCTCTTTGTACGTGTAGTCCCATTTCATCATCAAAACACTAAGAACTGGTTTAAATCCATTTATGGATGAGGAAACCGAGGTTCAGACAGGCCAGGTCACTCAGTAAGCTGAGCAAAGGGACAAACATATGACTCCCTCCTAGGTCTGTCTAATATGAACAGTGACCATCACAGACCAACACAACATGAACATAATCACTGCTCCACATTTCCCCCTGTATTTTTTGCCTGTGGCAGCATTAGGATTTGTAAGGAACACAGACAAGTGGGAACAAATCTCACTATAGTGCTGTGCTCTGGATTTTCTCCCTTTTACAGAAGGGCTGCAGCCTTATTTCTATGTGCCTGGCCAGAAGGAAGGAAGGCTTTTCAGTGCACATCTTGTGACTCAGGGAAGCAGTCTTCTCTGGACTCTGAGTAATTCCGCAGCTCAGAAATGTTGAGGATCAGCTCAGCTGGTTGTCTGAGCTTCAGGATAAAAGCAACTGCAAGGAATTTTATAAAGAAACTCAATGCCTAGAAGATAATCACTTCAGCTCTTTCTGACATTTCTCACTATGCTTTATACCTCCCAGAGGCTTAGTCATTCCAGAAAAGCCTAATGGATGATGGTCATATTGATGGCTACTGAACATCTTTTGGACACACTTACAATGATTTAGGAATTTCCCATATTTTTAAGCTTGCCTCCCCATGGCAAAAGCTTGAACCTGCTCTGCCAGTTTCTACTGCAACTATGGCACAGGTAGATGCCCAAAGACACCTGCCCCAGAATTTGACTCAGGAGCCAGTGACATAAGGAGAGGGGAAAAGAAAATCACATTATTTGACTATGTGATAGAAATAAATAATCCTTAAGAAATCCGATGTTTCTCAACAGCTTCTCTTCCTCCCTTACCCACCCTCATCCTGCATATTGGTATAGAATAATCTTTAGCCCTTGCAAGCACTCATGTGCGATATGTGCAAATAAAAATGGCAAGGGAACAGCTGATAGGAGCTAGATCAGCTGAATTATGCACAGGAGGAAAGAAGACAAAAAAATAACAGGAAACAGGAACACAATACCAGATACAATAAGTCCCCAAAGCAATAATTATATTAAGATTTCCCACCAGCTGGCTTAGAAATTTCAAACCTTCTATTTTCTAGTTTCTCAAATAAAAGGCCCTCCTAGTATGGGGAAATACCTCCATTGCTTCCCGGTGTCCTTGATGCTGCACTAGAGAGCAAACCATTGATAAAGATTCTAAAATGAACAAGACACAGGAAAACTGCCTTCCCTCAGCATGAGGTCTTAGACCTTTCTTGCAGGTTAGCCTACACTTTGTCCATGAGAAAGGATTCGAGATTAGGCCTGGATTATCTTAGAGGCATCTCTTCTGACCAGAGGAATCTCTTAGCCCCCAAAATGCACCTTGTCCAATAGGTATTTCCTGGTATCGATGATGTTCCATATGCTCTGCTGGGGATACAGCAAGAAATAACAGAGCACCCCACTCCTTCAGAAGCCAAGAGTCAGAGTTCCAGCAACACTGGATTTACACTGAATGAAAAGCTAGAGATTCTGCAGGATGACTTGCCTTGAGGCAGAGAAGAAAACAAATGTACAAATGCTCTTTGCTCCAGTAGAAGGAAGAGAAAAAGACTAAGAGACATAAGATAGGAAGAAAAGAAGGAAGGGAGGGAGGGAAGGAAGGAAGGAAAGAAGGGAGGAAGAAAAGAAGGGAGGAGGGAAGGAGAAACAGTAAGATAAATAAACCGAAAGAAAAAACTGGGGCAGAAGATACGATAAATGGAGAATATTTGTTGTTCTTGTAAACCTAAAGTTCTCACTTGCAAGATGAGATAACATATCCTTGCCTATTAGTCTGGAATTATAATGTTCGAATCCTTGAACCCTTAGAAAGACCCACTGGTTTTCAAAAAATTGACAAGTATCTCTCAAACATGGAAGAATATCCCTAAGACTTTAATACATAGTCTCTACTTTGACTAATGGGCAAATGAGAGGAAACAGATACTTCACTTTAGGAATAAGGGTTGATGGAGGAAGTGGATGGGGGATGGGCTAGATGGATGGTAAATATTACTAAAGGGGGCACTTGTTTCGATGAGCACTGGGCATTTCATGTAAGTGATGAATCACTGAATTCTATTCCAGAAATGAATATTATACTGTATAAAACTGCCTAAAATTTAAATAAAAATAAATTAATTAAATTTAATTTAAAAAATAAAATGAAATTTTAAGTTAAAAAAAAAAGAAAACTGAACATGACATATGTTTTGTGACATGGTTCAAGACATACATCTCTTCCAATTCTCACCTGAAATCTCAAAGGATGTTTTAGGAGAATCCGAAATGATTCATATTTCAGATGCCTTGTCAAGTATGACACTTTTGTAGCCCATCCATTGTCATGGTCAAAATGATGACTACAGATTCCTACTTTCTTTTGGAAAACCATCTCTCCAACTAAACAAGTCTATACTGTAAGTGGCTGACCTGGCCCATGGCTCCAGAGGTGCACTTGAAACCATAACCATAAAGCCTGCATATTCATTTCCTTGTTCAGACTGTTTAAAACTTTACCACATGACCCTTAGCAGATGAGCCAGAGGCAAGATCTAGGGAGACAGAGATTATCCCAATGGCATTGAGTATCTAGATCCAGTCATGCCTGAAGCCAACTACCTTCTGGATTTTTAAAAAATGTGAAATAAAATAAAAGTCCTACTCTCCCTAAATCAGTTTGAGTTGAATGTTCTTCATTTGCATTGATAAGAATCCAGGCAATACATTCCCTGTAAGTTTTATTTCCCATCACACACAACCAATCTGATCATACACTTAATCACAACCAATAATTACCTGCCTAACTAACTTATGGACATAAGTTATTCTTTTGCACATTGCATTTGATTGCCTCTATCTCCGAAGCCCTTCAAAAAAAACAGCTAACCTCTATAATACTGCTCATCAAACATCAAATCTCTTAGGTGTTCTAACATGTCAGCTCAATTGTTGGCTACTAGGATCTCAAGGACAGACAGATCAACTACAAATACCAGCTTACCTGTCAAGCACAATCTCCTCGAGCCAACTAACTGTCAAACTCCCTAAGTTCTGCTCTCCCCACTCCCAGCACCTCTATCATTGAAGATTCCTGGAAAGTTTTCTATCTCAAATCAAATGAAGAATGATAGATGAAACACAGAAGAGCCTCAAATCACAAATCAAGTTCATTGGATGAAACATAACTCTGTAACATGTTAAGATTTATATTTTTCCCTGAATGAGCTTAGAGAGAACAATTATAACCTATTCATAACACTCTATGTTGGATTTTTAAGTTGTTTTTGATCAATGGCTGGTTGTAATTTTATAAAAGAATCTCTCCAATGACACAAATACTGTTATATCCCAGAGGAACTGCAGAGCTAATCAATCACTCTTACATAACAAGCACTCACTGTGAAAATAATGTCCTCGACCGAACGATGAACTTGAACACATATTCCAAAGCTTTCAGAGTTCTTAGGATCGGCTCACATTGCTCCCCTCTGCTGGAGGTATCCAAGTAAGTCTTCAGCACCGTCATCAATTTCCTGAATAAGGGATTATATTTTCAAAACATATCTCTTTCCAGCCCACAGCATGGTCATTAATTCGCTCCATAAATTATAAAGCATTCAATCAAAGGTTAAAAGGTGGTGGTTAGCTAAACTTACTCACTGGTTTGCAGCCATAAAAATAACTCTGCTTAAAATATATACATTTAATTCAGGGAGTGAGTAAGTATATCTTGCCCATAGAAAACCAGCAAAGGAAAAACTAATGAGTTAAAAAACAATCTTTTGACTAGAAAAACTAGTCACACTCAGGATATGAGTGGGAATAACGGTGGTGAGAATGCTCTTTTCAACATTTGCTTCCTATAGAAAATATTCTAATAATATTATGGAATTCCCTTGCTGAGAAACTTTCTGTGTTTCTTCATTACTGGCAAGGCAGACTTCAAGCTATTTGGCCCAGCTTTCAAGACCCCTTTACCAACTGGCTTCTCCCAACCTCTCTAGTATCACCTCCCATCTGTAACCATCATCCCCTGTACCCAAGCTATAATGGGCTACTTGACCTGTGTGCTTTCTCCACCCTAGCCTCTGAATCCCAGTGTCTACCACAAGTAGTTCCTCAATAAATGATAGCTGACTGACTGAATAAATGAATAATGAATGCTTTTATGTACTTCTACCCATAATAAAATATTCATTCTAACCTATGGGTTTGCACGTTTTTATTTAATCCAAATAACCCAGCATGGATGGAGTTTTATCAGTAAATGGAGAAGTCACACAGCCTGGTGCTAAAGGAAAATACTCAAGTTCCTTGTGCCCTAGGCATCTTGGTAGGGCAAGTAAGGGGGTACATAAGAAATCCCTATATGTACAGTAACTTACTTGTAAGCCAAGGTGGCACTGAAATGCTGTTGAATGTAAGCCTCCAGAACGGTATTGAAATGCTGGAATTTCCGGTCAGCAATGAGTCCTATTATGTAGATCTGAGAAAGATTCAAGGAATCAGAGTTTGGGGGTCAGACCCAAGGCAGGAAGCCATACTCGCATGGTATAACTGAACCTCCAGCAAAGTGATTTTGCTCAGGAATTAGCTCATGAATATATTGTTAGTCCTTTTCATTTATGTAGTCTCTTCTAAAAAGCATTCCATGAAGCATGTTACAGGGTGTCATAGGATAAGAGGGTTTTGTGGTCAGATAAGTTTGACAAATCTCAGGTTATCATTGTTAGACTGCCTTCTTTACGGCAGGGTTCTTAAGAGTCTTTAATGTATCCGTATGCATTGTGAATCTCTGAGAGGGTCATACATCCAACACTTCCCCAAGAGTTATTTAATCAAAGGATCTTTTTGTCAAAAAGCATCCTTCTTGAGGGCTAGCTTCCCAGAAGATTTTCTGGGAAGCTCTGGATTAAGTCACAGTTGTCTCCAAGTAATCTCTTTAAAATGCAAATGTCACTGACATAAGTAGTTAACATATTAAAACTTTATTGATACCCTAGTAAGGACATGACACTGAGAAAACATGAGATGGGACAGAGAGGAGGAACAGACCATTTGGGAAGAGGGAAGAGGACAGATCGGGATAGCATGCCACCATAAAATGTTCTGGGTGGGCAGGAGGATGTAATGACACTAGTAAGTTGGAGACTATAAGAAAGAAGAAGGTAGGAAACATTTTGGATGCTTCACAACCTGGCCAAGGACTAGCTCCCAGCACTCATGGAAAGCTGAAGCCATTATTCATGGTATCCAGCTTCGTGTACTTGCAAACAATGCCAATATGACATCAACAATTAAAATTCCCCTTTTACTCACCCTGCTGTGCTTTTATATGAACTAAAAACAAACAAACGAATAAACAAACCCAGTGGCTCATTCCTTCATTGCTCTGGCTGCTGAAAGTTACAATGCATCCAAAAAAGTTCATGAAAAGGGCCACAAAGGCCACAGATTCTCAGTGTTCTCACAGTGAAACACATATTAATGTCTAGTATCACTAAACACCCTTCCCCTCTTTCTTACCAAAGCATCAAAGACGAGGATGTCATACTCATTACTTTGAGAATGCTCCATCATGATATTGAAGAGGGCATCCAGAGTATCCTGGAGAAACTGGACAAAATAATGAAGGTCATGTTAAAAAAACAGTGCAGATGACCCAGAAATCCCACTCCACAGTATATCCCCAAGAGAATGAGAGCACACATCCACCATATGCTGCATTCAAAAGGTCCAGGGAGCTTTCTTAACAAGAGCCAGAACTTGGAGAACCCAATTGTCAACCAACAGCATGAATGAACAAATGGTGGCATTTTAATACTACAGAATACTCCACAGTGATTAAAAAAAAAAGAGAGAGAGAGCAAGCTACTTCTACATGAAACAATGAGAATAACTCCCATAAGAATTGTGTAGAGTAAGATAAGTCAGACACAACAATGTACATTATTTATTACTCTATTTTCATGAAATTCAAGAACAGGCAAAAAAAATCTATCATAGCAGTCAGCATAGGGGAGGTTAAGAAGGGGTATGACAGAACCTACCACAATGTCAAAAATATTCTGTATCTTGATCTAGAGGGGGGTAAATGGGTATATACATGTGTAAAAATACAGGAAACTATACTCTTAGGGTAAGTGCTCTGTACATATTTTACTGTATTTTATACTTCAATAGCAAACATTTTTAGGAAAATTAAAAGAATGCGAAGGTGGAGACAATGTAATTCCTTCCCAGATGCTTCTGCAAGTTGCCCAAAGGTGATAGACCTTATGAAAGGATGCCTGGAGAGTTTTCCTGCTACTGCTGAACCAGGCAGGTGGGTCAAGAGTGCGCATTTAAAGCACTGATCTGAAAATTCTACCATCGCTTCTCCATGTATCAAAAATTAACTAAAATCTGACACTCTTCCTTCCTAAGGGATGGGTCAAAACTTCCTATAGTCCCTGAAAACACGTAGCTACCAAATAAAGATGTTTAATCTCAGAGTTTCTAGCTGGACCAAGTTCCTGATGGAAACACGATCACCAAGACCTGTGGGAAACACTTGTCCCACAGAACTGGAGAGAAGGGTTACTTAATTAAATTTATACCTCAGACACTATATTCTCCAACACCATGTGGATACAACAATATATCTGACATTTGTATTGTTTTCTCCTTGTTTCACTTAAAATGTGAGCCCTGTATTGTTTTCTGCTTGTTTCACTTAAAATGTGAGCCCTGATGTCTTTCCCTCTTTCACGTATAATGCATAATACTCTGTAAGCACCAGGAACGAAGAATACTTTTTGTTTCTAACAGTAACATGTAAGTAGTACTAAGACATTACACTATTATAACAACTTATACCAACAAAAATAATTACTAGTTACTATTTATTGAACTCTGTATGATTTATATGTTTAGTTCAATAGTATGTACTTTGTGTTAGAAACTATGTTAAGTAAATTTTTAAATATTATTGCCTTGAATGCTTATAACCACTCTACAAAAGAAGTCATATTCACAATATTATCACCTAAAGTTGGCAAATGGTTGAGCCAAGATCTACATCCAGGCTGATCTCCTTCCAGGAACTGAATGCAACCATAGTTTTCCACCACTCAACATTCAACATCATTGAGCCTCTGAATTTCCCAGTAAAGTTTTCTCACGGCAGTTTGGGACACTGTGTCCCACTGTTAGAGAAAAAGTCCCATCTCCCTCAGCACTTCATTTGCCCCCCAAAGGCACCCAAGATTTAAAGCTCTGTCTCTGGGGAATGAAGACAAACAAAATGAAGCCCCACTGACCTTTACCACTTCCTCTCCATCGACGATCTTTAATTTCTCTAAGTTCTCCTGTAGCAGCTGAGGCTTCATACGCCACTTTAGCAAACCCAGTAAGCCCACTAAAAAGAGTCCAGACAAGCAGAATTACTACTCTCAGCTTAAAATGTCCATTCAGGACCCCTCCCCCGGGGTTACCCATGCACACATGCACATGCACACCACATATATACAACTCTTGACAGTTTCATTACCATTTTGGGTAAGCTTTGTGGAACACACCAGGGTGGAAATGGAGAACACATCCCGGGAGCTGACAGAGAGCCCCCCAACACTGCTGGAGCTTCGACTCAATGTGGCCCCCTTGTTTTCCACATGGTGTCGATAAGAAGGAAGGGTCAGGTAAGCACAGGCATCCTCCATCTTCTTACTCTCCCCCTGGAAACAACACCTTGGTTACTTCCCCAGCCATGGGTACAGACCCAATGCCACCTAGAGCTTGCAGTGGCCAGCTTTCACATTGTAAGGTACACAGTCAGAATTAGAAAAATCATCAGAGAAGAAATAAACAGCTGGGATGGCAGGGCTATTTTTCCACAAAACAGGCAAGAACCCAAAGTTGCATTAAAGGAAAAGGGATTAACCAAACAGTTGAAGGCTCTGTGGACTTCAATAACAGCATGAAGGGAATTGATGATTTCCCTGATAGGCTATTTTGATTCCTCCTGAATTTCTTGAGATCTTTTTTTTAAAGTAGGCTTCACACCCAGCATGAACTCTAACATGGGGCTCAAACTCATGATCCTGACATCAAGACCTGAGCTGAGATCAAGAGTTGGATGCTTAACTGACTGAGCCACCCAGGTGCCCCTAAATTTCTTGAGGTCTTAACACACCCCTACCAGCAAGATAAGGATTCAGCTTGAAGGAAAAGTTAAGAGCAAAGGCACTAAAGACTGAAAGTCCTGGGATCTAGACCCTGTTCTACCATTCTTAAGTCTCACCTATGCTTGGTCTCTCTGTGTTATTATTCTCATCATTAAACTGAAGATTAACCATATTACCCAGCTCCTAGAAATTTGGGGCAGACTGAATAGGCATAATTCACATAGAGCTCTTAGCAGAGTTGATAGACACCTAAGGCTCTTGGCATGTGGAAATGCATGGTTAGAGGTAGGCATTACAGGAGTTAATGTTTATTGAGCACTTACTTAGTACTGGATGCTGCTCTAAGTGCTTTATATGCCTTGGTTCATTTCACTTAAACCTCACAACTGCTATTGTCACCATCGTAGACACTGTAATCATCCTCGGTTTATAGATGAGGAAACTGAGACTTAAGAAAAATGAGTACATTGCAAACTGACTCTAACTGGACCTTCGCTCCCCCTCCCCATACCCCGCCCTCCAGCTGCCATGAGTTTATATTCTGTGGGGAAGAATGGTTTTCAAGGCAAGAACTACCTTGATGTGTCATAAGGCACATCAGCTGTGCAGAAGACAGGAGTGGGGGTTTCCAGGAAAGCCAAAGAGACTCAGAGAAAAGAGTGCCTGGTGATGAAGCCTTGATGAGGCTGTGCTTGCCATGGAGACCACAGGCAAAAGGGTGTTTCAGCCCCAAGGTTGAGAAACCCAAGGACAAGTGTTGGATCCCTATGCCAATGGCTTAGTCTTGTCCTCCTTCACAAGCACATGCTTTGTCTCCAGCGAGGTGCTAGCATAGGCTTCCTGCTGCCACAAGAGGGGTTGTGGGAAAGCATGCAGGTGAGATCAAGGCAAACACGTCCCACTTCTTGAAAACAGCACAAGTCTTATGACATAAAATAATGATGGCCAATATCTGTACACCCTTTCATACACAGCTCTTCCACATGGGTCATCTCATTGGTTTGTCATAAATATTACCATCATACTTAAGAAAAAGGAAACTGACACTCAGGAAGATATGTGAGATGATTCTAGATTTAGTCAGTGGCAAGATCGGGCCCCAGATTCTGATATATTTCCATTACTGGCAGTGAGGCATCTCTCAAATGTTTCTTGCTGGTCTTCTATACATCCCACAGGGGTCTTTACAGAGTCAATAGCCCATTCTTTTTTTTTTTTTTTAAGATTTTATTTATTTATTTGACACAGAGAGAGAGAGACAGTGAGAGAGGGAACATGAGCATGGGGAGTGAGAGAGGGAGAAGCAGGCTTCCCACTGAGCAGGGAACCCGATGCGGGGCTCCATCCCAGGATCCCAAAGGCAGACACACAACGACTGAGGCACCCAGGCGCCCCTCAATAGCCCGTTCTGTATAACGATAACCTTTTCCACTTATTCAGTGTGCTATGTGTCCATCATGGTTGTGTTTACATGAGCGGTCTCATGTGATTCTCACTCGATAATTATTCACTGAGGGCTCACAGAGGGGGAAACAGAGGCAGAGAAGTTAAGATTTTATGCAAGGCCACTCAGCTGGTGTGATTCTGTGGTCCCTGCTGCTAACCACTAAGCAATCCTGTTATCTTCCCTTGGCTTTCTATGCCCCACTCACTGCAGAGTTCATTCAAACACATGGTAGTTACCTTTAGGACAACCAAGTCGTGGCATCCATCATGCAGAGTGGTTCCATCTTCCTTCATCAACTTCACATAGGACATGGCAAAGTTCTTTTCTCCTTTGTCTTTAGCTGGAAATATCATTATGAGGTCAGGAAAAAAAAATGACACATGGGCCACCCAGTTATCTCACTCCTGTCCCCTTAGGGGAGCTTCGGAGATGCCATTTGGTTAAGTACTCACATTCCAGGGATGACCGATGCCGAAACATGAATCTCAGATGGATCCTCTGCATGTCTTCAATAGGAACAGCCACCTTGGTAGGCAGAAACCAGAGCTCAGAAGACAATGAGTTAAACAGCCCTCCCTGCTCCAGCCCACTCCCGCCTCCAAAAGCAGCCTGACCATTTAACTGAGAGAGTCACATGCTGATTTATTACCCATCCATCAAGCCTGATGAACTGTAAATAAATTACATAAGAACTAGCTATGAAGAGAAAATAAAGTACCAAATGTAATCCATTTGGCAAATTGCATTCCTAGCCAATGAAAAGAGGTCCATAAATTACAGTGGGTTAAAATGAATCTCCCCAAATTGATATAAAAGTCACATAACTTTAGCACAGGATTTGATGCACTGCAAACTCCATGATGCACATTTTTACACACTCCAGGAGTTCTGGCAATTGCAGCAGGGCTTAGCAAATTAACAGTAGTCATTAGTGAATATGCTTGAAGACTCTTGTTTATGCAAATTCATAAAAATGCTTGAATCCAGTAATATTTGGGAAAGTCCTGGGGCTCATTCCCATCCCTGCCTGACAGATACCCAGATGCTTTTACCTCGGAAGACACTGAGCCAAATCACTCAGTCCTCCGTCACCCCTATTTCACTGTCCAGTTGGTGGCCTGTTGCACCCTAAATTGAGACACATCCAGCCTGGCTCTGGACTGCCCACCTCCCAACACCTCACAGCTCTCTGTAACGTGTGATTCAAGCCAAAGCAGAGAAGCTTAGCTACCTGTGAGGAAACCACCTTGATTTTTTTTTTAACCTCTTGATTTTTAAGTGGGACAAGTTTACACTGAATCAATGACTATTAAAAGCCAAGCAGATGTATACTTTGGGGCACTTTCTGCTCCAGAGAATGAAATCTGAGCCTGAAGAGGTCCACCATTTGTGACTTTAGACAGAACAAAGGAACTGAGAGCTTCCTGGGCGACTACAGTCCGATTCATTCTTTCACTGTAAATCAAATGGCCACTGCAAGCCACAGTCATGGGAAACACTGGCCTTGCTAATGCAAGTCAGAGGCCCCACAACTCCAAAGCTTACGGTTCACATGGGGAGATGCATATTTTAACAACCATGTGACAAGAGTGAGCAGAGAGAAATAATTAGGGTACCAGAGAACACAGAAAAAAGGAAACCAACTTGGTCCAATAGTTTTTTGACCCCAAAGTTGGGCAGGTCATCATTGTGAAAAGAGTGAGTGGAGGGAGACTCACTGAAAAAAATGGGAATATAAGTGACCAGGCAAGAACCACTGAGGTTTGGATAGCTGTGTCAGAAAAGGAAGTTATGGGAACATCTAGTGTTTGGGTTCAGAGCACAGGGTGAATAAAGACTGCTACTAATTACAAGGCAGAGGTATTTGAAGCTGTGTTCAAGCTTCACTGTTCACTGAATTAATTTCAAACTCCTCTTCCAATGCACGATATTCCCTTCTGCTTCATGTGACAATCTGGTAATGTGAATATTTGTGATTAATAACACTTCTGTCTCAGGCAACCTCCCAAGATGGTATCTTTCAGGCAGTAAGTGGTCTTTTATAGCCTCACGTTCACTTGCAAGCTCTGTCGATCCTCACTGCTGAGTGGAATGACGCGGCTTGGCGGGCTGGGCACTGTGTACAAGAAGACCATCTGACAATCCCAGAGTGGCTGATTCTCGGTCAGTGAAGGGGGATCAAGAGGACCAGGGTGCTCACCTATTGGGCCACCATTTCCACTGCTTGACACAGCACTGGACACACACTAGAGTATTGCTTCAGATCTTAGGGCGGCATCTCAGAGCCCCTAGATACATGTTTGCTATCATTTTTATTATTTATTATTATTATTATTACCTTGACTGTTTCCATCCACCGTGGCTGTTTGACTTGATAGTACACAACGGACCGATATTCATTCATGGGCTTGTCCCCAGCTCCCACGCAAATTGCATTCTGACCCAAGGAAAAAAAAAGAGAAAAAACACTAGCCAGAGAATTGCCATTTTCTGTGCTTGGGCAACATTGGTCCTAGGCCAACACTGGCCTTAGAGGCTGGGAAAACCCTCCCTTTACCAACCCTTCTACCAGGTACCCTTCTACATTACAGATTTATACATGAACATCCCCGGCCCCAGGAGTGACAGCTGCTTAACTACGGAAATTCTATTACTTGCATTCTGGAAACCAATGGAGCGCACCAGGCGCTGACGTGACTGCCTTATTGTAAATGGTAACCAGCCTTGGAGTTACTGCCTGCTGCCAGTCTTATTAATCCTATTTGTTTCTTAAATCTGAATGTGCACAAAGTTTACAAACAGGCTCAGATCAGTCAAGCAGCAGCTCATTTTGATGGATTCTGAGGCTAACAGGGAAGCTGGGTGAGAGGAGGGAGCCCGGGCTGCCGACAGATACAGGCGCAGAGGGGCCTGAGGGAGCCCCACTGTTACCAGACATCTTCTGGTATCAGGCCCATGACAAGCACTGGGATATGGGCATGAGTCAGATGTTAAAGCTGACATGAGAGTTCACAGTTTGGGGGAGGGATCATTAGATAAGCAGACAAATCACTGAACAACACGATGTGATGGCAGACATATGTCTTCACTACAGTGGGACACAGAGAAGGGATCCTTAAGTGCAGCCTGAGGATTCAGGGAAGATTTCTTGGAGGCAAGGATAGTTGAGGATCTTGAAGAAAGATTCCAAGTTGGCTTTGAGCAAAAATGTGGGAAAGATATTCCAAGCAGAGAATGAGCACAGAGCAAGCATACCTGTATAGGATATTTGTTGTTTGCCATAAAAAACACCCTCAGAGCAACAAGGAAAATTATCATCTAATAGAGTCTGTCAGCCCCTAATTCTCTCACTCTCTCTATCTCTCTCTGTTAATTCTAGCTGTTTGGACCCCAAACAAGATCTAAATAGGGTCTCCCAGAAAAGACCTAAGAATTTTACCTCCAGTCTCTAGATAGGGACATAAGGATTGGTTTTGGAGCCCCTGGCTTCCAAATTGTAAAACTATGTGCCTCTGGGCATTTTTAGGATGACACAGTTCTTGCCTCTTACCAGATTCCATCAGATTCACCAAAGGATACCTGACACCACCACCCTCATGCCCACCACCACCAGGTTAAATGACCAAAGCCAGCGACGTACAAGCACTCTAGGACCCCCGTGAGAGATGCTAAGTTGTGGGAAGGAGAATCCTGCCTCTCTCACTGGAATTCTCCCTCTTTACTTCTGAGTTGTAGGGCAAGAATGATTGATGGTACTTGCAGGTAAATAGAGTCCATTTCAAAACAAGGATAAAGTGTCCTTTCAGAATTAACCACTAAAAAACAAAACAAAACAAAAAAAACAAGAATTGGGGCACCTGGGTGGTTCAGTCAGTTAGGCGTTTGCCTTTAGCTCAGGTCATGATCCCACGTCCTGGGATTGAGGCCCTAGTCAGGCTCCCTGCTCAGGAGGGAGCCTGCTTTTCCTTCTCCTTCTACCTGCTGCTCCCCCTGCTTATGCTCACTCTCTCTCTCTCTCTCTGTCAAATAAATAAATAAATAAATAAATAAATAAATAAATAAATAAATAAATCTTTATTTAAAAAATTAATTAATTTAATTAAATTTTAAAAAAAAACAAGAATAACCAGTGAACTAAAAATGAGGAAACAATCTCTTGGTTTTCAATGGCATGAAGTCTTTCATAAATTTTTGAGGCCTGAACTATAAACATGCTCTCAAACTTAGTCTAACCATTTAGAGACTGCTTTTTGTCCAGCATTATGCTGAGCACTGAATCCAATCCTCACAAACACCACCGATGATCACTGCTATTATCCCCATTGCAAAACTGAGTAAACCGAGGCCCTGAGAGGTTAAGTCACTTGCCCAGAAAGATAGCAGAGCTAACATATATCTCAGACCCGCTGTCTCTTGGTCTAGTGTTCCTTTCATAACAACCTAGATGCTTTTCAGCCTCCCAAGATTTATATCAAGTGACATTTATGGGCTTAGAGTTTCTGTGACTCCAGTGAATCCCATGTAGCTTATAAAACCTGAAAATATACATGTATCTTTGGTAAAAGTAAAATTGCTGTATGGCAGGCAACTGATTCCCTCAAACTATCTTGATGATGAAAATTTTTGATTGCTTTTAGCTGTAGAAAAAAGATTTAGTATTACTCTGAGAAAGACCTAAGACCCTCACCCGCAACGTGCCAGAGATAAAACTGAATGTTTCCACATGTGTCGAGAATCATGACCAGGGACGACTGAGCCCGGTTTTAGAGAAATATAAATTTATATATGGCTTGAGTAAACCTATTCAATAATTTTCCCCATTGCCCACCTCCAAGACCCCCAATTAACAGTAAGAATTCTTAGCTAGTTTCAGGTCAATCGAAGACAATCTGAGTAGGAATCAGGAAAGCCTAGAGGCTTTAATGCTGACTTGGTCTTGGTTACACACTTTAGCAGGAGGAAAAATCAGGCTGCTCACACAGGCCCTGTGTACCTGGTAATAATCACCGGAGGAAAAAATAACTCCATGGATGTGAATGCACTTTAAGAGCCAGAGTGTTCTACACCTATAAGGCCACATCCCGGGAAGATGCCAATCATCACCCATAAGGCAAGAATAAAGCCAGAAAACTACTATTTCTTTCTAGTAATAATGGCCAATTTTAATGAACACCTATTATGTAGATCACCTCATCTGAAGTTCACAAAAGCAAGGTGCAACTGCCGGTGTCCTACTATTCAGACAGAAAATTGTAGGCATAGAGAGATTATATAATTTGTTCAAGGTCATTCTGCTAATCCAGGCTGCACTGGGAATTGAGCTTGGCTGCCTGGCCCCAGAGTTCATGGTCTTAAGTCCTCTAATACCCTGTCCTCCATGCCCTGCCTCTACCCCTGTAAGCTAGCTGGTCTCAGAAGAGAAGAGGTTTTTAGGCCTGGCATCGGAGCCTTCTCACTTCTCCTTAAACTTGCTTCAGGCATCTGTCCACATCAGATTACCCATTTGACTGCCTGGGTTCCTGCCCAGTTGCTCTGCCTTCTCTGAATGTTACCCCTCCTTCCTGTTTCCGAGTATTTACTGCGAACCAGGTGCTTTACTATTACCACTTTGTTTAACTTGCAACCCCACGAGGGTTGCAAGAGGAGGAGATGATGATTTCTCTTTTACAGACAAATAAAACTTGCCCAAGATTACACAGCTACAAGGAAGGGAGGTTGGGATTTGAACCTGATCTATTTGATCCCAGAGCCCACCCCATTAGCTTCTCTGCTATGGCCCCTCCTAAACAAGGTCGCTGAGACCCCAAAGTGAGCCAAGGACAAATGTAACCTACTCTGTCCTCTGGCCCTGCTCCTACAAGGGCAGTGTGTGCCTGGAGCAGGAAAAGAACTAGATATTCCTGAAGGGGATTGTTCCCACAGGAACCCACCAGTATCAAGTGTTTGAGTGTGCTGCCTGACACTTAATTAGGCAGTAATATTTATTTCTGCAAATAAGGAAAGAACAGCCTCCCACAGACTTCCTTAGCAATTTTCAATAGTCAGTCAACTGAACTCCCCCATAACTTGCCTAATAGAGGAAACTGCAAATTACCACCGTGCCCCATAGTTACCTCTCCATTTCATCCCCCAGAATACCTGTTTATATATTCATCTTTGAAGAGTGTGTCTGCTCAGCCTGGTAGGGTGTGACTGGAAAGGGTGACAGAGGGGTAGAAGGAAGAATGGTTCAGAAGCAAGGTAAGATGCCTGTCTTCCTGTTAGCTGTTCCTTCTAATTTGTCCTTCAGCAATACTGAAGGCAAGCATATCAGTGTTTTTAAAAACGAAGCTGAGGTTTAAAAGTTCTCCAACAGGTAGTTGGATAAAAATAACTTCAAAGCAACGGTCTATACGTTCGTGAAATGCAATTTCCCTTTCAGATAAAAACCCTCTGCTCTTCTTTTGTGTTCCTTTGAGCAAAGTGTCTCTCACTTATTTTACTTACAGAATCCAACAAAGAGAGGATGAGTTAAACACTTGGATTTTTGCTCAACCAGATAGTAATTAATGGGACCAAACTTTATCAACAAAAAGACAACAAGATTTCTTCAAATTCAAAAAATAATTATGAATCTTCCCCGAATTTGATAGAAGTGGTTAGTAGCTTCATTTTTGAAATGAGAAATGAGTTGGAGGATTTTTTTTAAATGGATGGGCATTATCATGAACTGTTTAAGGGGGCCCAAAACCTGGACTCAAGGGCCATCTCTGCCATATACTAACTTTATGACCTTGGAAAAGTTGTTTCCCTTGAAGGTTTAGTTTCACCCTCTGTAAAAATGGGAATATCAATGGTAATGCATCGTACTTATCCCAGTGCCTGGCACACAGTAATTCCTCTGTGAATGCTAGTTATTATCTTAGAGGAAGGGTAGCAAAATCTGCCTGAGCCCCTGCCCCAAGGCTAGAGCAGATGACTCACACCCGCACCCTACTGTGCTATCTAATCACCTACTGTGGCCTAAGAGGAATCTTTGCCCACGCTGAAACTGCTGCTGAGAGCTGATTTTACTTTCAGCTCAGTTCTCCAAAAGGAGAAATTGAGAAGCAGAACCCTCCCACGCACTGGACACAATTGCTGACAACCTTAAAGGAAATATAAGTAAACAAATGTAAACACACATGAGAAATATTGTATAGGACATATGCTGTATAAATATTTATAGCAATGTGCTTTGCATTCTTGAATACACTGTGTTGGCCCTCTGGAGACCAATTTACAAATAAGGCTTTCCACCAGAATTTCTAACTGAGCACTAGGGAGTTGGATTAAGTGTTGGGAATGTCTGTTTTGAGGCCATCCTGAGTCTCCACACCAGCCCAAGGCTCTGTATTGATCCTTTTTCTTGCCAGGGATTTTGTCCGAATAAACCAGCTCAGATTTCAATGAGAACAACATCTTAACAGCAAAAAGCTGACCTATAAGCTGAGGCCAAGCAGGAAGAAAAGAAGAGAGAAGAAAGAGGAAAAGAAAACAAGAGGAAAGGAAAGAAAAGAAAAGAGAGAAAGAGAAAAAAGAAGGGATCATGAAAGGGGAGAAACAGACATTGAAACACTGCTTTGATGTAAAGACAAAACAACACAAGGTTTTCCTCTAGGCCAGTGTGCAAACCAAGCTCTAAAGGTGTAGGTCACTTTACTCAAGGCCATCCCGAAGGCACCTGGCATTTAGGGAGCAGACTGGGATGGGAAAAGCAAATCTTTGTGAGCAGAAGCCCCCAAGACAGCAGGGGCACCCAGGGCAGCAGCAGGGCCCCTTACAGGAAGCGTTTTGCCATCCTCCGCGCACACACACATGATCACTTCCACATTCCTCTGCGTGGTCTTGTTGTACTTGTCAAAGTCGCCTTGTACCAGAGTGATATAGATGTCGTTCCTGACATCCCCTGCAGGCAGAGGGAGAGAGAGACAGGAGTTGGCGTGTCTCTAAGCCCAGGAGAGTCACTGACTAGAAGGCACAGGGGTGTGGGAAGGCAAGTACCCCGCCTTGACGTCTATTAATGAAATTAAGATCAGACATGTTTCAAAAAAGCATTGTTTCTCCATCAGGGACGCTGGAGAAGGAGGTGACAAGGGGATGGAGGTACTTTAGGACATCAGCTGCAAAAAGGTAGGTAGGACAGTCAAAATTGGCTCTGTTCTTCTCGCCATTAAAATTACTGAATTTCCATCCTCTAGTGACACCTTCTGGGAAGGCAAAGGAAAGCTCCTTGGCCCACAACCACAGTTACAACCACAGTCCACAGTAGCAGCCACAGATCTTTTACTGTGCTGACCCAGATAGGGTGACTTTTCCAGAATCCAAGGAACACAGGGTCAGGAAGAAGGTTCGGAGGGTCTTCAGGAATGAGGGGCAATAAGAATTGAAAAACCCCATAGGGGAATGCACAAGGAATTGATGTCTCGGGTAAAGCACAGGCCCTCAGTGGACCACCATACACTGTGGAAAGGAATAAATCAGCGAGAGCAGTGGTGGACACAAGTCTAAGACAGGTTTAAGATAAAAAGGGAAGTTTCAAAACAGTGTTATTATATAATCTCATTTGTTTTTCTTTTACTATATACACGTTTGGACAATTTTAATAGAGGTTACTTCTGGAGACAAAAATTTGAGGGAGCTTTTAATGTTTCATTTTTTACCTTTTCATGCTATTTGAACATTTTACAATGGGCATGGTGTTCTCAGGTAATAAAAAAATAATTTAAAAATTTAAGAGAATGACAATTTTCTCCCCAAAAGAATAGAATCATTCTATGTGTAGTAAACTAGAAAGGATGTCCATGATAAGTTAAGTGATAAACCAAGTGGCAGAACCCTATATAAAGCATATAAAGCAATGTTATATAAAGTATATGAAATATGATCCCATCTGTGAGGGGAAAAACGTACATGTGTATATATTTATGTGCCTGTGTTTATTATGTGAATATAGGGAAGATTTTTGGACATACAAAAATTATTTTCAGTGGTTACCTTCAGGGAGAGAAATAGAGAAAATGCAGTCGAAAAGGAAGGAGTTGACTTTTTAAAAAGAAAATGGTTGTGACAAGCCAGACCACCACGCCCCCCCACCCCCACCCCAGGGGAAGGCCAGACCTGGCATGATGATCTCTGGGAAGCCCAGCTTCCTGGCCACCACAGTGGTCCTGTCCACCAGGTGTGGGTAGTCCTTGCGGATCTGAATGATGTCACCCACAAGCATCTTCATGGTCACCCAGAGGCCTGGAAGGGAATGTTCACCATGAAGAGCCAACTTCAAGGTATATTCATTCTCACCCTCCCACCATCTCTCCCTTTGGGCTCTTTCTGGAGGAGACTGCTGGAAGCAGAGAAACAATTACAGATATAGTGAGCCAACATAGGAGGAGGAAGGAAGGTGGAAAGCAGAGGGGCTCTGGGGTCAGACATCTGTGGGTTTGAATCCCACTCGTTACTTCCAGCAGTGTCAGCTTCTGTCAAATTCACCCACCCAGCCTTTGTGAAGTGAGGTGGATACCACCTATCTCACAAGACTGTGGGAAGAATTAAAACAAATAAGGAGGTCTATGAAGGTACATGACACATAGGAGATGTGGTTTGGGCACTAGGACATTCAGATTCAGGAGATGTGGTTTCCATTTCCATAGATCACATGCTCCCATTTTTCACAATGGTCTGTCTGGAAGAAAGACTATGTTTCCCAAGGTTTACAGATTTTGATCTGTTTTCCAAAGAATCAAGAGCTCCCAAGCCAGAGCTCAGCCCACTTGGCACATCGTGGCACTGTACCTTGCCCTCCACTGTCTCCTTTGGAGGCCGTGACTTTGCCCAGCAGGCTGTGAAGGAAGTCATTCTCTGCTGTCACTCTGGGAAGGAAAAGAAAGCACAAAATGCTTGCATGGTACTTTTATGGGGTCCCCACCTTGAGGTTCCACGTGCTCCACAAAGTTGCCCAGCGCCCCCATACACCTTAGGTGAAAAGTGAGCCTGCCCCTGCCAGCTCAGACCACATGTATGCCACCAAGAAACAGATTTCTCTTCTTCACAAAGCAACATGGCTCTGAGATCTGGGAATATCATGGCTACAGGTAGTGGCCATTTTTTTTTTTAATCTGGAAGTCTCTTAGAAAGGAAGGATTCCTAAGCCCTCAAAAGGAACATCAATTCAGCAAGATGGCAAAGACTAGGTGCTCCTGCTCAGTCCTAATCACATACCTTAACTAGAGTCACTGACTTCATTACCAGCAGCAAAATTCCATTCTCCTTGGACATCCTTGGTGGAACGAACTAAGGACAACATTCTCAAACAGGGGTTCCTGCTTTTTCACAGACTCCGTTTTAGAGAAGGAAAAGGACATTTATCCTCCTCACTACCCTCCTCTGAAATCACAAATATTTCTATCAATGAGAACCAGGTAACAATTTCCTGTTATATGATCCCGATAAGCTATTGCTTCACAAAGTTGTGATTCCTGTATTACTTATAATTAATGCATTAATCTTTTGTTATCTGCTTAATTCCCCATCTAACCATAAGCTCCACAAAGACAGGGTCATGTCTATCTTATTGACCACTTCATGCCTAGCATAGTACCCAGCCCTCTGCCAGCTTTCAATCAAACTCTGTTGAATAAATAACATCTGATGAGTGAGTGGGTGAAAAGCTGGTTTGTTTCAAGTGCCTTAGCACTGAGATCATCATTCTCTTCCACCCCTCATCTTGGCAGGCCCCAGGGAACTATCATCAACTCAGGGAATCAGTACCTTGCTTTTGAGCAGCCCTCAAAGAGAAAGGGTATGGTTTAAGAGAAGAGAAAGAAATGGGAAATCTCTCACGGGTGAAAAGGAATGAAGTGCTGCTTTTCTTCATCACTCTCTGCTTTCCCCTTGATGATGTCTGTTATGTCCATAACTAAAAAAAAAAAAACAAACACAAAAAGATAAATCTGTTAATGACTTATGCCCTCCTGCTCCCAGGAAACCATGTCAGTGGGATGAGATTGTAGGACAAGAGGCTGGATCAGGAAGTCTAAAAAGGCAAGCAAGCCGGCATCAGGCAATACACAGACAGCAAGGGTTCATAACATGCAATGCTTCTGGCAAACACTCTGGACAAAGCAGGCTGGAAGGTCAGCAGGCCACAGAAACTTCCAAGAGACTGTGGTTTAGCAGAGGACAAGAGGAGAGAGTCAGAACAGTGGCTACGAAATTAAACAAGTTTGGATTTGACATATATGTAGTGTACGTCTACCATGCCTACAAAATCCAAGCACAGTGACTCCCTGTAGGACCTGAGAATCTAATGAAATCTCCTCACCCCCTTTTCATAGACATGCTCATATGCACAGACACACGCCTATAGGATCCTTGAACCCTGCAATTCCAGAAGGATCCTGAATCCTCTGAAACTTCTCCTTAAATTAGCCACTAAATGCCCATAAAACCAAGGTGAAGAACTCCTGCATTAGAGAGGGGATTATAGAAATGATTGTGAGAAATCACAGAGAAAGCTAACCAGACATAGCCCAAATCCTACTAGTATGAAATTTCTCAAACTCTCCAGGCCCTGGTCAGGGAGCCATTAAAACCATTGGGATAACAATCTTTTTAGGGTTGGGGGGGCAGCAAAGCAAGGTTTATTGAGCAATAGCAAAGTGATAGTACAAAGCTCCTGAGGAGGGAGGGGACCCAAGAAGGTTGCCCTATTGGGGTAATAATCTACCAGTGACTGCATCTAGCTATGTGAATTTAACCAGCATCCCTTCTCTCTGATAAATAGAGACCCCCTCACCCATTCTCAGTGAGTATGGTTTGGGAGGAGCAATCCCCCTCTGGCTCCAGAGTTATTTACAGGACTTGGCCAATTCCCTGCCCAGAATAAGTGTTTAGGGGATGAGCACGTGGCCTATGTTCGTGTTCCTGGGGCTTCTACTAAAACTCATGGGAAAGGGGTGCTTTCTTCCCCATGGATTACTAAACTGGTAGATTCAAGCTTGGAACAGCTGACCCACATTTTTTCCAACTAATTGGACAGTAATCTTCAGAATAAGCCAGCAAGAGGACATAGTGAGATATTCATTTGAGTTCCTGGATCCAGCTATGCCTGAAGCAATCTATGCCTGAACTTTTCAGTTATACCAGGATTGTTGTCACCTGAAACCAAAAGAGAGCAGACTAGAGCTGGGGACAAAGGCACACTTTGAGATAAGATTGAAGGACTCTTACTACCTTAACAGGGACACTGTGATGTCAGGAGTATCCCTTATATAGAATCAGCATTTCAGAGGAGGGCACAAGTCTCTCATTTTGTAGATAATGAAACTAAGGCCCTGGGGAAAATGCTTGCCCAAGGTGACCTAGTTAGCTAGGTAGCAACAATGCCTGATTAAAGAACCATTTGGCTCTTTATGAGCTAACTTGTCCACCCCACCCCACCACTTTGTAAGCAGTGCCAGGGGACTAGCTGGAGAGCCAGCTGGTTTGTGAATTCAGACAGATCAGGGTATCTTGAAATGAAAAACATAAAACAGTGGGTTTAGATATGATATAGAGGAATTATAAATGGCACACAATGAAAACATATACTTTAATAAAAAGAAATAAAACTGGCATATCAAACTGCTGTTTCCACAGGGCTTTAAATGGTCTTTTGAGAAAAAAAAGGTACTTTAATTTTAAGTAGGCTGATTAAAAGAAAATACATTAGGTAAATAATAATTCCAGTTCTAGTTAAATAACAAAAACCATAAAAGTGGGACAAGAATGATAAAGCCTTGGAAAACCCAAGAGCAAGAATTAAGGCTTGGAGAAAAATGCGGAGGTGAGGTTACTCGGAAGCAACCTCATTTGGTCACACGGACTCTCCAAACGTCCACTTCCATCTGGAATTAAGATGTGTGGCCATTGACTCATTCCGTGTAACCGCATTTCCTGTCCTGGATATTTTTTTTAAAAATGATTTGCTCCTCATAATTAGATCCCACTCGTACTGTTCTTCCTTCCTCACCACACTGGGGAGCAAAGGCGCCAACTGCTCAGACAGCACCATGCTCCCTGCACTCTGCTGCAGACACAAGGAATCCATTATTCACTGCCTTCATCATAAATCTGGACTTAGTCACCAATTATTTTGATTTAGTCACCAGAAATGTAGGTACTAGGAGCAGTCTGGTATAAATTTTGGGGGGCGGTAAAGAGGAGAGGGAAAGAAATAATCTTTAAAATTCATCCATATAAAACATGCACTTCAATAGAAGTTAATGGTATGTAATGTGTCCTTACCTGCCACCCCAAAGGGCCGTCTCAGTCCCTGCGTGCACTTTTTTGTATTTGTATCCTTGAGATCCATCTTCCCAACTCGGACTATTTGACAAATTAAGTAAATTTTATCCCTGTTGAGGTCTTTGTTTCCAAGGTCCTGTAGGGCAGGAAATGAATAGTTACACACCATGTGTCTGAAGAAGTAGAAAAGGAAGCTCACTAATAGTAAATTGTGGGGGGATGTACTTAGCACATAGTGTACACAGACCAATCATACAATTAGTCCTGGGAAAGGCAGAAAACAAGATGATCATACCCATTTCATAGATAAGAGAGGTGAGTTTTAGGAAGGAAACTGACTGACAGGTCTCTGGTGTTCAATCCCGATTCTTCAATTTCAAACTAATAGGGAGAGAAGGATAGAAGTACAGTATCAGTTATGCAGGCGACACTTCCTATATGCCAGCTGATGGATCCAAAATAGCATTTGCCACAGATGACTTCATCTGTCTCATCACTACTCAGCACCATGGAGAGAGAAAGCAAAAGGAAGAGGGTACTATCCCAACAGGTACCATTTACTGAGCATCTGATGTATGGATATCACTCAGGAATGGGTTGTTGTGGCATCAAACAATCCCAGCCTCTCAGAGAAGTTTACTTCTAGCTCAGGCTACCTGCCCAATGCAGATGACTGGGGGCCCTGCCCATCTACCTACTTTGGGATCCTAGCTGACAGACTATCTGTCTCATCATAATACATGCTTCCATCGTCCCCACAGCAAGAGAAGGGAAGGTGGCAAATCACTTACAGGCCCTTAAAGCTTCCCCTCAGCAGAGACACATCACTTTGGCTTGCATTTCAATGACCAAAGCAAGGCAGGTGGTTGCAGCTAACTTCAAGGGGGACAGCTGAGTGCACCCCAGTGTGTGCCTTGAAGAAGAACACCGACATGGTAAGCTACACTAATGTGTCATGCACTGTGCTCAGTTTCTCATAAGCTGTATTATTTGAATACAAATAACTGTATTATTATTTGAAAATAACTACGTTATTTGATCCTTAACAACTCTCTGAAGCAGATAGTATTATTAAACCTCCATTTTACAGACGGAAACACTGAGACACAAAGAAGACAAGGGGTGTCCCTGGGGTCATGACCTTAGTCCTTGGAGACACTACCCAGTCATTCTAAGACCAAGGTCTATAAACCGAACCAGCACAACATATCTCTCTCACCATCACAAAGATGCAGGAGAGGGAGAGCCAACCAGACCACCTTAGCATTTGACTGTCATGCTCAAATATAAAAGCTTCAATGTTTTTGGGTCTTCCTTCCAGGTGGGTTAAAAAAAAGAACATCAAGGCATGTTGTTGGCATCAGAGAACGGATTCCTGGGCCTAGCTGCACTTGGGAATAGTTACTTTTCCTCCAAATTAATTCTCATATAAGCATGTGCACTGGAAATTGCCTGTTAACTCACATAAGAGCCAGCCCAGGCAAAGCAGCCACCTCCACCCTCTCATTGTGGCTGGTGTGGAAAGAAGAGTACAGGGGCGTGTGGAGTTTCTGGAAACAAATCATGGCCCCAGTGTGGTCCACATCTTTCTGCGTGGCACCTGCAATGGTTACATTTTATGCATCAACTTGAGTAGGTTATAGTGCTTAGTTGTTTGCCCAAACACTAATCTAGATGTTGCTATGAAGGTATTTTGTAGGTCAGATTAACATCTATCATCAATTGACTTTAAGTCAAGGAGATTACCTTCCATAATGTAAATATACTTCATCCAATCAGTTGAAGGCCTTGAGACTTTATTCACTGTTGTACCTCCAGCACCCAAACCTGAGGTTTCCCAATGAAAGAGGAATTCTGCCTCAGGACAGCAGTATAGAAAACCTGCCTGAGTTTCGGGCCTCCTGGCCAGCCATACAGATTTCAAATTTGCCAGCCCCCACAATCACAGGAGCCAAATCTTTAGAATAAATCTATCTATATAACTTATTGGTTCAGGTTCTCTGGAGAACTACTGACTGATACAAGGGTTGTCCTTTCATTAGCTGGGGAAGTAGCCATCTGCTTTCCTACTCTCCAAAGTCTCCCTGTTGAGCAGGGGAAAAGGGAAGGCAGGGGAGAAGGGGGCTTCCTGACTAAGGAAGCTCAGCCACTCATTTGACTCCTTCCTCCCACCCATCCTGAAATCCCCTAAAAACTTATCTTTAGAAGCCTTGTTCATTATTTCATTTCTCTCCCCACAATGATATTACTTATTTTCTATCCTATTAGTGTCAATCTTCCACAGATGACGTGAAAGGTCCCAGACATCATGTATTTCCAGCTGTCCTAACCAACTGATTCCCTACTATTCTCTGCACGTAAGTACTCTATTTTTGTCATAAAGACTCCTTTATTGCTCCACAAACACACGATGCTCACTTTCAACTTGCTCTTTCTTCCTAAGCCCCCCGTCCACACCTCTGCCTCAGATACTTGCCTCTTATTCCTCTATATATCTAAATCCTTCCCATCCCGAAGAGCTCAAGTCTTGCTTTCTTTATAATGACCTCTGTCTTTAATTACTTTTCTTGTCTCTTTAGGAATTTTCATATTTTTGGTATCTTTCAGAGGCATTCTAGAACCACAAAGGCCCTGCCACCTGAAAAGATCATTCCCAGATGCTATGGGCTGAATTACATCCCCTCAGAATTCTCATGTTGAAGTCCTAACCCCAGCACCTCAAAATGTATTTGGATATAGGGCCTTTCAAGAGGTGATTAAGCTAAAATGAGATTATGCAGTGACTGATGTCCTCATAAGCAGAGGAGATGAGGACACAGACACACACAGAAAGAAGACCACATAAGGACACAGGGAGAACTGGCCATCTGCAAGCCAAGGAGAGAAGCTTCACAAGAATCCAATCCGGCAAACACCTGGATCTTGGATTTCCAGCCTCCAGAATGGCAAGAAAATAAATTTCTATTCCTTAAGTTATCCAGACTGTGGCACTTTGTAATGGCAGCTCTGGCAACTAACATACTAGGTAAGCCGACGAGGTTCTTAATTAAGCCCCTCTTCCACTCCTCTTCTCTGAAGAGATTTCATTTGATCAAAGGGAGACACCAGATCTTTAAGTGCTGCCTCATCTGAGACTCTTGGTAGTAGAGCAACTTAGCATCCTACAAAATACTTGAGCACACATTATTCTCTAGAGAGCATATAAATGTGCAATCCTCACTCAGAATCGTGTTCCAATCTGTGGTGTTTCTCAATCATTTTTACTTTGACCTTATAAAACTCAGACATTTAGGGAAGTTGAGGCAGGACAACAAAACTTAAAACATGTGTTACCTGATTTAGTAATACATTATCACTCCTTTTACTGTTTAGTCTTGTTTTCTGGGTGTTACCCATAAGCCCCAAACTGAGAAAATTCTTAGGGAAACTGGTAGTATACTCTGCTTTCCTCTTACAGAGCCAAGGATGGTGAATGCTTATAAAGCAGACAGGGGAAGTTCCCCATTGGCCCAACTCATGTGCCAGCTCCTAGGGCTCTGCCCTCAAAGAGGAAACCAGAAAGAGCTAACATCAAAGAACAAGAGAAATAAGGCCAGAAAGGTACGTGCCTGCCAAGTCTTATCTTGTCTCTAACTTAAACATCACCTCAATGTCCAATTGAAAGTAAAGCCCAGGGGCGTCTGGGTGGCTCAGTCGTTCATTGGGCATCTGCCTTTGGCTCAGGTCACGATCCCAGGGTCCTGGAATTGAGCCCTACATTGGGCTCCCTATTCTGCAGGAAGCCTGGTTCTCCCTCTCCCACTCCCCCCTGCTTGTGTTCCCTTTCTTGCTGTCTCTCTCTCTGTCAAATAAATGGATAAAAATCTTAGAAAGAAAGAAAGAAAGAAAGAAAGAAAGAAAGAAAGAAAGAAAGAAAGAAAAAAGAAATTAAAGCCCAGTTAAATGCCATCACACCGCCCTATTATCTGCATTGCATGGATTGCCTTTGGATATATTCTTGTTTGTTTATTCATTTATTTATTTTCTGAATTCCCCTTATCACATCTTGAAAGCAAGGGCTTATTCTCTTATTCAATTCTCTATCCTCAATATCTAGCACAGAGCTTACACATAATAGGTATTCATTGGGTAGCTCTTGAATCAATCAAAGAAGCTAGAGCACCATGACTTTCCTTGTCCCAAAATGAACACTCCCATTATTTCAAGATGGAGAAGTATTAGCCCATTGAACCAGTCAACCAAGGTTCCCAAATTCATTTGCTGTGGGAAGAAGAGGTGGTGGCACAGACAGAATTCCATGCAGGCAGAATCACGTTCTCATTTATATTGAGAGACACAAATTTACTGATGCCCTTTCCTGCATGTTTACATCATGAATTGGTTCTCTCTGCAAAATGAACCATTGATTGATTCCCTGTCCCTGTCCCTCTCATGAAACATCTGTCTCCTGGTTTAATCAGGAAGCCCCATAGGACTTCTTATTTATCAAGAAAATTTTAAATAGGCTCCTCCTTCTAACTAATAATAAACAGGACTGAGACACATTTATATATGCCAGGAAAACTTTGTCTAAGCAATTAGGACTATGATCTTATTCTGTGCCTCTGGCCCATTTTTCAGGAAATAACAAACAAAATAAATCAGCTGCACTCCAATCTAATTGTGACATAACATAAGACATTGCACTTAATGGGCTGTAACTGGAAAATTATTGTAGAGCCACGTAGGTTAATCTAGCATGTCGGTCACTCTTGGATCAAACTCATAGGTTTGGCCAATGCCCAAATCCCTCCCCGGCTCCTCCTTTGTAATTTCCCTTGCTAACACAGGCAACAGAGTGAAAAATCTCATAAACGCTCTTTTTCCCCAAAGGACCTTACAGAGAACACCAATATCTTTCGGTATCTTAAGATCACATTCTTAACACACCCACGCGGAAATAGGACAAGAGAAAGGTCTTTGCTAGAAATAATAACTCTTATCTTTTTCTTTCTACTGTTTATCTTTTCCAGAACTAAAAAGCCAGGCTCACTTTCAGAAATAAATCATCCAACTAACAATTGATTTCAACATTTCTACATATGTCTTGCCCAGGAATACTGGTATATAGAAGAATGATCTCAGGGATCTGTTAAGATCTTTAGGCATCTGTGATTTGATTATGTTCAGAATATCCAATTTACCAATGCAGCCAATGTTCTTAGAAGGTCTTTTCTTTTTTCTGATACATTTTAGAGAGGTTTTTAGAATGTCTGAGACAAAGAAAGGAACTCAGGTTAACCATGAATTAACTGATAAATCAGAATAGCTGCTGTTCCCAGTTCATGTAGACATTATTGCTGCAAGGGGTCTATGCTTGTTTATACAGCACTCTGCATGTGTTCTTGATGTGCACGTGAGTGAGGAAGAAAGAGGGAGGGACATAGAGAGAGGGGAAGATCCATCTTCCTAATAGTTTCCAAAGGGCAGACAACACCCCCCCACACACACACCCCATCTGCTCTGACACAGAGGTGCACCCAGTTCATGCTCCCTCCTGACCAAGACTTATGTCAGTCATAAGACTCATACCCTTATGAGTATGGAAGACAGTAACAAGAAGACAGTGCACACCCACCGTGAAGACCACTTTCAGATTGTTGAGCATCTCGATCTCCTTCGGGAAGCCCTTGCTGCCCCATCGCACCAAGTAATTCTCACTGTGGGAAGAGGATTGGCAACACATTACTTCCTGGGGCTCAACAATGCTTCAGTAAAAATATTCACTGAGCCTCTATTGTGTGCTCAACAAGTACTGGCTGCTGGGGACATGGTAGTGTTTGAGACAGATGTGATCCCTCCTTCTAAGAGATTGAAGTTCTAACAGAGACCGGGGCGGGGGGGCGGGGGGTGGTGGCAAAGAATCACTAACATGTGCATTCTGTCTCTTTCCCTTGCCCATCTTCTGAGCAAATTCTGGCTCAGTTACCTAATATTTTTGAAGAGTAGCAGTATTCTCTGTAGAATTAAGAGTGGGAGAGATTGGAGAAAGGGTTTTGGTATGTTTTGCTGGACATTAAGAATGCATTCTCATCTAATTCCTTTTTTAAGATTAAATAAAGATTTGAATTTTTAAAAAATTATCCATTGGACATGGGACTATTTCCTTGAATGAAACATCACACTGTGATAGGCCATAGATGGCTTCAACTGTTATCTGAGATACACTTAAATACCTATCTAAATGCAGTTGTGACAACTATTTATATTCACTTGTTCTATAAAGACAAAGTTCAGGGTGTCACAAGAATGAATATCATAAAAGTCTGGTCTGGCCTGGGTGGTCAGGGAAGTCTTTTCCAAGAATACGACATGTAAATAAAGTCAGTCAGGAAAAGAGAATAAGAAAGGAAAATGTTTCAAGAAAAGCAGACATACATTCAAAGGCCCTGAGGCAGGTTGGAGCTTGATGCATCTAAAAAAACAGATCCAAGGGGAAAGTGGCAAGAAAAAATTTAGAGAGGCCTTGTAGGCCATCCAAGGGTCTTGACTTGATCCTAAAAGGAATGGATACCCACTGAAGGATTTTAAGAGGGGCAGTCACACAGTTCTAACCTATGATCATTTACCATCTTACATCTTCTAGCAAACATACCCCACCTTGTGAGGTTCATACTAGTTAGTCCAGCCACACTGGGAAAATTGAGAAGTCTAGTGATTCTTTAACTCAAGAGAAACTCAAGAGTTTGCTGAGTTGAGTCATAACATTCGCCATGCCACATAGGAGCACATATAGTTGGTGTTAAACAAATGCCCATCATCTTGAATTAGGATAAAAACAAAATAAAGCTCAAAAACCAAGTCATTCCAAAAGAGCATAACAAGAATTTATCAAAGCTAAGGGGAATTGCCTTATTTTAAGAGATTTGTTCTCTTCCATGTTTTGTTATCTCTCTACTCATTCCCAGAAGACTAATGAGAGTAGTCTGAGCAAGTCCAAGGGGAAAAGGGAACTGAAAACAAAATGAACACAGTTCTGGATTAACCACTGGTTGAAATTCAATCAAGTTAATTGTAGCTTTCCTGGGGTGCCTGGGTGGCTCAGTTGGTTAACTGACCAACTCTTGATTTCAGCTCAGGTCATGATCTCAGTGTCCTGGGATAGAGCCCTGAATGGGGCTCCACGTTTAGCAGAGAGTCTGCTTGAAAATACTCTCTCTCCATCCCCCTCTGCCCTCCCCCAGCTTGCATGCACACACACACTCTCTCTCTCTAAAATAAAAGAAATAAATCTTTTTTTAAAAAAGTTAAATGTAATTTTCTTCCTTCTTTTAAAATTTTTTTTAAAAGATTTTATTTATTCACTTGAGAGAGGGAATGAGCACATGTGTAGGGGCGGGGGAAGAGGGACAAGCGGTCTCTCTGCTGAATGCAAAACCTGACCTGGGACTTGATCCCCACAACCCTGAGATCATGACCTGAGCTGAAACTGTGAGTTGGACACTAAACTGACCAAGCCACCCAGGTGTCCCTCTTCTTCTTCTTCTTTTTTTTAATAAGTTCTAAAAATTTTAGTGGAATTTTCAGCAAACTAAGAAACCTCCAAGGCTCCATTAAAAAATAATAATTATTTTCCTTTGGTTATTTCCAGAATGTCATAGTGAAATACCTGGGTCTTTTCCAGGACCTTTGATCACATGTAACATGCCCAGTAGAGAACCAGCCTGTTAGGTCTAAACATTAAGCACCAGAAATTTTTTCCTAGGGGAAATGAAATCATAAATAAGAAGAGCAACTTAGAGGGCTGAGATGGCTCTATCCATCCCTACCCAGAAAGACCTGGGTGGTAAATCCAAAGGCCCACCTGAAACCAAACAGGTGAGACCTACTGTACATAACACTCCGTGGAATTGGAGGACCATCCCAACTTCTCCTCAAGCTTTTTTTTTGGAAATTAGCCTTGCCACTAGCCTGATGTCTAAGCTGCTTCTTTTTGGTCCTACAGAAATTTGCCATAAATTTTCCAAACCAGATCTCTTCAGGCATCCACTGGAATCAGACCATGATTCATCCCAACAATGAAAGCTCAGTCTTGGCCAAATGTCCCCAGTTCACATTTGGGCCACATCGAAAACGCCCTCACTTGTCTTTGACAAGGAATGCCTTGCCTGGCCATTGTATGTCAACCCCGGCTAGGGAAGAGTGGACAAAACTGATTTCTTAGGGGAAGAACAGCTATCTAGAGTCGGAATGACATAGGGCGTGCTTCCAAGTTCCCCTACCCCTCTCTTGTATCATGCCTCTTCTCATCTTTCTTTGTTTTCTACTTCCCCCACCCCCCCTTTTTTGGTTTTTGCTCCTTTTGTTCTCCCTCTTCCTCATCTCTCAGTTTCCTGAGTGCTTCCCTGTATTTCTGGCACTCTCAGAGGCATCCGTCAGCCATGCCCCATTGAGCATATCATCTGGTGTGGCACATCAGGGAACAGGGCTGCCATGTCACTGATCCATTGCCTCTTTCCACAGAGCTGGTTCAGGTCATCCATCACTTAGATGGGCCAGCAGGCCAGGCACCCCTGTCAATTTGATCATGAAGCATCATGTTTTCTGAGAGGCAGGAAGGGTCCAATGAATGCTTTTAGGATCTTTGTCACAGGTGCCTTTGGGAATAGCTGGCAGGGAATGGCAAGGGGCCTATGGCGCACACACCATTTCAAGTGTGTTCTAATGGAGCCCAGCCAGGTGAATTGGGCTGGCTTTTCAATATTAGGGATTTAGGTTTGCTATAAAGAATAGCTGTCCACCATGACAGTGCTGCAACCCTGATGAGAACTATCCAGGATATTCAATACAAATCTTTCCTTGGTGACATACACACTAAAATGGGAACTAGGGGCACCTGGGTGGCACAGTTGGTTAAGCATACAGCTCTTGGTTTCAGCTCAGGTCGTGATCTCAGGGTCATGAGACTGAGCCCTACATTAGGCTCAGAATCACTTGAGATTCTCTCTCCTTCCCCCTCTGCCCCTCCCACTCATGCTCTCTCTCTCTCTCTAAATAAATAAATCTTAAAAAAAATAATAAAGTGGGAATTAGCTTGTCTTTGGAATCAGATAGATGGATCTGAGTAGAAATCTTAGCTCTCCCATTAATAAATACATATGACTTTGAACCAGTCATTTGAACTTCCTGGGCCTCATTTTCTCACCCAAATGACATGGACTAATGAGAATTAAATGAGACCATGCACAGACCTCAGTTCAGTCTTCTTAGATGGAAAGCCCCTCCATGTTTCACAAATGTCTCCAGGAGAGCCATTATTTTCTACAGTACTACTATTCACTAGGCACTGTATGTGATCTCATTTAATCATCGTAACTACCAAGCTAGGGAGAAAACACTTTCTCCATAAAGGCAGAGAGATTATGCTCCAGATGCATTCTAATATATCAACTGGGACTTCAAATATGGGACCTCAAATATGCGACCATGTGTTGGTCCAAAACCCCACTAGAGGAGACTGGCAGGGTCACCAGATGGAATGATGTATGGAAGAAGCCAGGCACCCTGTAGTCAGTGGTGGAGGTGTACCAAAGTCTTTTCCCTGGAGATTCTCAAAAGGTTTTCTCGCTTCCACAAGCTGAGGCACCCAGAAGTTCCCTTATTTTCTCCATTCTCAAGAGCAATCAGTTAAAGTAGTAATAATAATAGCCACTGCCACTTGGAGCTTTTTCTCATTAAAGTCTGAAAAAAATGATCCTGTGAGGTTGGTGCTAACATTGTGCAAATGGGCAACTCAGGCTTAGAAAGACGAGCAATTGCCCGAGGTTAAGAAAGAGTAAATGGTGCAGCCAGGATATAAACTCAGGCAGATTTCAGAGCCCATATTCTTAGCCTCATATCACCCTGGAGGAAATGAAGTTCTCACCATTTACTTCTTTTTTTTTTTTTAAAGATTTTATTTATTTGACCGACAGAGAGAGAGAGAGAGAGAGAGAGAGCACAAGCAGGGAGAGTGACAAAGGGAGAAGGAGAAGCAGGCTCCCCACTGAGCAGGGAGCCGAATGGAAGGATCCATCCCAGGACCGTGGGATCATGACCTGAGCCAAAGCAGATGCTTAACCAACTGAGACACCCAGGCACCGGCACTGTTTACTTCTTTACTCCCATTTTATTTTGTTTATTTTGTTTTGCTTTATTTTTGTTTTGTTTTTATTTTTACTTAAGTTTTTATTTTAATTTCAGGCAGCTAATATACAGTGTTATATTAGTTTCAGGTGTACAATATAGTGATCCAAGATTTCCATGCATCACTCTGTGCTCATCATAGCAAGTGCACTCCTTCGTCCCCACTGCCTATTTCACCCATTATCCCCTACCCACCTATTTTAAAAGTTGGTATTTTTAATCTATCCAACACCATCTGTATGACTCTCATTTTTAATTCTTGTTTTCCAGTACCCAAAACCTATTTACAAAACCCTACTGTGTAACCATAACCGCACTATGGGAAAAATTTGTTGGTAAATAATATTTCTACCTGACTCACATATCCTACAAGAAGATTTTTCCACATTTTCAGGCTCAGTTTCTCTTCCAGGTGGGAGTTTTTCCACAAGTGATGATGGGAATAAAAAAGATGCTCTGTGCTCTGCTAATTCCAACCTGTCATATATAGACAAGTCAGGCAATATTGAACACACCTACCTTATGACTGTTTGCTTGTTGGGGTCATAGAGAGACATGAAGAGCTCTGCATCTTCCCCAATTCGGCACACAAAGTTCCTCACAAAGACATAGAGGCTATGGGTCGGGGATGAGGAGATCCGGGAATACATTCCATAATCTGGCTGGTCTTTTGACTAAGAGTTGGAGGGAAGAAAGGTGAAAGGTGGAGAAAATTAGCACAGTACCACTTAAGATTCAAGCCTGAAGATTTCTGCATTATAATCCAGGTCTACCAGCAAAAGTTTCTGTGATCTGAGCCAAGTCACTTTGACTTTCCTGGCCTTGATTTTCTCATTTTGGGAAATGCCGCTGTTTGGCCCAGCCTTTCTCATAAAGTTAGCGCCATAAAAAACACAAACCATAAAAAGAAAAAAAAAGTGTTTAAATGGACTTCATTAAAACTAAAAACTTCTGCTTTTTTTAAAAATGCATTTAAGAAAATGAAAAGGTTAGGCACACAGTGGGAAAATATATTCACAGAGCATATTATCTGATAAGGAATCTGTATTTAGAATATACAAATATACAATTGTATTTAGAACATAAAAGAGTTCCTACAACTCAATGATAAAAAAATCAATCCAATTAAAATGGGTAAAATATTTGAACAGACACTTCACCAAAAAAAAAAAAAAAGAGAGAGAGAGAGAGAGAGAGAGATACAAATGGCATAGCCAGTAAGCACGTGAAGAGATAGATGCTCAACATCACTAGTGATTCAGAGAAATGCAAATTAAAACCACAATAAGATACAACCACACAACCACTAGAATGACTAAAGTTAAGTAAGAGACTGGCAAGACCGAGTGTTGAAAGAATGCAGAACTTCTGGAACTCTCATATACTGCTGATGGGAATGCAAAATTGTACAACCCTTTTGGGAAGTAGTATGGCAGTCTCTTAAAATGTTGAACATACACGAATCATAGGATCCAGCAACCCTATTGTCAGGTATTACTCAGAAATAATGAAAATGTATATCTGCACATACATTTGGAAATACTCATAGCAGTATTATTTATATAGCACCAGGTGGAAACAGCCCACATGTCCAACAATGGAAAACTAGTTGATGGTACAGCAACTCAACAATGAAAAAGAAAAAATAATAATATATACAACATGAACCTAAGAACACCATGCTGAGTAAAATAAGTGAAACACAAAGATCGTATGACTTCATCTATATGAACCTTTAGAAGAGGCAAAAGTGTAATCACAGAAAACGAATTAGGAATTGCCTGGGCCTGGAGATTGGGGAAGGGGATCAATGACAAGGGGACTCAAAAAAACTTTCAGGGTGACACAACTGTTGTGATTACGGTAGAGTTGACTCAACACTATATTTTAGTAAGATTCGGTAGACTGTAGTTCATAACAAATTAATTTTGTGTGAAATCATCTTAATAAAACTAAGAATAAAGTTGTTTTCAAATAATACACAGTGGCTAAAATGATTTTTTTAATCATAAGTCAGATTATGTTAACCTTGAAAAAAATTTTGTTTCCTTGAAATCTTCTGTTGGTTTTCCATTACTTTTAGGATAACATCTTAACTCTTTTCTGTGACCCCCCCAAGGCCCTGTGAGAGCTGGCTTCTGTTCCCTACCTCTCCAAATCATTGCTTACACTTTCCTACTGCTCATCATGCCCCATCCACACCAGACTTTCTACACCTTGAACATTAAGAACACAGTCCTACCTCAGGGCCTTTTCACTTACTGTTCCCTCTGCCTATTACACTTTGTTCTTAGACCTTCCCAGGCCTGGGAAGATCATTCCAGACCTGGGATCATATTATTCAAGTGTCAACTCAGATGTCTCTTCTGAGAGAGGCCTTTCTTGATAGTACCTTTTAAAATAGCTCCTGATTCACTCTGATTCACATAACTCTACCTTATTACCTTTTAGAGACTTAACACCATCTGGAATTAATTTGTGCATTTATTTATTTACTTCTTATTGCCTTTCTTCTTTTCCCCTCTCTGGAATATAAAATTTCCAAGAGAACAGGAAACTTGCCTTGCATTAAACTGCCTGTGGGGTGGATGCAGAATGAATTGCAGACCCTAGTACAAGAACACAATAAAATGTGTGTGGTTACTGATCATCTCAGGTCATAGGACAGATTCTCCTTGAATAATATAGAGTCTGGCTAATTAGCCTATTATTTGAAGTTTACAATGTGCTATATGACTGCCAAATCATATTTTACAAAGCTCACCATTTCTTCCTTGATGCGTTCTGTGATCTTATCAGTCGCTTCCTCGTGTGCATGGAACAAGCTGATGACACTGGTATTATCAGGGTCCAAGATATTTCCATCATCATCTCTGACAATCAGATCAAGTTCAAGGATTCTGAAAAGAAAAACAGAGGTAAGGATAAATCAGGGGAGGTATGAACCTCTAAGATGTTGGTGAGAAGTTTATACCAGAAAATTCAACTGGTCTCTGGGAATTCCAGACTTCCATGGAACAGCTCTACACCAGCAGCCTTGCACACAGCCCTGAGGTATACGGGTACAGTTCAGCCTCTTTGAGTGGTACTATGGCAGTGTATATTAAATTTTCTTAAAATGTATATTTTCTGCAATACTGAATCTAGAGAAATAACCACATTTGAACGAGGAGGTGTGTTACAGCATGCTTGCATCAGCTGAGTGTTGAACAAAGCCACAATGTCTGTCAAAGGGAGAATAGTGAAATAAACTGTGACCTGTAATGGAATTCCATGTAGCAAAGCTTAACAAATATGACATAGCTTTAATATGTTTAATGATATATCTCAGTGAAAAGAATAAAGTATGGAAAAATGCATACACTAGGTTTATATAAACAAATAAACCGAACCATATATATTGTCGGGGTGCATGCACATGAATGACAAGAAGAAAAAGAAGAGTCTGGACAAAAAGCACCAAACCACCAATACTACCAACAGGGGTATCTGTGAGGAGGGGTAGGACCCTGGGACCAAGAGGGGTAGAGGGGTCAAAGGAGACATGTGCCTTATCTTGTTTTACAACATCACATCATATCATATCATATATAGCAGAGAAGGAATTCATATGTTATCTATTCAACAACATTTTGAACATATTTGCTGGGGGGAAATCTCAGATATATTGCTTGTTATCCGTAGCTTGCTCTTTAGTTCATTGACTTCCAGGCCACAGGTTTTCCCCTGCTTGGTATTGATTTGTTTCAACTGCATCTGTCATTCTGATAGGCATCAATGATATTTAATAACAGCAAACACATAGCACTTGCAGTAAGCTCACATATGTTAAATGTTTTACCTGTATTAATGTACTTTATGTACTATTAATAGCCCCATTTTACAAATGGGGAAAAGATCAAAGATATGGAGGCTAATTAATTTGCTCAAGGTCACATAGCTAGTTAAAAAAATAATATGGCATCCTGGTTTGCACTCTTAACCTCTCTGGTATACTTTCTAGATGGGAGGCACTTAGGAGCAGTATTGGGTTAGGACACCAGGGGTCAGTTTGCAGAGGCCCGGATTTGAAGCTGCTTTTGCCCTTGGTGTTGAGACGGAGAACCTCAGCTGTCCCTACAAAGAAGATGAGGGAAGTGGGCTGTTGAAGACTCTGAGAAGGCCAACAGTGGCCCTACTTAGGCACCATTACTGAGTACCAGACTCTGGAAGGGTAGCAAGGACAAATAGAGGAGACTAAGTCTCCATCTCTTATTTGAGAACCAGATAGAGAAGCACATCTCTCGTTTCATCCAAATGCAAACAGAAGGGAGCCAAGGTTCACCGTTTGTCCACATTCATTAGGAAATTAACTTCCATCTAGACAGGACTCACAATGTTGCATGGCCATGCTGCCGAATGGTGATGCTAAAGGGGAATAAATATTTTCAACTAATGCAGCACAGAGACTCGTGTGACCTCACAAAAGATGGAGCATAGCCAATACATAATTTAATGCCAAGATCTCTCTAGCTCTTTCTCTTCAAAATTTATCAGAGTGGATTTGGTTCTAAAATGTATGAATAAAACATTCTTTAGGGTCCAGCTATCTTGGGATTTGGAGGAGTCATTTGAGGATTCCTCACTCCTTGGAGACCAAGGAGCTTGCCCATTACTCGTCTCATGTGGAACTTTAGAAGCTTTCGTAGTCACAGGCCAGGACTGTCAGGATTCCCAAAACCCAGGGTCAGGAGAGGCTGTCTCCCAACTGAACAGCAGACCATTTACTTTGGGGAAATGAGCATTTTGACATTTTCTCCTAAGAGGTAGCCCCACACTGCTCTCTTCTGTTCGAGAAAGTGATAAAGCGAACCCAAAACAAGGGTTTAGGGAAGCTCCACCATATGCCTTTTTCAAAAACAAAAAAAATTGTAATGGTAATGAAAACAGAAATGACTGCTTCTGTGGCTCCTGGTCATCCTCTGGACAAATCCAAACTCCTTTATTTGGCACTTAAGCCCTCAAGTTTCCAGCCCCCTATCTGCCTTCCTCTCCATGTTCCTGTTAATCTCTAAACTCCTTCCACATTCTCTCTCTCTCTCTCTCTCTCTCTCTCTACCCCCCTCTCAATTTCTTTACCTAATAATTCCCACAAGTCTTATTTGATTTGGGCAGGTGTCACCCACCTCCCTCCCTCCCCCGCCCTCTTTCTGTGCTTCCTGCTCTTGGGAAAGGCATGACTTCCTTCTCAGCTCTCTGTGCACTTCTCTCTCTCCCATCTTAATCTACATGGTCCTCGGAGGCAATAGAATGCAGTACTAGTTAAGCACTTGAGCTCTGGAGCCAAGCTACTTGGTGCAAATTTCAGACATCTGGGGCAAAATGGCCTAATGACTCTGTGAGCCTTAATTCCCTCATCTGAGAAATAGGTGTGATAATAGCACTTACCTATCTCATCGAGTCGTCATGAGATTTAATGGAATTAATGTATGGAAAGTGCTTAAAAAGTGCCTGGCAGATGATCACCACTCAGTAAGTTATTATTAGTTCTCCTTGCTTGCTTTTTGGTGTTGATATAGCAGCTTTATTTTGTAAATATCTGTGTCCTGAAGGCCTAAGGTACTCAACAAAAGTTTGATCTCTGAATGAAGGAACAAAGTGAATGATGGGAGAAATAAGCTGATTCTGGTCAGTCCTCCAGCACTAAATTCCCTGACTCTCAGTGTGAGGTGGCACACCTCACACAGCTCCTGATGCTCTGGCCTGAGGTCTGACCTTTTGGCTTTCAGGAAGCCATCCACCCCATATTAGAGCTCTGAGCTCTAAACACACCAGGCCAGTGATAACTGAAGGTGACCAAATCTCCCTCCCTTCCAGCTAAGTCATCAGGGAAGGGAGGCAAGAAGCAAGGGGTCTTCTAGCTCAGGGCCTCCATTTCCAAAGATGCATCTTCCCCCTTGGGGAAGTGGCTAAAACTGAAAGCACAGGACTGGCCCAGACAATGCTGCACAGGTGCAGCTGACTTGGACAGGACACTCTGCTCCTCCTTTTCCCATCACTGCCATTCATGCACTCATCCAGCTACCATTCACTGAGCACCTCCCGTGTAGAGACCCTATTACCGACACAGAGAGATGAATTAGATGGCCACTATCTTACAGAGTTCCCATCACAGCGGGGGAGACCAGCCAGTAAGGAGGTAATTACTGTGGAAGGGGCTAAGGGCCTGCAAGAGCACCTAACACAGCTAGGGGTGAGTAGAGGAAAATCAGAGAAGACTTCCTATGAATGGTGACCATTTCTTCCATCCTTGGCATCTTTTCTTAGGATCCCCGTGAAGACACCACATCTGAAGGTCACAGATGCCATTACCGCAAAGCAGCAAACCTCCCTCTATACTCACACTCTCAGCTGTGACTGTACTCAGCTAACGATGTCAGCACACCAACTGCGGCAGCAGCTGTGTGGCCAACCCTTCCTGTCACTTTGGGACGATGCGCATTATAAGCAGATTTGAACACGCTTGCCAGCTGCCAGCAGGGGAACCAGCAGAGGGACTGTGCTCCTGGGATGGGAAGCAGCTATAAGCTGGACCCGTTGACTTTCCTAGTGCCTATGGCTGCCAGGAAATTTCCTTATTATCCCATTAAATGGGCTCTTTCTACTTCACCCTTGGGCCTTATGGCCTAGGATTCTGATTCATTTCACAACTTTCTAAACCTGCCATGCTCTCTCATGCACTCCTACCTTCCTTTTTTTTTTTTTTTTTCCCTACTTAATACTTGTTTATCTTTCACCCAAAATTCCCCCTCAGGGTTACCTCCTTCCAGAAGACTTCCCTGACTTCCTTCCCCATGTTGAATTAAGAGTACTCTTGTTTCATGAGCCATCAAACTTACCACAATATATATCAACAGTTTGGTTGTAGCTCACTCCTAACTAGACTGTGGTTCCTTAGCAGACAGGAACTTTTACTTCTACAGCTTCAACAGCTAGCAAGGTATCAGACCAATCATAAGTGTTCGGTTCATGTTTGTTGTTGGGATGAATGAGCAAATAAGTAGGATTTAGAGGTCATCCAAATAACCGGGAAGGAGGGGAGGACTTTACAATTCTCAAATGCATCGAAGTAGCATAGTGGTGATCCTATGGCCTCTGGAGCCTGATTGTTTGGGTCTAAATTCTGGGTCTGCCATTACTAACAATGTGATTCTGGACAAATTACTTGACCTCTTTAAGGTCCTCAGTTTCTTCATCTGGAAACAAATGAGGACAATAAAACTGCATGCCCCATAGAGCTGTTATTAGAATTAAATAAGACACTGAATGTAAAACATGTAACACCAAGGTTGGTACATAATAAGCTCAGATTAACTGTTACTTGTAATATTATTATCACTATTATTATTATCAGTGGATTGTTCTGCCTCAAAAACTTGTCTCATGTTCTCTTTAACTTCAAAGCATTCAAACTCCAACCACTTTCTGCTTCTTCCCTTTTGAGGAAACACTTCTGTAACTATGCATATGAGTTTAGTTGATGGCATGTGGCTTGGACAATTTAGGATGGGGGAAGGGACATTAAGTCTCACGCTGGGATATAAGGGAGAGTTTTGTAAGTGCAGGAATAAAATGACAACTAAGCCAAAAGTGAACCAGCATGACTGTGCTCCTTAGCCCCTCAGAAAGTAGGTTAAATGAGTGTCCTAAATCTCTCAGCCTGGTAATAACCACTGCATAAGCAAGGCCTCCCTCCGCTTGCATGTCCCTAGGTCCCACTGGGGTGATAGGAAAGGCACACAAGCATTGCATTGGTAACAGTCATCTCTCAAATAGAAAGTGGCAAGCCACATCTAAAAATGAAACCAAGTTTCTCTGGAGGGTAGAAGGGAGGCAGGTAGGAGAAGAGAGAGCATCTTTTCTGAGTAAAGAGAGTCTTACTTGTTGCCATAGTCAATTTTGGATGTGACTTTTTGCTTCAGTTCCTTCAGCTCATCTTTGGGCAGAGTTCCTGAGAGGAGCTGGGACCGCCACTCCATTAGGTCATACATCATGGACTGCACCTGCATGAACCGCTCCTTTTTGCTGGCCTACAAGACAGGAAACAAGGCATAGTCACCTGGGGCGAGGGTGTGTGGGCATCTGTGTGGCAAAATGTGCCAAAGGCAGTCAAGCATGTTCAGGGGCTGTGGCATGAGCATATCTCCTGGTCGGTACCCAGCTGCCCAGGGATTGGACAGTAGTCTCTATTGTTCACATACTTCCTCCTGCTGGGCCACAGAGACTTCCAGAAATGAAAGCAATGTTCCCAGTCTTGTCTTGGTTAAAGCAAGGATGATCTCTGACTCCTGTCAGAAAAGATACTTGCTGAGAAGAAATGCCATGAATATCTGCTGTAACGCAGGTCCCAGAGCTCAAGGGAACCAGGGCCATTTTTCTGTTGATAAAGGCCTATTTCTAGGGCAGTGTTTCCCCACATGTGATGTGTACAACCTGTGGGACAGAATGGCTTTTGGTGATACAAAGACCCAAAGTTAAATAACATAGACCCATATGGTGATACTCTTTCCATCCTTCTGTAGAAAGGAAGGAGAAAGGAGCAGTTTCATGGTGATATGTCTTTAATCCCTCTCTCCCATTTGTCAATTCCATTTTTAACAGGAAGAGAGAAGTCTTGAGTGCAGAGCTTTTGACAGGTACTATAGCAAGCATTTAATAACATTGCCTTGTTTTCATTGTATTTATTTGAATAATGTTCTTCTAATCGTGCCAAGGACTTTTGGCTTTCCATTTGGGAAAGCGTGTGTGGAATAAAATAATAATAATTATATATATATATATATATATATATATATATATACACACACACACACACACACACACACACACACACACACACACACACACACACATTCTTTGTCCCCAGTTCTTGCCACAGAGCTCCTAAATCCTTTGGAACTTCCTGAGTGTTAAGAGCCTCTTTTCTTATTCATAACAAGCCCCTTTTGACCATACCTGAGTTTATGACTCTTGGTGGCCCACTCCACAGCTTCTGGATAGGGAGCAGGATGCCAGAGGAACCTACTATGTGATTAGAGAGTTGGAAATTTCAGCCCTACTCCCCTCACTCTCCCCCTTCAAGGAGCTCAATCACCAATGACCGAAGATTTCATCAATCGTGCCTATGTAATGAAACTTTAATTAAAACCCTCAATCAACAAGGTTCAAAGAGCTTCCCAGATGGTGAATGTATCTATGTGCAGAGAAAGTGGCATGACGAGAGAAGGTATGGAAATTCTGTTCTCACACCTCCCCCCCCCCCCCCNCCCCCCCCGGCCCCAGTTCCCTTACCTGTGTATTTCTTCCATTTGGCTGTTCATGCATTGTAGTCTTTTTTTTTTTTTTTTGCACTATAGTCTTTTTTTAAAAAAAAACTCTTTAATTTTTTTAAGATTTTATTTCTTTATTTGAGAGAGATCATGAGCAGGGGGAGAGGCAGAGGAAGAGGGAGAAGCAGACTCCCTGCTGAGCAGAGAGGCCCCAGGATCATGACCTGAGTGGAAGGCAGACACTTAACTGACTAAGCCACTCAGGTGCCTTTGCACTGTAGCCTTTATAGTAAAACAGTAATCATAGGTAGAGCTCTTTGCAGAGCTCTGTGAGTTGTTCTAAGGAATTAGGAAATGGAGAGGAAAGATGAACCCCTGAATTTGTACTAAGCTTGGACAGAAGTGTGGGTAGCCTGGGGACACGAGACTTGCCACTGGCATCTGAAGTGAAGGCAATCTGGTAGTTTTGAGTTCTTAAACCTATAGAATCCAAAACAGACTCTAGGGAGTCAGCGTTAGAATTGAATTGAATTGTAGGGCATTTGGTCAGTGCTGGAGAACTGGAAATTGTTGGAATGTCATGGCATGCTGTAAATTACTTCAGTTTACTAAAAAGGGAGCCAACTGAGATATTAAGTAAACATTATTCATCTGGTATGCAGACATGGCAAGAATCATGAAGGTGATATTGGAATACCAGAGGCTCAAGGTTCTCTTTACCAGGGTAAAGAGCACAATGGACTTGATATTCAAAGATTTCTTAAGGGAAAACACCAAGCTTCCATGGTGTAGCTGTATGCAATGTTTAAAAAGGGGGAGTGGCAATGAATAATTAAACCACCTGGGCTTCAAGTTACTGTTTTCCCCCTAAAATTTCCCAACAACTTTTGGGAAACTTATAGAATTGGATGTGCCAATTCCCATATATTATGAAGTATCCACATAGGAGTCGACATTTATGACCATAAGTGTTAAGTCTACAAATAGCATGTGTACACCAGCAGGTGTGCACAGTGCTCTAACAGAGATGCAGTAAGCTTTGGTTGACATTTTCACTCTTGGCTTAATGGTTTTCTTAGCTAATTGCTTTCATTAGGAACTTTAGAAGCATCAAAGGAGGATTTAAAATTAGATTTGCTTCAATACAGGGAAAACACATACAAAATGTGCTCTTTGTTTTTCCAGGGTCAAAGCTTTCTCATAGATCTAAGGACAATAGCCATTAGTTAATTAATATATGAGAACAGTATTTCTCCAGGTATTATCAGCAGACTACCAAATCAAAATCCCCAGGGTTTATTATGATGTGGAGTCTCATGACAGGAAACTTTATGCTTTAACAAACATTTTTGCACTTGTTTTAAAACCAAAGGATAACAAACTGAGGGTTACTAGGGGGTGGGAGGGTAGGGATAGGGTGGATGGGTTATGGACATTGGGAAGGGTTTGTGCTTTGGTGAATGCTGTGAAAGATGTAAACCTGATGATTCACAGACCTGTACCCCTGGGGCAAAGAATAAAATAATAAATAAATAAATAAATAAATAAATAAATAAATAAATAAATAAAACCAAAGGATCACATCAGATCCCCATGTATTATGGCTGGGTCACAAGCTCATGGTGTGGCTTTGAGAAAGTTACCTAACCTCTCTGGACCTCGATGTACTCATACTGTCTGTTTTACTGTGTCGCAGGAGCTACCTTGGCCTGCCCTGCTCACAGCCAAATTGCAAATCTGAACCAAAGCAAAGACCAAAGGAAGCTTCCATCCCAGGGAGCAGGGTTCTGGGTCTCACCACATAGAGCTGTTTCCAGATGCTGCCCCATTCCCAAAGTGTTGTCGTCACTTCTTGTGCCAGAGGAATTTCTGCAGGAATGATGTTCTCGATATTTCTATTTAAGGCAGGAGACAAAATTGTGTGAAATTGATACCCAGGTGCTAACAAGATAAAATGCTGGCAAATTTGCATTAAGCTGCAGCTGCTGAGAGGGGGGGCCTTGCTGTCAGGAGACTAAACAGCCTCCAATAGCCACACCAATTACATTATGCAAATGCAAGGAACTTCCTTTTTAATGTCCTCCTTCACTGGGGTGGGCCCTTCAAGCTCATTATTCAGGATTAATTGACTTTAATATAGTTCAAAGGCAGCTGTCGGTGAAAAGTTTGATTCTCCAAACTTCCTAATACCCCCTCAGAGTCAGATCTGAACAGAAATCAGTATGGATTAGATCTCCTATTGCATGAGGAAAAGGAGACACACAAATAAACGTGGGCACAGAGAAGGAGGATGGGCTGATTCACATCTGCCAAGTCAGGCTTTCAAAGCAGACAGGACAGAGACATCTGTGAGCTGAGGGAGAGTCAAGTCTGGTGAAGAATGACAAATACCTTCTTTTCTCCACTGTCACTTCCTTGATGTGGATAAAGGATTTCGGGAAAATGCCCTGTTGGGAATAAAAGAAGATAAAATAAAATAAAATGACGTATCATTACAGCAATAACTGACCCGAGGTCTTCATGGTTTTTCCCAAAACCATTGACTGGTAAAACCCTCAAGCTTTACAGGAATAATTCATTCTCTTATTTCTACTTCTTACCAGTTGTCTACCAGTCGGCTGTCCTAGATCCCGTAATAACCCTAGATTCCCAAGGATGCTCCAGTCCCATTGCAGACACTCATCCTACCAAATGATAAGACAGGAGAGCATAAAAGACTCACTCAAAGTGAGACAAGGTGCTCTGTCTCTCCGCTCTCCTGCCGAACTCCAGGAAAGCAGTCACCCTTCACAGTCACGAACAGCTGGAATGTCAGGTCCTAAAGCAACAGCATCCTTGGTTGCATATGGGCTATTTTGATATGAGACCCGTTTTCCCCTGGATTTATTTTATTGTTCTTTGGAGAGCAGAATAGGATCATGCCTCTCAATCAGCATGTCAGGGAGGAAGGAACAAGTATCTTATTCCCTTGCTCCCTAAGCTTGGCTCAGTTAACAAGAGAAGCTTATCAATTACTTGGAAATTCCTTTGTAAATGAACCAGAGGCACATTGGAGGCATGTGCTTCTGCACTAGACAAATGAGCAGTAAGACCAGTAAAACAGGTGGCTGCCCTAATGGAAACAAGGGTGTAATATGGAGTTGGAACAAGTGAACTCCCTGAGGGCAGAGACTAGACTTGTCTCTGTGAAGTGAGGAACTGTTGAATGCCCCCAAACAACTCTAGAGAAAGGCAGCAGAAGATAAATTTCAAATAAAACGTGCACATTTCCATGGGGACTCAAGGAACGGAGAAATCATATGTAATTGGCATATCAGGAAAAGCTGGAGGGAAAAGAGAGCTCCGGAGGTCAGCCTTAAGGGGAAGGGAGTTGAGGCACAGCAAGGGCCAACATGGAGAGGTGGGAAAACACAGGACACAGTAAAGGAGAAATGAGACAAATGTGCTGCGGAGGGATAGTGGGAGAGAATTGTCCAAAGGGATTGCAACCTCATGTAAACACATCCCATATTGTTTCAAATAAAAACAGATTGGCCTTACCTGTAACATTTTGTGCTTTAGGAGGTATCCCCTATACCAATCTGCAAAGAGAAAATAAACAAACAGGTCTCTTATCTATTCCTACAAGTTTGTTGGTGGTTTTTTGTTGTTGTTGTTTTTGTTGTTGTTGTTGTTGTTGTTTTGCTGTTGTTCTCTTTGTTTTTAACTAGCAAAGAAACTACTGCAAAGTGCTTTAGACCTTAGGTACAGATCCAAGTCTGGAAGCCCTTAGGCTTCAACAATCTGTTGGATTTGTTACCAACATCTCTGAAAAGCATTTAAAAAGACAGGGATTTCACATAACAATGTGAATTTCCTCCTTTTGGAAAAATAGGAGGCCAGGGATGGTGGCCAGTGCTTCCCCAAGGCCACTGTCGGCTGACGGTGAAGACCAGCTGGTCGCATTAGACAGAGCAGGTGCCTCCAACTCACCAGCCTCTACCCATCCCTTCACTTAGTTCCATTACCTGCCTGGCTCCTGTAATCATGTGCATGTTTCAACCTCTGCCTTAGAGACGTAGAAAGACTTAGGGAGTTTGGCAAACATCCTAAAATAATACCCACAGTTTTAACAGCAGCAAATGGGGTCTAATATGTGATTTGCAAAAGTTAGTCATTACAAAATAGACAACTTTAGAGATGGGTAAAAGGACAGGAATTTTAAAAGATTCTCCCCTTTGCAAGAACATCAAAAATGATTCAATTAACAGAAGTCCAAATTATACGCAGTCTTCGAACAAAATGAGCCTTGGTGTAGCAAGTATTGATGACTATAATGAGTCCACTGGCCTTTGGAATGATTCAAGCACAGCCGAGTAGCAGCATTTGTCATCTTTGTAAATAAAAAGCGTCTGTCGGGAGCCTCATTAGCAAACCCTCATTACTAGGCTGACAGATTGTTGTCGAAATATGTTCTCAACAGACATACGTGCAAGCCCCCAAACAAACAAGATAAAATGCAAAGTCACCCTTCATAGTCACGAGCCAGCTTGAAGGTCAGGTCCTAAAGAAAATTCTAAAGCAACAGAGCCACAGTTGCTCCTATTTTGAGAAACAGAAAGAGAAGTAGGAGAGAAGGAGAAAAGGAAGAAGAGGGGGGGAAAACAAAACAAAACAAACAAACAAACAAACAAAAACGAGAGAAAGGAATGGAGGTCAGAGAGAAAGAATCTCAGGTTCGGAATACAGTACTATTCTAGGCATCATCATATATAAAGTCTTTTAATCCTTATACAAACCAGGAAGTAGGAACTGTAATTATCCCATTTTGCAAGAGTGGCCTACCTGAGGCAGAGAGAAGTTAAGCAACTTACCCAGAGTTACACAGCTAATAAGTGACAGCATCAGGATTTCAATGTACGCATCCAACATACTGTGTTTCCTGTCTGATGGAGGAAGGAGCATGGTGGTTGCCTAATATTTCCTTGCCCCAGTATCTGAATCCTCATGATCCCACTAAGCTACTTTCCAGCTGAATACTTCCAGTGCTGGAAACTTCATGAACCATCACATTCTGTGTTTATACTCCTCTAATAATTTGTCCATAACTGCTGGTAATATTTCACCATTAACAATAGCACTTTCCTTTCTGAGTACTTGCTATGCATCAAGAATTCCAGTAAAGTTTTTGTTTTGTTTCTTTCAAATTATAAATTAATCTTCACAACAACCCTCTAAAGTCGATATTATTATTGCCTCAGTTCTAAAAATGAAAATAGAGAGGCACAGAATGATCAAGCAATTTGCTCGTGGTCACACAGTAGGTGTGGTGATGTAACTAAGTGGGTGTAACTAATCACTAGTGGGTGATGTAACTAAGATTTAAATCCAAGCATCTAAACCCACAGGGATGACACGCCACAGCCTTGCACCCTAACAACTCCTTTGTTTGCAGTTCTAGCCCATGCTACCAACTAGATACAAAAACATCTTTGGAATATCACTTGCTACCATTTATTGATTGATTATCTAAAGTATGCAAAGCTGTATGTGAAGTGTTATACATGCACTTCCTCATTTAGTCCTTATATCAATACCGTGAGCTAAGTATTATCATTCCCAATTCATAGATGAGGAAATTGAGATTCAAGTTAGTTGATGGGCCAAATCATACAGCCAGTATTCAAGGGCAAATCTGAATGGCTTCAAAACCAGTCCACAATGCCGTTCTGCCACATTAGCCCTTGTGTGATGAGTACAAATACAGAAAAAGTTCTTTCGGAGTACAAATACAGACAAGGGTCCTTTAGTTGCAGTGACCTGAAAATCTACTTGAAGGCTAAGGCCATCAGAATCTACCAGAGAATAGAGAAACAATCAAGGGAACAACAGTCATTACCCAAAGCTCATAGCCAATTCTCCATCTCCATGACAGGGGCCCCATCAGGGTCCCTTGACTCCCTGGTCCAAGGTCATTGCCTACTTAGACCCTTAAGACTCAGTTACTTATGCAAACCTTGTAGCTTTTCTGGTTATCAGAACTCCAGCTCACTCCTGAGCAAGGAATCTATTGACTATTTCCCCAGCACACTGGTTTCAAGATTCAAGAACCAACACTGATGGTTCACCTATCATGTAAATGACACTGGGCTAAGTACTTCAGAAATAATCTCCTGTGATCCTTGATGAGAAGGGCTTATTACCACCTTCACTTGCAAGATGATTATAATACCTCGACTGCATCAGAGCCATCTTTAGGACTTTTTCTGACATCACCACCCCTGCTAGGTCATTCACGTTCATGACTCCCAGTATCAGCTCCTTAATCTGATAACCTGTCAGCTATATCTGGCTATACTCCAAGACCTGACCCGGCAGATAACAATAGCTGGCATCCGTAGTAAAATCCATGACAATGAACACCATGATCAAAAGCAGGCCCTGTAACATAGTACTTGCCATATCTCAGGACTTGCCCCCAGGCTGAACACCCTTTCCAGTTAAATAATAGCAACCCCATCTGGGAGATAAGCACTTCTGTTTTTAAAACTCACAAAGTGCATCCTGTGGGAAGATGAGAAAAGGAAAATGTTTACCATTCTTCTGGACAAGTGTAAAGTACTAATTCTTCAAATTTTCCTCCCTTCCCATATCTCAAATACCAAAATGAAATGTACCTAAATTCTCTAATCAGAAGTTGTTGAGGGTAAGGAGAAAGTTGAGGAGAGATTAAACATATCTCGGGACATTAGAAAAAAAAAATCCATGGTCTAAAGATCCAATCTCTGTTATCTATAGGCAGCATAATTTTTGGTCATGTCACTAAAGTCTCAGTGTTTACATGGATAAAATGAGGGAAAAAACATTTACCCCATAGGGTGTTGCAAAAACTGTTTTTAAAACATGTTTATGAAGCAAACACATCTAGTAAAGGCATAAAACTTTGGACAGGAAGAAAATGTACCAATTTAGGATAAGTGTTATCTACAGTATGGACAAAAAGACAAGAATAGAATGGAGAGTGTTAAAAAGAGGGTTTCAACTGCATCTAAAATTTTTGCTTCTTAAAAGAAGTGTTATTATTTGTTTATTGAGTGGTCATTGCCTGAATGTATTTTACTTTCCAGCATGATTGAAATATCTAATGAGGGCGCCTGGGTGGCTCAGTGGGTTAAAGCCTCTCCTTTCGGCTCAGGTCATGATCTCAGCGTCCTGGGATCGAGGCCCGCATCGGGCTCTCTGCTCAGCAGGGAGCCTGCTTCCTCCTCTCCCTGTCTCTCTGCCTGCCTCTCTGCCTACTTGTAATCTCTCTCTCTGTGTCAAATAAATAAAATAAAATCTTAAAAAAAAAAAAAGAAATATCTAATGATATTAAGATCAAACAGAAGCTAGTAGTTATCAGTGGTTAAGAGTATGATCTCTGGAATCAAATCCTGGATTTGAGTGGAGATCTACAACTTACTATCTGTGTGATCTTAGACAAGTCACTGTACTTCTCTGAACCTCAGTTTTCTTATCTGTAAAATGGGAATAATAATAGTGTTTGTCTCATGAGGCTGAAGTTAGATAAGGAATTCAGAATTTGCCCAGTGCCTGGCATATGGTAAGTGTTCAAAATTCAGTAAATACCATTCTCTCTTTTAAAAATCAACAATCATAATCTTCATCATCATTAACAACAACAACCAGAGAAAGTTGGGCATATTTTCTATTTCATTTCCAGAAGCCACAGATTTTGAATACTATTACTTTTTTCAGTCAATTTTTCAGTCATTTCAACATAGTTCCATAACAAAATAAATGAAACATGCTTCAAATTTAACAAAATGGAGTTTATTGATGATTTGGCTTCATCCTCATTCAGAAGAGAACTGTACTTTCACATGACCTATCTCTAAAGCAGACCCAAACAAAGGGCCATCTCCCTGCAAAGTGGCACTTTAATAAGACACCCTGTCAAGTGCTCATAATGATGCCCTTTTATCCTGAAACCAAAGAACTTAGATCACACTCAATGGAGTTGTTGCCCCAGAAGCTGCTACATGGCTCTGGGTATACCCTACTCAGCAAGTGGTAGATCCAAAACTCTCCTTGCAGAGCTCTTTGCAGCTGAACCAAGAATGAGGTAATGCCTTTAAAACTTGGAAAGAGTTCCAAATATTTTTAAGTGAGAAAAGCAAGTCTCAGAATGGGATGCACAGTGTGGTCCCATTTCAGGAAATAACAAAAGCTATGCCTTACCTTAAAAAGCAAAAGCTTCTTATGTCAGCCTCCTCCCTCACACCTTCCCTTTGTTTCATTTTACTAGTAAACACAATTCAAAAGCTCCTTGGGAACCTTGGGATCCCATTCTCTTCCTATTAATAGTAGGCTCCCATGACCCAGACAAGTGTACATAGCAATAGGTAGAATGGAACTTTCCCTGTCATTACAGAAAGGAAGCAAATAATTAAAGGTGGAAAAGACATTTCCTCTGAAGGGCTCATAAAGAAGAGTCTAAACAAGCAGGGCTACCCCAAAAGACCATCCCCCTACCACAGTCTATGTAATTAGAAGAGAGAAAGAGAGAGACAAAGAGACAGAGAGGGGTCTATGGAGGTGGTAGTTGCTGCCTTAGGAGTGCTAGGTATAGCTTCCCCACCCCCAAGCCAAATCCAAGCATGGGGGTGTGGTCCAGGAGATCTACTCCTAGGGATATCTGGCATCTCATTCCCCAGCTACAAGACTATGGGCACTGGCTGATCTGTGGGTTTATCTGATCAAGAAAGAGAATTGGAAAGAAAGCACCCCAAACTCCTACCCACCCCCAGCCTTGTTTAAACTGGAGACGGAATGGCAGCCTTAAACTGGATATAGGATTGAAGCCTTCTTTTGAAATGTCATTAAATATCAGGAAAGATGTCAACCAAATGTGACTGAAGGAAGTGATTGAAGAAAAATCACACTGATTTTTTATGTTTATCTGCCCATAAGGAGTTCTGACTGCTCAAATAAACATATGTATTTCCCATATCTAAAATCAGAACAGAGAATATTTATGCAGACTCTAGGGTAAAAGAGGCAGCCTGAGAGATGTACCATGGACCAAAAAATAAGCATTAGGATATCTAAGGCTTAGTAACAACAGGTATCCTACTGAACAATTTGAGTTTTCAACACAACGAAATATTATCTTTATAATAAAAAGTTAATCAAGGGCGCCTGGGTGGCTCAGTGGGTTAAAGCCTCTGCCTTCGGCTCAGGTCATGATCTCAGGGTCCTGGGATCGAGGCCCGCATCGGGCTCCCTGCTCAGCGGGGAGCCTGCTTCCTCCCATCTCTCTGCCTGCCTCTCTGCCTGCCTCTCTGCCTGCTTGTGACCTGATCTCTCTCTCTGTGCCAAATAAATAAATAAAATCTTTAAAAAAAAAAGTTAATCAAAATGAGCTCCAGTGAAAGGAAATTTATTCATATCTAAGGTTCCTGGTCAGGTTTTTGTCTTCCTCATTCATCCAGCTGAGTAAATTTAGTATAGGCAAGGAAGGGCTGGCCTCACCCATTCCAGGCAATCAGAGGGCCAGCGTCCAGGTTCTCTGGGCCATACTGTAAAGATATATACCTGCCAATCTCCATGTAGCTCTATATAATGGGGGGAGGGATGGAATTAGCTAACACAGAGCACTGAAGAGCTAGGCATGGTGCTAGACAGCTTCTCTAACTTTGTCTCACGCTATCCTCATAACAAGCCCAAGAACAGGCAATGATAACCCATTTCACAGGTGAGAAAGCTGAAGCCCATCTACCCAGCTAGTGGGTATAGGAGCAGAGAATAACTTTCTGATTCAAAAGTCCACGGTCCTTCCATTCCTTTTTTGGTTTTTTTGTTTGTTTGGGGGGAGGATTTAAAAACTTTTGAGGTTCCTGGGTGACTCAGTCGGTTAAACATCTGCCTTTGGCTCAGGTCATGATCCCAGGGTCCTGGGATCAAGCCGCATGTCCAGCTACCACTCAGTGGGGTATCTGCTTCTCCCTCTGCCCTTCGCCTGCTCACACTCATTCTCTCTCTCTGTCTTTCTCAAATAAATAAATAAAATCTTTAAAAAATGGTTGAAAAGTACAAAGAATAAGATAACTACACATATCCCTACCACCTCGAATTAATTATTGCTAATAACTGGAGATGGGTGCTTCAAATCTTCAAGACTATATTATTTTTTGTCTAAATTTGATATGGACCATTACAAAGAATTTAAAGTAAACAGGAAAGTATAAATATAAGAGCTAAAAGAATTATCCTGAATCCTATTACCCAGAAAAAGGAAAATACTATTAAACATCATTTTAGTCAACTTTTCATTTATATTTATACACAGGATGACAGATGGATAAATAGATAAAATATAAATCTTTAAAATACTCTTATAAAAATCAGCATTATAGTAAAGACACTGCATAAATAAAAATCTCAAATACCAAACTTAATCTTATTTGTATTTAATAGAAGGAAAAGAATGAAGTGAAATTGAAGAAAATGTTGAAACTTTGATTAAATAATTCTTCTTAGGGGAACCCTCATGCACTGCTGGTGGGAACACAGACTGGTACAGCCACACTGGAGAACAGTATGGAGGTTTCTCAAAAAGTTAAAAATAGAACTACCCTACGATTCAGCAATTGCTCTACTATGTATTTAACCAAAGAATACAAAAATACTAATCCAAAGGGATACATGCACCCTATGTTTACAGCAGCATTATCTACAATAGTCAAATGATGGAAATAACACAAGTGTCCAGCAACAGATGAATGGACAAAGATCAGCCATCAAAAGAATGAAATCATGCCATTTGCAAAGACATGAATGGAACTAGAGAGCATTATGTTAAGTGAAATAAATCAGTGAGAGAAAGACAAATACCATATGATTTCACTCATGTGTGGAATTTAAGAAACAAAACAAATGAGCAAAAGTAAAAGAGAGAGAGTTATAAACTGAGAAACAGACTCTTAACTATGGAGAACAAACTAATGGTTACCAGAGAGGAGGTGGGTAAGGGGATGGGTGAAATAGGTGATGGGGATTAAGGAGTGAACTTTTTGCAATGAGCACAGGGTGTTTTATGGAAATGTTGAATCACTATACTGTATACCTGAAACTAATATTGAACATGTTAGCTGTAATTTAAATGAAAACTTAAAAATAAAATAAGATAAATAAATGTTTCTTCTTTATAAAGATTTCCTAAAAACTCCTTTAAAATAGTTATGAAAAGAATTAAAAGATTGAAGTGATTATGATTTTTTACTTGTAGTATTTTACTTCTAATTGATACTGACCAGCTTTGTTATGATAATATCATAAAGTTAATCTATTCCTTTCTACTCTTCATTTTTTGACTTCACGTGTTTTTTTTAAATACTGTCCACCTTCCTAAGATATTTTGGTAATCATAAATATTGTCACTTTTAATACCAATCTCTATAAATTGATTCATTTAGACTCAATGCTCACCACTATTTCCTTTTATCACAGCTTCCTAATTCCTGTATTTTTAAATTTTGATTCATGTCTCAATTGGCTGGATTTTATTTTTCAAGTAGGTTTCTGCAAAAGGGTTTAATGGGCACACCCAAGTTCTTTTTATTACACCATCCTGACTCATTTTTGACTAACACTGTGGTTTTCACTTTTTTATATTTGCTGGTAACAGGTTTTCCATCAAGATCATAGGCAGAACTCCCCTGATACTAGGCCTGATCTCAGAACCTGTAGCCATCCAGGGCCCTCAGGGAAAACTTAGATTCCATAAATTTCAGTTAAAACTGCATATACAGGGCACCTGGGTGGCTCAGTGGTTTAAGCCTCTGCCTTCAGCTCGGGTCATGATCTCAGGGTCCTGGGATAGAGGCCTGCATCGGGCTCTCTGCTCAGCGGGGAGCCTGCTTCCTCCTCTCTCTGCCTGCCTCTCTGCCTACTTGTGATTTCTCTCTCTCTCTCTGTCAAATAAATAAAAATAAAAAATCTTTAAAAAAAAAGAAGTTGAGCCCTTAAAAAAAAGAAACTGCATATACATATGGGTGTAGGCATGATAAGTCCAGCTGTTTTATATACAAATGTTTCAGATAAATAGAATCATGTTAACATACTTCTGAACATTGAATATGTATTTTCAAAGTATTCATGAATTGGCAATCACTCACTAAATTAGTATGCCCAGCTCTTTCCAGAGAGGCATTGTGGTCACTTATTACAAGGATACATTAAAATAAAACTAATAAAATAGAATCAAAAGTAGCAAAACAGAACGAAAGTAGTTAGTAACAAAGACATTAATCCTGAAGACAAATAAAAGTGGCTCAAGTCAGCAAGTGTGACTTTTTTGAAGGTCAGGCAGGAGGCCAGGTGAAATTAACAGAGGACTCTGACTAGGCAACTTGGGTGGTCAGTTTCCTGCCCGCAAGCTCTTTCTCCAGGAAAATCTCATGAAAAGAGAGGAATATACTTGTCTGAATCTCAAAATGTGGAATATAACAAATAATCACTGACAGTAGGCACTGTCTTGGTAGGCACAGGTTGGAAGAAAGAGTGTGGGCTTGCATGCATAGGGAAGGATACAGAGCTAAGCTCCCTGTGTGACCCTCGGCAAGTCATTTCTCTTCCCTGAGTCTTGATTCCTCACTTGCAGGTGTGAGGCCTCATGTTTCTCAGGATTAACATTCAGTAGCACAAAAGAAACACTGAGGAGAGTGGTCATGTTGTTGATATTTTCACTCTTTGCCCTTGTTAGATACTTACAGTTCGCTTATTTGCCACTAGGTAGAACAGGGTTTATAAAAGATGGGTTGCACTGAGGTAAGGGGGCCGGGTGTTTGGAACCATATGCCATCCTTCCTGTCCCAGCCTCATTCACTCTGTGTGTAAAAGGTTTGCACAGGGCCAGACCTGGACACTAAAAAGTGCATTGTTGCACCTCACGTACAACCCAAAATAACAATAATACTAAAGGATAAGATAAATGTAAGGGAGGTGAACAATGTTCTCCTTTCCACCCTGATGACTTCTTTAAAGCTCTTTTGTGATACCAAATATCAAATACTTTCCCCCCACAAAAGCTCTGCTGTTTATTTGTTTTTTGGTTTGCATGCATGTGTGTGTGTCTGCTTGTGTACATGTGTTTGTATATGTGTATACATGTGAACATGCCTCTGTGTGTTTATGTGTGTGTGTGTGCATCTGCTTGTGTATGTGTGTGACATGTGTGTATATATGCATGTGTGAACATGTCTGTGTGTATGTGTGCCGATCTGCAGAATTGCCTTGGAATTTACACACTGCTGGTCTGACACTGGGGATAAGACCCGTCCTGTGGGTTGCCATGAGGAGTTACCAGACTAACATGCTATAAGGAAGTTAGCTTAGCGCCCCCAGTATGTAGTAAGAATCCAAACACACCTAGTTCTGTAGGCAACCTCCTTTCCTCTGGCTGGCTATTTTCCCTGGAAGGAGCCTCCTTCACGGCAGCAGGCCTGCTTCCTGTCTACCCCTCACTCCCATCGCAGCAGAAGAGCTCTCTAATCTGAGGGATTAGCTGAGAGGGAGGGCTGGGCCTGGGGGCTCAGCCCACTCACTTCTTTCACTTCTTTCTTGCTTCTTCTTCTGCCCAGCTACACAAAGGACAGATGCTCTCCACACTGTAGGAGTAGAGGCAGGCCCAGGGAAGGGGAGAATAGTGGAGGCCCTGCTCTGCCAGTGAGAACTGGGAGAGCCTGCCTGATTATGACCGACACATTGGCAAGTTCAGTTGGCTCTTACAACAAAGTCATGCTCCCAATATCAATATTATCAGTGACATAAGTGATATACTGATTTATAATTCCCTGACTTATGGGTCCAAGGTCATTAACTTTTGTGCAAATTTTTAAAAGCTCCCCTACCACCGCACCACGATGGGTGAACACAGCCCAATAGACATTTGGCTTCACAAGAGGATGGCACCTCTGTGAGAAGAAAGAGATGCCACTTTGCCCAAGACAGGGCTCCCAGCTTGCTACAGGGTGCGAGCACTGCTCCCAAGACCAGGTGCAGTGCCCATACCACATAGCTATACATAGCAATCCTTTTGGAATCAAGGAATAATTTACTGAACTCTTCAAAATCCTAATAGTGCTGATTTCACTTTATAATATTATTAGTATTAATACTAAGAAAGAAGGTGGATGTCACAGGCCCAAATAGCCCCATGGCTGTGGTAAATGGATAGCACAACAAACATCAAACCTCTCAAGTCAGGCCTTTGCTACTAAGCATAAATTCCTAAAATAACAAAGCATTATTTTCAGTAAATTCTAATTGTTAATATGATCAAAATGCATAACACACCACACACAGTTGCAGGTTCCAAGAGAGGTCTGGAGGTACTAGGTATATACTGCAGAGGTCCCAACACCATCAGCCAGGGGGCCTGGCATCCGTGGGTCATTTGACCCATGACTCACCTCCACAGGTCTCCTGTATTCGCACCACGTCACCAATCTGCAGGGACAGCTGGGGGGCTCCATTCCCCTGGAAGTTGTATATGGCTGTGGAACAGAAGAGAGGGGCAGCATGGTGAGACCTCTGTATACTGAGAATAACTGAATAACTGAGTTTACCTGATACCCATACAGCCTACATGGGTAAGTAAAACCAATGCTGAAACCCACTGACTACCATAGGAGTCAATGTAGGCCTAGCCTGGCTGCTAAAGGTCCCCACTCATTAACAAAACCTGACCCCTCCCAGAGCAGGTCTTACACTCCAGTTTGCATGACAAGGAGGCTATTGATATCGCCAACCATAGGTTGACCTCTCCCAGTGCCCCAGGCATGTGCTCTGCACATCTTCTCATTCTATTCTAACAGCAACACTGTGAGGTATAAACTCTCATCACATTTCACAGATGGAAAACAGAGGTGCTAAAAAGTTAAACAATTTGGTTAAAGGCTTCAGGGCAGGAAGTGAGAGGAAAATCAGTATCTAACTTCCATATTCTCAACCACTATGATGAACTACTTGCTGCTCCACAGTTACACCCTCCTGGTGACAACAGCCTAACATTCAAAGGTGTGCCCTGTCTTCCCATTTTTATTATCAGTCCTTGGGAAACAGTAGTTGGCTATAAACACTCAGAGCTTCCCCTGTGCTGTCAGAAACTCTTCTAACCCCTTAGAACACAAGATCATGCCATATCATTGCAGTGCACAGGCCCTGTTCAGCATCACTTGCTAAGTGGGGACCAGGTCACATTGTTCTTCCAGATTAGGGATGCAGCCTACTTCCCAAAGGCTAAAATGGAACCACCAGCTTGGGAGGTTTTCAAGAACAGAATAGGACACAATGCATGTGGTTTTATTTAAGGAAAGAATCTCAGGAGTCTTATTTGAGGAAAGACTCTTAAAGAGGAGGACAGTATGATCCTAGAATGTTGTCATCATTCATTCATGCAACTGAAATTCAGTAAGTGAGTATGATGGGTCAGGCACATGCTAGGCACTGATCTTGCTTTTTTGGTGAACAAAGAAATAAATATAAGTTTACAAAACATGAGACATGTGAGAGAGGAAACAGTAGCGCCTGGTAGACAGGTATAAGACACATCAAGTTTTGTTGGGGTACTTAGGCATGGCCTCCCTGAGCTGATACATGAAACATTTGAGCAGGTCAGCTATGGGGACAACAAGGGAGGGTCATTTCAGGAAGAGGGAACAGTAGGTGCAAAAGCTCTCAGGAAGAAAGACACTTAACATATGCAAAGACCATCAAAAGAAACTGCTGTGGATGGAGAACGAAAGAGAGGAAAGAATAACACAAGATGAGGCTAAAGAGGTAGGGACCAGGTTGAATACAACCTTGTGATGGATCTGGACTTTATTCCAAGATAATGGGAAGCTGGAGGGATTTTATTTATTTATCTGGGAATAGCTTTATTGAGATATACTCTGCCCATTAAAAGTGTATAATTCAATGACTTACTCACTGAGTTGTGAAAACATCACCATGATTAATTTTAGAACAATCTCATCACCTCAGAAAGTTCCCCCAACCCCCAAGTGGCCACTAATCTACTTTCTGTCTCTACAGATATGCTTACTCTGGGCATTGCATATGAATAGAATCCTATAATATATGGTCTTTCACTTAGCACAGTGTTTTCAAAATTCATCCATGGGGTAGTAACTGTAGCAACTCAATTCACTCCCTCTCCCATTGGTTCTCAGTTTCTTCATATGTTAACAAAACAAAATGCATTCAAAAATTCTTCTTTGGGTGACGTCAGCAGAAATGGCAGAGTAAGGAACTCCAAATGCCTGTCCTTCTAAAGAAACAATGCAAAATATGACAAAAGCTCTCAGAATCAACTTTACCAAAACTCTGGAAAATAGCCAACAGTATATAGCAATCAAGCAAATGCTTACTCAAGAAAAAGGCAATTGAAACCTGGTAAAGTTTTGTGGCATTTTAACATATTCTTGTCCCACTCTCTACTCCCCATCTCAGTGTCAGTTTTGAAAATGATATTCCACGTCCTTTGTGTGGGTTTCTAGAGCCAGAGGGAGCAGAGAGGACCTTGTTCCAAGAAACTGTAGTTGTCTGTCTTGATCTGTCTGTAGGCTCCCTAAAGGACTAGAGCTAGGAGCTTGCCCTTTATTATTATTTATTATTTATGCTTTGGAGGACCAAGGGGAGAGGAAATGAATTGAGTCAATGATGAGGTTCCCAGGAAGACTCAGGAGTCCTCTCATTTAGTTCAATCAACCTTTTGCCCTGTTTGGTCACATGATTCATCAGTAGCAGGCCTCTATTTGGTTTAGAGACCACTGGGATTAGAGACACAGAGCAATGGCCTTTTCATGGGCCTTTCCACATGTACTCTGCCTCCTTCCATCCAATCTCCACATAGCAGCAAGAGCAATAGTCAGTATATTGGGATTATATCACTCCCCTGTTTAACTAACAACTTTCAACTTTCCATCTGCTGGCATACATATAAGCAAAAGATGGTCTAGCCATACAACAGAATATTCTTTAACCTCAAAAAGGAACAACGTATTGACAGTTGCTACAACATGGATAAGTCTTGAATGTATAATACCCCCATATACCAGGGGTTCTAAGGCTGTGGACAGATCTGGACACATGCTAAGAATGGATGGGAGAAAATCCTAAACTCTCAGCTCTGATTGACCTTCAAGCTCCATGCTGGCAGGAAATGCAGGCTAAAGCAGAGTTGCAAGTGATCTGGCTACATGTTAAAGGTATGCCTCTACCCACACATAGAGTCCAGCTACAAACCCCAGATTTTTTTTTTCTCTAAACTCCAGGTATTTGAAGATTTAAGTGACCAGTCCTCACAAAAATAGTTTAGAAAAGTCACTAAACAGACAAACTACTACAGCCTATATTAAGCAGCTACAGCCAGCCATGGCGAGGAGGAGAATCTGACATCTGAGTTAGCACATTTTCATATTCAAGATAACCAGTTTTCAACATAAAATTAAGAGGCATGAAAAAAAAGAAAAAATAAGGATAGCCTATTATGAGAGAACAAAGAGAAAATAATAGAAATTCCCCACAGAAAGATAGACATTGGATTTATGAAACAAAGACTTTAAATTGATTGTCTTAAATATGCTGAACTAGCTAAAGGAAACTATGGGCAAAGAACTAAGTAAAACCAAAATACTAATGTCTCAAAATACAAAGAATATCATTAAATAGATAGAAATGACAACTAATAAAACAGAAATTCTGAAGCTAAAAAGTACAACAAATGTGAAAAATTCATTAGAGAGACTCAATAACAGACTTGAACAGGCAGAAGAAAGAATCAATAACATTGAAAGTACATCAGTTGAGATCAACCAAACTGCAAAACAAAACAAAACAAAAAAAGTATAAAAAAATGAACAGGACCAAAGTGACCTGTGGGACTATCAAGCATACCAACTTCATATAAGGGGAGTTTCATAATTAGAGGAAAGAGAGATAAAGGTACTGAAAGAATATTTTTAAAAAAATGCCCAGAAAATTCCATTTGATGGAAGACATGAATTTACAAACCCAAAAAGCTCAGTAAGATCTGGGCAAAATAAACACAAAGATATCCACACTGAAACATAATTATCAAACTGTCGAAAACCAAAGACAAAGAGAGAATCTTAAAAACAGAAAGACAGAAGCAACTCATCATGTACAAAGACTCCTTGATAAAATTAATAAATGATTTCTCTTCAGAAACCACAGAGGCAACAAACTGACAGTTTTAGAGGGAAGCAGGGTGGGGTGATGGGTTATCCCAGTGATGGGTATTAAGGAGGGCACGTACTGCATGGAGCACTGGGTGTCATATGCAAACAACAAATCATGGAACACTACATCAAAAACTAAGGATGTACTGTATGGTGAATAACATAACATAAAAAACAAACAAACAAAAAACATAACATAAAAAACAAACAAACAAAAAGAAGCCACAGAGGCTAGAAGTTAGTGGGATGACATATTTAAAGTACTAAAAGTCTGTGAAAGATGTAAGCCTGATGATTCACAGACCTGTACCCCTTGGGCAAAGAATAAAAATAAAATTTAAAAAAATAAAAAATAAAAAAATAAAGTACTAAAAGGAAAAAAAAAGAAAACAAAAAACAAAAACCTCAACCAAGCATTCTTTCACAAAATTATACTTCAAAAATGAAGAAGTTAAGAGATAAACAGAAATAGAGGTCCATCACTAATAGACAATTGGAAAGACAAATGCATAAAACAATAATTATAAATCAAAATAATGGGTACATCATGTATAAAAACGTAATGTGTGACAATAACAAAAACGATGAGAAATAGATTTATACAGAAGCAGAGATTTTGTATACTATTGAAGCTAAGTTAGTATTAACTCAAAATATATTGTTATTATTGTAAGATATTAATTGTGAGCCTCAGATTAATCCCTAAGAAAATAACCAAAAAAAAATGCATAGAAAAGTAAATGAGAAAGGAATAAAATCAGCAAACAGAAAAAAAAATCAATTAAACATAAAAGAAGACAGTAATGAAGAATTGAAGAACAGAAAAAACATGCAAGATATATAGAAAACAAACAGCAAAATGTTACAAGTAAATCCTTCTTTATGAGTATTTACATTAAATGTAAATAAATTAAACCCTCCTCACAAAAGGTAGAAATTGACAGAAAGGATTATAAAACAACACCACCACCAAAAACAACAAAAAACCTACCATGATCCAACTATACATTATCTACAAGAGACTCACTTTAGATCCAAAGACACAAGTTAAGTTCAAAGTGAAAGAAAAAATGCTCCATGCACATGGTAACAAAAAGAGCACTGTAGTGGATATACTAATATTAGACAAAACAGACTTTAAGTCAAAAGTGTTATAAGAGAAAAAAAGAGCATTATATATTGGCAAAAGTATCAACACACCAAGAACATATAGCAATTAGGAACATATGTTCCTAATAACACAGGACCAAAATGTATGAGGCAAATATTGACACAATTAAAAGGAGAACTAAGCACTTCTACAATAATAATCAGAGACTTCAATATCCCACTGCCAACAATGGATAGAACAAGTAGGAATAAAATCAGTAAGAAAACAGGACCTGAACCACACTATAAATAACCAGACCTAACAGACATATACAAAATACTCCATCCTACAACAGCAGAACACACATTCTTCTTTTTTTTTTTTAAGATTTTATTTATTGATTTGACAGAGAGAGAGAAAGAGATCTCTGGCAGAGAGGCAGGCAGAGGGAGAGGGGGAAGCAGGTTCCCTGCTGAGCAAAGAGCCCGATGTGGGGCTCTATCCCAGGACCCTGAGACCAAGACCTGAGCCGAAGGCAGAGGCTTAACCCACTGAGCCACCCAGGCACCCCCACACATTCTTCTTAAGTGCACATAAAACATTCTCTAGAACAGCCCATATGTTAGGCCACAAAACATATCTCAATACATGAAAAATACTGAAATCATACAAAGTAACTTTTCCAAACACAAAGGAACTAAGCTAGAAATGAATAACAGAAATAAAACTGCAAAATTCACAACTATGTATAAAGTAAACAACATGTACTTTTTTTTAAGTAGTTTCCACACCCAGCATAGAGCTCAATGCAGGGCTCAAACTCATGACCCTGAGATCAAGCAAGACCTAAGCTGAGATCAAGAGCCAGACACTTAACCAACTGAGCCACCCGGGCACCCTGTAAACAACATACTCTTAAGCAACAAGGGATCAATGAAGAACTTACAAGGGAAATTAGAAAATATTTTGAGACAAATTAAAATGAAAACACAACCTACCAAAACTTATGGATAGAGTGAAAGCAGTGATCATATCAGTGAAGGGGGGCCTTCGAGAAGAAATGACATCAGAGCTGTCCTCAAACATAAACAAGAGGTACTTACAATGTTGCTTCACTGTGTCCCAGAGAAGCATATTCTCAGTTGCCCTTTCATATTGTCTTTACAACTACTATGTGAGGTAGCTACTATGCCAAATTCACAGATGAGGAAAATAAGGTTCAGAGGGTTTGAGTGACTCACCCAAAATCTCCCCTTACCCTGTTGGTGGTAAGTCAGAGAACCAGCCCTATCTTTGTTCATTCTCTATACTTGTTGCCCCTCTGTCCCACCCTCACCAAAACCTAGATGACAGGTACTCAGGTGTTCACCAGACCCTGCTTCCTTCTTCAGTCTTGTCGCATTCTCTAAGGGAAAAGGAGGAAACTTACAGGCTATTTAGTCCAAAACGCCTATACAAATCAGCCCTTTCACCAAGAGACCAACTAGTCTTCATAGGTACTCATAATAATGCAGTCTCCATCCTGAGGGATGATAAAGCTTGGGAGCCAAGAATCTATCTGGAGTCAGAGAGATGTGACTCCTGAGCCCAGTCCTACTCTTTGTTGGCTCTGGCCTCAAACCCAGAGCCACAGCATGTGATATACAGGCTTTGCCTTGTACCAGGCTACCCAGGCAAGAAAGCATTGGAGGCTAGTACCCAACCTGTGATCTGCTTGCAAGACCTGTACTTTCTCTGGGCTGGGGAGGGATGTTTTCTTGTAATCCATGCAAAATCACTGTAAGGGTCAGTGGAAGCCTGCCTGAACAGCAGCTTCACCTCCTTGAGCCTCATTTTCCCCAACTGTAGAATGAAGGCGATGACAGTCCCTAATGTGCAGGGTCCTTAGGAAGCTCAGCTGAGGTTAAGACACGAAGGGCTAGCCATAGTAAGTCCTCAATGAATGGTAGTCGTTTTTCTCTTTATTAGCATTATAAAACCTCCTAAGGCAATCTGCTGAGAACTCCTTCAGAGCTCTTCTTTAGGTCACCTTTAAATCTGCCTCCCTGCAGTTTGCAACAAATGACACTGTTGATCAACACTGAATAAAATTAATCCTTTGTTCAAAAGAAAACCTTGAGAAGGCCCTCAGGGGACTCAAGAAGCTCCTTTCCTGCACAAACGGAAAATGTTTCTTCATTCCCTTTACACTTGGCCTGATTTCAAACCCTGTCCCCACACAGGCTGCTGATATTTGGACATACTCCAGCTTGCTTGTGCCCTAACTCAGACTCTCCAACCCCTGCTCCCTCCGACCCCAGAAGTCTGGCTAAGAATATGCCTGCCACAGGCCTGGGCAGGGCCAAGGAGGCAACTGAGGTTTCTAACAGAAGAAAACCATCAATAGTATGAGTTTGCCCCTGAAGCACTAGTAAATTAGGTCTGTCCATCAGATAATTTTTTAATTAATTTATTAACATATAATGTATTATTTGCCCAGGGGTAAAGGTCTGTGAATCATCAGGCTTACACCTTTCACAGCACTCACCTTAGCACATACCCTCCCCACTGTCCATCACCAGCCACCCTATCCTGCCTCCCCATCCTCCAGCAACCCTCAGTTTATTTGATGAGATTAAGAGTCTCTTATGGTTTGTCTCTGTCCATCAGATAATTGTAAGGTGGGGAAAGACTGTGTTTGTTCCCTGTCTCCTTCCCATCTTTCCTTAGAAATCTCTTCCTTGTTCCACCCAGCTCTGTCAGGTAAGAAAGCTCCAATCGATCAACTTAAGAAGATGTCTTAGACAGATCTTGAAACTGGTATTCAACATAAAGGTCTACATTCATTCCAAAGATTCACATTTTAAGAAAATGAAAGGAACTGATGTTGCCGTTTAATTTATAAATGTATTTCTGCCTTTGCATAAGGTCCTCTGTTCTTAAGGCTCCATTTGGGGAAAAGCAGACATTACTGACAAAGGAAGTGGCTTTGCATACCAGTACCCAATTCTGTTAAGTTTTCTAAATGACTAATAGGAAACTTTGAACCAGAATGCCAGTGTTTGCTAACGTTTGATTGCTTATCTATGATCCTCATTTGAGTTATTTCTGATTAGTGTAAAAACAGATCACCTTCTTCCCTATTCCCTGTAGTCTTAACCACTGTCAACTTCTGAATGAGGGATGAAAGGGGCAGAAAAACATAAGAAAGATATAGAACAAAAAATAAGAAAATATCACTGAAATCATATCCTGTGCCACCCTGCTCATGTCTGCTCAAGGAAGACAGACAGGTGACAGGTGGTAGGATTCCCAAAGACAACCTTTCTAGCTTCCCCTTTCATATAAGGTCTCCAGACACTAGAGAATATTGACACATCCCCATGAAGGATTTGACCTCTCCCTGTATCAAAATACTATACTCAGGAACCAAGGCAACAACTGGTTACCTACAAGCCCACTCAGACCAAAATACTTATAGCTGAGAACCAAAGGGATGTTTAAAGTACCAGGGCTATGTGGGCTCATTAAACCCAATGAGGAATCTCATGTTGGAAATCCGGATTGGCAAGCCAGTGGAAGCAGCTACTTTGAGACAGGTGAAACTTCCAACAACCCTAGAAATAGAATCCACTGACTAGCCACTAATTCTATGTAAAAATATTGAGATACACTGCTCATCAGGAACCCAAATTGAGAGAAATAAGGAAAAAGTAAACACCACTGTTACGGCACACAATTCACAGAAGAAACTAGGGTGGGGTCTCTGTAGTTTGTGCAATGTTAGAAGATAAATACAATGTTTCTCTTGGATTTTTAGATGAAGAAACTGAGACACAGGGAGGGTAAATATCTTATCCACCTCATAACTTAGATAGATAGGTAGGTAGATAGACAGATAAATAGATCTAGAAGTCTACCTTCTAAGTACTGTACACACTGCTTGCCACCCCCCCAAAATGGTAAATGCTTTTTGAGCATATATTATGTACCAAGCATATATGATTTTCAACAGACATTCATTTGAGCATATACTGTGTGCTAGTTACTATTCTGGGTACTGGGGTGGCAGTGACAGATAAGACAGATAAAATCCCTAGCATTCTATGAATATCACCTCCTTTCATCTTCACAGTACTCCTCCAAGGTAAAACCCTCATGTAACATATGAGAAACTCAAAGAGAAATTAAGAAACTTGCCCATTACCACCATTACCACATAGCTAGAAAGTGGTAAAAAGTGGATTCGAGCCCAGATCAGAGTCCAAAGTCCTTGCTTCCCTTACCAGCCCATTTCTGAAGTTATAATTTATTGTGTGTTTGTGTGTATGTATGTATATATGTATGTATGTATATATGTGTATATATGTATATATGTGTGTATGTATTGGAATATACTTCATATATATATGTACACATAAATATATATACATTTATATGTATATAAATACACACATATATAGTATGTACACGTATTTCATATTTGTTCATTTCCTATCTTTTCTAGTGTCAGTGAGGGTGAAGATAGTTTGCCTTGTTGACCACTGAATTTCCAGTGCTGAGAACAGTATCAGCCCCATGTAGAAGTTCAATCAGTATTTACTGAGCTTTAATAAATACTCGTTGAACTGAAGGGATGTGAACATGAAGGGCAAGTATGCCCCTTCTTCTGGCTAAACTCTTTCTTGAATTTCTTGAGATTACTTCAGGAGATGCTGACCCAGCTTAGTTGCCAATTTTGATTATAGCCATCAAGTGCCTTCTGATCTTTAGGATGGATTCATACCTCATCTGGGGCCCTACTCTTTGCTGACATGTTTGAAAACAAAAGTTTCAGCAAATAGCAAGTGTTAATAGAGTTTGGACAAGTTGATGCATCTGAGAAACCAAAACAATAATGGAGAAAAAGAATGCAATTGCCTGAAGCTTCTCCAGTCCCTGAGCTGGGCATTAGAGGGTCTCTACTCTAGAGGGGGGGAACTAAACTAGCTTTCAATATGAGTGAAACACACTCATTGAAAATGCACAGTTTGCCTGAACTCTCTAGGCAAGGTGTTGACAGGCTCAGCACCAAGGCAACATCCCGATGTTGCATCAGGGAAGGCAACAGTGATGACCTAGCAGAAGCTTCCAGCAGCAAGGCCAGAACTCACATCCAGTGCAAGTCAGTAGTGAATAAGATGGGAGAATCACAGACTGAGGTAACCAAGGAGGAGGTGCTCCTCCACAGACCAGGAGAGGACAGAGGGATTACAACTCTACTGAGCCCTTTCTATGTACCAGACACTCTTCCAAAGCCTATTCCACAAGCTTTATCCACCTATGTAATCCTCACCATAATTCTTGGGTACAGTTATTGTCATCTTTATTTTACAGATGAGGAAATTGAAGTAGTGTAAGATTAAGTGAATAGTCCAGGGTGACATAGCCAGGAAGGAGCCAAACTGCATATAACTGTACTCAGTTTTTAGTGAATCAAAGTCACATACCCAGCCAAAAAGAGAAAGTTGGAATTGCCATGAGTTCTCTAAAACAGTGATTCTCAGCTAAGGACAGTTTTGCCCCCAATGGATATTTACCAATGTCTGGAGACATTTTCAGTTGTCACAATCTGGAGAGGTTGGGGGTGGGGGCAAAGGGAAGAGCTCCTGGTATCTTGCTGGTGGATGTCAGTGATGCAGCTAAACATCCTACAATGCACAGAACAGCTGCATAACAAAGAAGTATCTGGCCCCAAATGTCAACAATGTAAAAGTTGATAACTACTGCTCTAAAATATCATGATGGGGGGCGCCTGAGTGGCTCAGTGGGTTGAGCCTCTGCCTTCGGCTCAGATCATGGTCTCGGGGTCCTGGGATTGAGCCCCGGATCAGGCTCCCTGCTCAGAGGGGAGCCTGCTTCCCCTTGTCTTTCCTGCCTCTCTGCCTACTTGTGATCTCTGTCAAATAAATAAATAAAATATTTAAAAATAAAATAAAATATCATGATGGGATTCACTCTTTCCTTTTCAGTGCTGCTATAAGTGCACACATATGCACTCACACACATGCTCCCTTATGTTCACACATTCACATGCCAGAGTTGGAAGAGTGGCTTTATGATGAAATCAAGGGCTGATTTCTTCAGCCCCTCACGTCCATTACAGGGAGTATCTGGCACTCTGCTGGATCCTGCACGTTAGAAAAATAAGGTGGGAGGGGATAGCTCCTGCTGTCCTGGAGCTTTTGTGAAATATAGCTGAACAGACAAAATGAACCCACAAGAAATGTCTTAAAAATAAAGGGCTCAGCTGTGGGCCACAGCAGCTGTGGACTCTCTGAGGAGAGAGATCAAGAAGGGCCTCATGAAGGAAGTGAGACTGGAAAGTATGGGGACACAAGGAGAATAAATGGAGTGAGAGCCCCTGAAGAGGTGGGTGGAGAAAAAACTGGTAAGGGCAGGGAGGAAGGAGGAGAAATTAGCTTGATGTATACACAGTCCCAGGAAGGGAGAGCCAGACCATGTAAATAGAGTCCCAGGATAAGAACTGTGGGGTTGGGACTGTGGCCAACTATAAGGGTCCAGATATTTGAGGAAGGGTTCAAGAACACCCCATTTATTGCTGTGCTGCTCTCATAGGACCCAATCTCCTGACAGGGAAAAGTTATGGTTGAGGAGATGAAGGCAAGATCGGGCAACTCCGTCCATCTGTATCTTATGAGGCCACCAGAAAGTGAAAAACCTCCAACCCCTGTCACCTTCCCATTCCCATCCCCACCCACCCATCCATCTACTCACTTATCCAACCCACTCAACCATCCGCCCTCCCTTCTATCCATCCACCCACCCATCCATCCATCCAATCAACAATTACTAATGGAACACCTGCTCTGTGCTGGAGAAGAACAAGAGATACTGTCTTGCCATCGTGGAGTTTACCTTCTATGAAAGAGCCAAATAATTCAACATGAGGCTGCAATGGAATATGACAAGGGTGATGGCAGAGCTATGGTAACATGAAACAAAAGGTGTACCCATGCCCAACCTGTAAAATGGGGGCATTAGTACTAATAATGGTGTTGTTTGCTGCCTCAAGCAAAAAGAAGAAAGAGATATTACTACTGGGTTGTAAGCTTCCTGAGGGAAAGGACTGTGTTTTTATGAGGACCAGCTCAGGACTATCACTTAGCACAGGCTTATTGAATTTAAATGGTATGAATAGACAATAAAAATAGTTTTCGTGGGGAGCCTGGGTAGTTCAGTTGTTTGAGTCTGCCTCTTGATTTTGGCTCAGGTCATACTCTCAGGGTTGTGAGGTTGAGCCCCATGTTGGACTCCACACTCAGTGCAGAGTCTGCCAAAGATTCTCGCCCTCTCCCTCTGTCCCTCCCCTGCTTATGCAAACACACTCTCTCTAAAGTAAATAACTAAATCTTAAAAAAATTAGTTTTCTTGGGATTCCTGGGTGACTCAGTCTGTTAAGCATCTGCCTTCAGTTCAGGTCATGATCTCAGAGGCATGGGATGGAGCTCCATGTCAGGCTCCCCATTCACTGGGGAACCTGCTTCTTCCTCTCTCTCTACCCCACCCCCCCGACTCATGCTTTCTCTCACTATCTCTCTCTCTCTCTCTCAAATAAATAAATAAAATCTTAAAAAAAAATAGTTTTCTTGTTCTTTACAGCTCCCAAACCCGAAATTTTACACCTTGGGTGGAATGCCTTAGTTATGTCTATTGTATTAGTTTACTAAATAATTACTGAATGCTTTTATCAGGCCCTTACTTAACTCACTTCCATGAATAGGCCTTGATGAAATTGAAATGAAAACTGCACATGTGCAAATTTGTAAGAAGAGAGTTTATAGCTTCTACTGGATTCCCAGGGGGTCCCAGTTTATAATAATGCTTAATTTCTCTGATGTACCATGCTTCTGCTAGTGTCTTACAGCTGATGAACTCAAACTGCACCCCAAAACACAGCCCTGCCCTCAGACAATGTGCTGTCCAGTGGGAGAGACAATATGTGGTTATATAACTAAAAGACAAGATGTAAAAGGAGTCTTCAATAAAACAGAAGAGGTACCTCCAGGATTGAAGTGTAAGAAAACTGTCTGACAAACTATAAGAGATTCTAGGTCTCAGGAAACAAACTGAGGGTGTTGGAGGGGAGTGTGGTGGGAGGGATGGGGTGGCTATGGTGAATGCTGTGAATTGTGTAAGTTTGGTGATTCACAGGCCTGTACCCCTGAAGCAAATAATACATTATATGTTAATAAAAAATATAAATAAATAAATAAATAAATAAATAAATAAATAAATAAATAAATAAATAAAATGAAAAAAGAAAACTGTCTGAAAGTGGTTATATTTCAGTGAGACCTTGAAGGTCTCTATTCCCCGATTTCCTCATCTGTGAAAAGATGATAAAAAATACACACCTCTCAGGGTGCTTAAACATGGTACCACAAGAGCTCTGCAAATGTACTGTGCTGAAAAAAAGTGAGGCAATGTATTATTTATGACAATGTGGATAGGAACTCAAATCAAGGGTTTAATGAAGTCCCGTATGCAATTCTATTCTCCCAGCTGCTCACACCAAAAACCTTGGAGTCACTCCTGATTCCTCTCTTTCTCTCATACCCAATTCCAATCCATGAAGAAAATCCTATTTGTTCCACCAACAATACACACATCCAGAATCTAAGCACATCTTACCTCCTCCACTGTTGCCTCCCTGGTGTGGGCTACCACCATCTCCTGCCAGGGTCATTGTAGTAGTTGCCTAACTGGCCTCCCTGTTTCCACAGGTAATTATCCTCTATCTATCATAAAAGAGAATAACCTTTTAAAAGAAGATAGAACATTCTGCCATTCTACTGAAAACCCTAAAATACCCCTTCCCATTTAGAGTAAAAGCTCTGGTCATTATGTATTCCAGACACTACTCGCTATAACCTCCCCTCAGAGAATTCATTTCCTACACTTCTGGCCCCTAGCATGCTCTCCTCCAGCAGCCACATAGACTCCCACACATTAGAGAGGCTTCCTTTTCAGGACCTTTGCATTGGCTGTTTATTCTGTCCAGAACATTCTTTCCTGAGACAACCCTGTACTGTCACCACCAGTAAGGCAAGCAGCACAATCCCACTTCCCTAGGCAAACCCTCTGGGTTCAGCTGGCACTATGTACGTCCTTCTGCTGCAACCCAACATGCTGATCATGGTGTCTCAGGCCTGGAACTGTCACTACACAATCTAATCCAACAAATGCCTGCTCAACATCTACTCTATTCAGAATCTGTGCTGGATCCTGGGCCATCTATGCAAGTCACAGTGTCCACCTAGGTCTCTTTCTACTATCCTAGTTTAAGCTTGGACCCAGAGGTTCATGTGTTGTCAGAGGAACTCCAACTGTCCTGAAGTAATGTCTAGAGAGGGATCATTGTCAGTCCTATCCCTCTCTCGCCCCAGCTTCTGTGACTGTAACTTTAAACCAATGCAGAAACTGACGGTGTCCTAGTGAGGTCACCAGGGCAAGAGAGGACTTTCTCCAACGAGAACTAAAAACCAAATAAGACGTAAGAGGCTTACAAACTCACCATGACTGTGTTTTAACTCACATCAATTAAATGAAGAAGGAAGAAAGGAGAAGGTCCCTATTAAAGGGAATCTTTGTAGTGTCCCTACCCAGATTCCTCTGGAGTTGGATGGTGATAAGGATTATCATTTCCCATTCGCAGAACATTTGCTACAGAACACAGACTATGGCACCTATGTGTAATTGACTATTAAATCAAAGGTTTGTAAACTTTAACAAACAAACAAACAAACATAAGTCCACAGGTCCAGAAATTAGAAAATTATGGTGACTACAATGCCTGTCTCAACATCAGCAGCAATCAGATCCTAGGAAAAAGCAGAGCTTAGTAAACGCAGTCTGTTAGGGCTCATTCAAATACAAACATTAAGGTTGGGAACAAGATGGCCACTAACTGGTGAGGCTCTCATAAGCCTAGAGATTAGGACAATCTCCTTATGTGGACTCAAAGATCCAGCTCAGAAGCCACTTCTAAATAATCCCAAATTGCTGAAGCATTAGAAAGTGGGAGGCCAGGAACCTAGGAATTTGTAGTAGGATAGAATCAGGTTTCCAGTACATGTTTGTTTGTTTCACCAGACTAATTTCTGGGACGAGTCAAAAGATATAGTTGCCCTTTATAGCAAAGATACATGTACTAAGATCCCTCCAGTGTTTCCTTTGGAATTCTTTTCCCCATTGTCGCTCAGAGGCCTTCCCAGACCATCCAATTTAAGAGCCCTCCTTCCAATACTCTCATTCATGGAACAAATTTGTATTATAATGGCACATATCATAACATAATTATATGCTTATTGATTTGTCTACAAAGTCCTTTTTTGTCTTCCCCACTAGACTATAAACTCCAATAGTGTGGGAACCTTATTGGCCTAATTCCAGTAATTTTAGTGTCTAGCATAGTGCCTGGCACATAGGAAATGCCCAACAAGTATTTAAGAAATAAATGAAGAATGAATGAGTAAATTAAATGAGTCAACAAGTTAGTGAGTGAACAATGCTCTCTATTCCCCCTCCTTGATTATTATCTTGGGCAACAAGAACTATATAACTGACCCCTCTATAGTAGAGTTCTTCCCTGAGTGTGTTTGGGATGCATGTTTTACTCATGCTTTCTACTCAGAGGATCCATCCCCACCCATGGCTTCTGCTAGATGAATAGCAAGCCTCATGTCCCCAAGCCGTAACCAGTGTATTGGACCAGTTAGGAGCAACCCCTTGATTTGAGTGGGGCTCACTCCTAGGTTGGCAATGGCCTCTGCTCTGAGTGACCTTTCTTGAAAATGTGAGTCAGTCCATTCAGACATTTCCCTCAGAACTTTTAACAAATAAATGCAGAGAGAAGAATTGGTGGGTACTTGAACTGCAAAGTCATGCAGAGTCGGGGTGGGTGGCATGCTGGGGCCGCTATTATGGTGTTATCAGAATATCAAAATTATGAAGGAGTGATGGAATTAGAAGGAGTTGGTAAGGAGAGCAAGGAGAACAACACTGATGTGTTAAGAGAAGAGGGGTTGCCTTGAGAAGGAAGGCAAAGTTTTCCAGGGCAGCCTTTATTCAGGCCCTTCTGGAAGTTTCCTAGATTTCTGTTTGATTTCACCTGATCCTTAAAATATACCAGTCGCCTCCTCACATATACATATGCACCACACACCTTTTAATTGAACCAGTTTGAAAGGATTTTTTCCTTTAATAAGAGTCTGTGCTGCAAGAGACTCAAGCACCCACTGCCCACTCTAAATCTGTCCATTTTGGCATGGACTTGCTCTGTCCAGGTTCCTGCACTGCAACAGTATTGCCTGAATTCCTGAACATGGAGGTGGTCTAAAATTCATCTTCATTCCCCAGTCAAGGTGTGGAAAAGACCCTTTCTCTACTTTCGCAGAACCTAGTATGGTTTGCATTGTACCCCTCCCACAAACAGAAGAGATGTTAGAGTCCTAACCCCCAGTACATCAGTGTGTGATCTTATTTGGAGACGGAGTCTTTACAGAGGTAATCAAGTAAAAATGATGTCATTAGGGTGGCCCCTAATCCAAGAAGACTGGACTTTTCCTTAGTAAAGGAAGACTAAGACTTCTCCTTAGTAAAAGGGAAAATTTGGAGAAAGACACATACACCGGAAGAACACACTTTAAAGATGGAGGCAGAGATTGGGATGAGGCTCTACAAGTCAAGGGGCACCAAAGATTGCCAGGAAACCACCAAAAGTTAGGGAGGGGCATGGAACAGATTCTCCCTCACAGCTCTTAGAAAGCACCAATACTTCCCACACACAGTTACACACACATACACAATCATCACTGAGGCTCCCATACAAATCCTTCCTGGCAGGCCCAGCTTCAGGGTAAATGAACCTTTTTTCTATCCTCACTCTCTGTCTCAGAAGCCTAGCCTTGAAGCCTTCTTCTACAGTCCCTAAATGTCATACCACAGACCATGGGTCATCCATTAGGGACTCAACAATTGCCCCCACCTAAGGCCACAAACTCATATGTTGAAGTCCCAATCCCCAGTACCTCAGAATGTAACCATATTTGGAGATCAGGTCTTTAGTGTGATTAAATTAAAATGAAGCTGTTAGGGTGAGGCCCAAATCCAATATGACTGGCATCCTTCTAAGAAGAAGAGACACCAGGAGTGAGCTGCACAGAGATGACCCTGTGAGGACAAAGCAATGAGAAGGCAGCTGTCCATAAGCCAAGGCCTCAGAATGAAACTAACCTACTGGCACCTTGGTCTTGGACTTCCAGACTCCAGAAACTATGTGAAAATAAATTCTTATTGTTTAGGCCACACAGCCTGTGGCATTTTCTTATGGCAAAGGCTAAGCAAACTAGTATATCATCCTAAATATCCTTCTTCCCCTCCTTCCTTAGGAATGACACTCCTAATTTCCAGCTGGGTGCATAGCTGCCTGCATAACAGACTACATTTCCTACCTACCCTTGCTAGGTTCAGTCATGTGATTAGGTTTTAGCCAACAGGATACAAGAGGAAGTGTTAAGAGGACCTTTAGGAAAGTGTCCTTAAAGAAAGACCATGCCCTTCTTGTTCCCTTCATCCTTCTTGCTGGTTGGAGGGGGGACCTGACAGCTGGAGCCTGAGCAACCAGCTCAGTTCAGGAGGCAGAGGCCTCATGCCAAGGAAGCAGTTCAGTAGACAATGAATTCCTCTACCACCTCTTCGTGGGCCATTTCTGGGCTTTCTATTTGAGGGAGAAATAAACTTCTTGTTTGATTAAGCCACTGTTTTGGAGGTATTCTATCACCCATCACACTTATTCCTGACACTGTAACTTGTTCTTCCTTTTCTTACTCCTCCTTTTCTGCTCTACCTTCTCTCCACCAAGGTGGAAGCAAGCTCTCATCACTGATACTCAGAGAGTATTAAGATAGTAAAGGGCAAAGGAAATGTTAATTGTAAGTGGACTCTTGCCGGGTTAACTAATCAGGCAATCAGGAGAGAGGCAAATTTTACCTACTTCTGTTTTTGTAACTCTATGTCCAATCCCTGTCCTTCTTGCAATTAATTTTATTAAATTCTTACAGGTGACATGCCTGCTCTAAAATTCCACTGTGCACTGAATTAAGTCCAAACTTACAAGGTTGGTACTCAAAGCCCTTCACAATCTGGCTGTACTCTACCTCTTCAAAGTTTTGTATTGTTTTATTCTCGTTACAAACATCTACTAAAGCTAAAGCAGAATATTTATTGTTTGACCCAAATGCCACATACATTCCAACATCCTGAATTTTTCTATGATGTGCCCTCTCCTGGAGTCCCTCCTTGTGTGGTACCAAGGACCTGGGATCTGAAGATAATTGAATTTAAGTCCAAGCCCAAGTATTTCTAAATTATGTGAACTCTGGGTCTTGGCTTCTTCATTTGTAAAATGAAAATAATGCCTCATAGAGATATTCTGGAGCCAAAGATATTGCATGAGAATGGGTCTTATAAACCACAAAACACTATACTCTTCGGAGGCGTAACTATCCTGAATCTGGTATTAGGGCACATTGCCCTGTGTTTCATTTAGCTCTGCAACTGTTAGGTAACCCCTTGACCTTAGTCACTAACTTTCATTGAGCCAACCACATTCCTAAGAGCTTTTCATGAATTACCCCATTCAATCCTCACAACAGTCTCACAGGACCCACATTATCATTATTACCCCCACTTTATTGATGAGGAAACAGGTCGAAGTTTGAAATCAGTTCTGACTTCACAGCCCAAGCTTCTAACCTTACACATAGCTCCTTGAAGGCACTCTGAACCTTTCTTACTTCACAGTCATACTGTTTTGTCCCACTTCTGGAACTCTCTAGAATTCTAATGGATCACATGTTAATGCTCCATCAAGGAAGGAAAAATAATCTGATAAGGTATCTATATGAAGCTCACCTGGGGCTTCCCACCAGACAACAATATGAGAAAGAAGCCAGTGGTTCTGGTGATGAAGCGGTTTCATGTAAAGCCAGTCCATGAGACAAACAGAGAGACACAAGCGGTCCTTGAGAATTAAGGCAGAAGAAGCCTGGCTAATGCCACCAACACTGATGAGGAAACCAAATAGGAAAGCAAAGTTCCGGTTCTCCTTGTGTGTTTAGGCCTGGCTGGGACTCTGAAGATATTCTGAGAACCCCATAATCCTTTATATGTTTCTCTTTTCTTCCAAGCCCCCATACTCATGATCTCAAATGCTCTTCATAAAGGGAAACCTTAAAATAGAAAAATCTAATACCTAGATTTACAATGAGAAAACTAGATAATAAATCTGTTTGTAAAGAGTGATGGTGTCGGAGCTAAAACCCAGACTCCCTACGGTTAGGTCCCTGTTCTTTCTGTCCCATGACTCCAGTCCCCAGTCTCATCATAACCTAAATTCTGCCTTTCCCTTCCATCTACCCAGGGCCTGAGAAAGAGTCCAGCATTCATATACAGAGAAAAGAGACACCTTTTGATGAGCAGGCACCTTCCAAGTGCTCTCTGGATCCCTAGAGGGTTGTAGATCTTCAACCCCTTATGAAATAGAATTTTCACAAGTAGGCATGAAAAATGTCAGCTATACCACCAGATCAAGAAGCCTCCAGGCCTAGTGTCTAACAGAGTTCCCAATCCCTGACCAACTAAGTAGGATTTCCTCTGCTAGGGAGGGTGGGAAGCCTAGTCCATCCTGTAACTCTGTCCCATCCTGTGATGTCGTCCTCAACTAAACCCCCATGCAGAGGACAAAGTCTAAGAATAAAAATTGATAACATCTAGTGAGGACTGCTTTGTATAATTGTCATTCTAAACACTTTGTGTGGATGAACTCCTTTACTTCTACGACAACCTGGGAAGCAGGTGCTGTTATTATCCCCATTATACAGACAAGGAAACTGAGCCCTGGAGAGCATAAGTAACTTGTCTAGGTCACAGGGCTGCAAAGTGTTAGAAATTAGAATCTAAGAACAGGCTATCTGTCACCAGAGCTCATGATCTTTATACCATAGCACAAAGCCTTCACAGCAGGAATGCACTGTAGCCCTTGGGATGAAAGGTAAGACTCTTCCACACCATTCAATGCCCCCCATTTACTGCTCTACTTACCCTGGACCATACTGTCTCCTGTCTGCTACCTAGGCACCTTCACCTTTCTTTCCACCCAGCCTCTCTACACTGGCTTCAGCACAAATCTGTTAATGTCTCTTCCCTGTTCAGAAGCCCTCTTTGGCTTCTCATTGCCTAAGTAAAAAAAGTCTCAGTTTCTTAGTCTGGCATTTATAGCCTTCCAAAATGTGGCTCCAGCTTACTCTAAGCATAACAATTCCCGTCAGGTGAAAGGAACATCTCTCTTCTTTCCTGGATATGCCCTTCATGTCCAGCTTTCATCTCCCGTACTACATTGGCTTCTCCACCTACAATGGTCTGCCCTATTTAACAGACTCAACCTTCCCTTGAAAAGAATTTCAGCCTAATACCCCCAGGTGGAAAGGCCAGAGTTAGAGAAGCTTTGAAGTTAAACATGGCCCTTTCTGGTTTTAGTTCAAACTTCTTATTTTATAGATGAAGAAACTGAGCCCCCTCGAGTGTATAGATTATTTTTTCACTGGATGGGGTCCATTTATCTTAAAACACTCCATTGTGCCTAGAGCCTAGCAAGTGAAGAGATAAACGTTGAACTCTCCAGGGCAGTGTTTCTCCAATGGTGGTCTTGGGACTCCTTGAATCTAATCTCTCTTTCCCTCACTCTCTCTCTCTGTCTCTGTCTTGGGTCCTCCAACCTCTGTCCTGTTCAATGCTCATCCTTGGGGGTGGTGTCTGGTATCTGCCTGTGTAGGAAACCATACAGTGGTTTTCAAATTTACACTTATGTTTGAAAACCACAGTGAGTTTACGGAGGCTGCACCACGGGTGCCACTGAGTAAAAAGAGTCCCAGTACCTGAAGTCTCCCTTCCCCCAGCCACCACTTCCGCCCTGAGCTTGAGGCAGAGGCTTCTGGGTGCTTAGATGGCTGAAGCTGATGAAGCTAGCTTCTTGGATATCCCCAGATAACCTGGCAGGAGCCTTTCTCCCCAGAGCTTCTCCAGGGCTGAGTGAAGGACTCCACCCTTCAACCCCACACCCCAAGCCTGTACAGCCCTCTGGACCCTCTACCAAATCAGGGATCATCTGATCCAGAAGAAACAAGCAGGAGAATCAGGCAGATGGGTGTCGCTTTGGACAGGGGTGGAGGAAGGCATGCTGGGCCAGGCCTGGCCAGGCCAGAGAAGATGGCAGGTGATCCTTCTATGAGGTCAACTCTCTAAGTGGGGCAATGAAGTCCACCCCCTGAAATACTGGGACTGTGGAACCCAAAGCCACACTGGGCTGGATCCCATCTAGGGGTTGCAGAAGCATTGGGGAGAGACAGCAGTCTGTCCCCAGAGGGAGAGGGCATGGTCTGGGTAAAGCTGACTGGGCAGGGTGCCCACTTTCCTCTCCCCCTGCCTCCTCTTCCCCCGCGAGCTGGCCCTGAAGCAAGCTGAGGAAGTCACTGAGCCCAGGACCTTGGGTCAGCCCGCCCGCCTGTGCCCGTGCTGCCGGCTGCCGCAGCATCTTCCAATGCACAGTTTTCAGGTCACCTGCTTTTCCCTCATGCCCACACCTACCCACACCGTGTCGCTCCTTGTCAGTTTTGCGCCAGGGGGCCATGGCTGGGCCACTGGAGCTGAGGGAGCCTCACGTCGTCCTGCGGGGAAGCAACCAGGGGGTGGCTAGGCGCTCCGCCGGGCCCCACTTCCTTCCTCTTTTCAAACTCCCTCTCAGGGCCCGCCCTCCTCTCCCCAGGGCGCACTGCTCCTCCTCCTCCAGCCCATTGGGCTGGGGCACATTAAAAAGCTAGTGGCTAGAAGGCCAGAAGCCTCCAGCAAAGCTTGGGGGTCATCTCCAACTTGCTTCCCCCACCCCAGGCAAGTAGGCAGAGGCCAGGCCTTGGGGCCACCCAGGCTACCACCACAAGTGCAGGAAGTTGCCAGATAGCAGCCTAGTGACTGAACAGAACTCCCTCCCAAAGCTCCCTAGCATGAACTTGGTATCTTATGTGAGTTCAAATCCACACTCTACTATTTATCAGCCATGAGAGTAGGACAAACTATCATTTTTTTCTAAGATTCAGTTTTCTCATCTGTAAAATAGGAGATACTAGCACATACTTGATATGATTATTGTGAGGATTGGAGGAGATCATGGACACAGCAGGTGACACATAACTGTTCAATATACATGTACAGAGGATGTGATTTGTGGTTTTTATTCTATTGGTGACACTGACCCATTTGAAAATCTGGTAAAAGCCCAGGAAATTCTTCTGAAAGTATGGGATTTACTAACAATGCCAGGAGGTAAGGGTGCTCTGAAAGCCAGCAACAGTAGCTGCCAAGAAGAGTCCTAGAGTTAAGCTAATGAAGACATTTCTCAGAAAAATCTCATTTTTGCTCTGGAAACAGATGCTATCAGGAAACAAAAATGTCTCTTTGACCCACAGTGATAAGACTGAATGAAAGTCTTCCTGAATTTTCTTTATTCATAACTCTCACTACCTCTTTCTGCTTTACACTAGAGAATCAATAAGATAGATTAGGCAATGTTACAGCTGATGGACAGCTACAACAAAATTTAATTTTATGTTATCTAAAGTTATTTCCTTTTCTGTTTTCTAGCAGCACAAATTAGGTAGCACCTTTTGTCATGAGAAACTGAATAAGTTAGGATTCCCCTAGAGAAAGAGAACCTGTAGGAAAGGTATTGTAAATGTGAAGTAGTATATTGCCAGAAACTGGCTTATGTGAATGTGGGGTTGGTTAGGCACATCCCAAATCCATAGGGCAGGCCATCAGGAAATGCAGGCTAGACATTCTCAGGAGGGGCTGAATCTGCTGACCACACAGTTGGAATTTCCTTTTTTCAAGGAAGGCTCATTTAAGGCCTTTCAACTGATTGGATCAGACCTACTCAGACTATTGAGTCTCCTTCACTTAAAGTCAGCTGATTGTAGATATTAATTACATCTACAAAATGCATCCACAGCAACACCTAGATTGGTGCTTTATTGAATAATTAAGTCTGTAGTCTCACCAAATGAACTCATAAAACTAATGATCTTAGCAGTATTACAAATCAGATTATACATCAGATTATACATCTGATTACAATCAGATTATACATCATCAAATGGTGAATTTCTTCTGCAAACAATAAAGTAGTAAATATTTCAGTCTTTGCAGGCCCATAGGCAAAATCAAGGATATTATATAGATACTTACATAAAAAGAGAGAGAGCAAATGTCCACATTTTTATTGATAAAATGCAAAATTTGATATTGATAATTGAGTATATTCTTTTGTGATTAGGTCTAGTAATGAGAAAAATAAATTTTGGGGGAGTAGGAAGCAAGATGACAGAGGAGTAGGAGACCTGGACATAATCAGGTCCCAGGAGTTCAGCTAGATAGTTATCAAACCATTCTGAACACCTACAAACTCAAGAGGAGAACAAAGGGAAGAAGAGCAGCAATTCTAAGACCAGAAAAGTGACCACTTTCTGGAAGGTAGGACATGTAGAGAAGTGAATCTGAGGCAATATACAGGAAGATAGACTGCAGGGAGAGGGGCCAGCTCCTGGAAAGTGAGAGAGCAGTGGAGCACAAAATCAGAAATTTTAGAAGTCAGCTCCACTGAGGGACCTTGCTCCAGAGGCTAAGCAGGGGGTGGAACCATCGTGGGGACAGTGTGGTCTCAGGACTCATGGGGTCACAAAAAGACCAGGGGTGCCTGAGTGTGGTAGAGTCCCCAGGTATCAGAGTGGGGAAGCCAGCTGCAGAGACAGAGCTGAGGGGTGGGTTCTCAGCTCGGGTTACCTTAAACCATGATCTGAGGCACAGTCAGGCCACTACTCTTCCAGCAGGGACCCCACAAATGGCAGATCTGGAGATACCCCTTCCTTCCTCCTCCAGGAGTAGTGGCACAGAAGTGTGCTGCAGGAATCTGCTGGGTTTGTAGACTCCAAATGGGGCCGTGCACCAGGGATAGAAACGTTCAGTCACAGACCAGGTGAATACGGAGTGTGGCCAGAGATGAGGGAGACAAGAGAGACTGACTGCTTTTCTCTGAGGGTGCACTGAGGAGTGGGGCCCTGAGCTTTCAGCTCCCACAGAGCCAGATATTGGGACGCCACCATCTTCATTCCTGTTCTCCAAAGCTGTACAGAAAGCATTCAGGGAACAAAAGCTCCTGAGAGCAAAACGTGAGCAGATTGCATAGCCTGGCCCCCGGCAAGGGCGATGCAATTCTGCCTCAGGCAAAGATTTGAGAATCACTGCCACAGGCCCCTCCCCGAGAAGATCAGCAAGAACATCCAGCCAAGACCAAGTTCATCATTCAATGAGAACTGCAGCACTCCAGAGTTAGAGGAAAACAACACATAGAATTCAGGGCTTTTTTCCCCAATGATCCTTTAGTCTTTCAAAGTTAAATTTTTTTAGTTTTTTTTTTTATTTTATTTTAAAAAATTTTTCCTCTTTCCTATTTTAACCTTTTTAAACTATTTTATCTTATCAATAGCTTTTTAAAAAGTCATTTTTAACTTTCACTGTTATTGTCATATTCTATCCCTTCATTGTATTTAACCTTATTTTTTGTATACATATAGGTTTTTCTTTCTTTAAAATTTTGGGATACAGTTTCTTCTAACAGATCAAAATATATCCCAAATTTAGCGCATGGTTTTGTTCTAGTCTCTAACCAGATCATATTCTTTCTTCTTTTTTTAAATTTTTCAACCAACTTCTTCTCAATTCCTTTTTTAGAATCTTTTTAAATTTTTCATCTTTACAGTCATATTCCATCCCTTCATCATGTTTACCCTTGTTTTCATATATATATATATATATATATATATATATATATATATATATATATATACGTGTGTGTGTGTATACACACACACACACACACACTTTTCTTTCTTTAAAATTTTGTGATACAGTTTCTTCTAACAGACCAAAATACACCCAAAATCAAGTGTGTGGCTCTGTTCTATTCACCAGTCTAATATATCTATATCTATATTTTATTTATTTATGCATTTATATATTTATTTATTTTCCTCTTTTTTTCTCCCCCTGGTTTTGGGTCTCTTCCAATTTGGTTAGTGTATATTTTTCTGGGGTCATTGCTACCCTTTTAGTATTTTGTTCTCTCATTCATCTATTCTTATCTGGGTAAAATGACAAGGCAGAAAAACACCTCAAAAAAGAACAAGAGGCAGTGCCAATGGCTAGGGACCTAATCAATACAGACATTAGTAAGATGTCAGAACTAGAGTTCAGAATGATGATTATCAAGGTGCTAGCTGGGCTTGAAAGAAGCATGGAAGATACTAGAGAATCTCTTCCTGGAGAAATAAAATCCTTTTTTGGAGAAATAAAAGAACTAAAATCAAACCAAGTTGAAATGAAAAAAGCTATTAATGAAGTGCAAAAAAAAATGGAGGCTCTTACTGCTAGGATAAATGAGGCAGAAGAGAGAATTAGTGATATAGAAGACCAAATGATGGAGAATAAACAAGTTGAGAAAAAGAGAGATAAACAACTATTGGACCATGAGGGGAGAATTCGAGAGATAAATGATACCACAAGACAAAACGATATTAGAATAATTGGGATCCCAGAAGAAGAAGAAAGAGAAAGAGGGGCAGAAGGTATATTGGAGCAAATTATAGCAGAGAATTTGCCTAATTTGGCGAAGGGAACAAGCATCAAAATCCAGGAGGCACAGAGAACCCCCCTCAAAATAAGTAAAAATAGATCAACACCCCATCATCTAATAGTGAAACTCACAAGTCTCAGTGACAAAGAGAAAATCCTGAAAGCAGCTCTGGACAAGAGATCTGTAACCTACAATGGTAGAAATATTAGATTGGCACAGACCTATCCACAGAGACCTGGCAGGCCAGAAAGGACTGGCAAGATATATTCAGACCACTAAATGAGAAAAATATGCAGCCAAGAATATTATATCCAGCCAGGCAGTCATTGAAAATAAAAGGAGAAATAAAAAGCTTCCAGGACAAACAAAAACTAAAAGAATTTGCAAGCACCAAACCAGCCTACAGGAAATATTGAAAGGGGTCCTTTAAGCAAAGAGAGAGCCTAAAAGTAACATACCAGAAAAGAAGAGAGATAATATACAGTAGCAGTCACCTGATAGGGAATACAATTCCCACAGCACTAAATTCATATCTTTCAATAGTTACCCTGAATGTAAATGGGCTTAATGTCTCAATCAAAAGACACAGGGTAACAGAATGGATAAAAAAACAAGTTCCATAGATATGCTGTCTCCAAGAAACTCATTTTAGACCCAAAGACACCTCAAGATTTAAAATAAGGGGGTGGAAAACAATTTACCATGCTAATGGACATCAAAAGAAAGCTGGGGTAGCAATCCTTATATCAGATAAATTAGATTTTAAACCAAAGACTATAATAAGAGATGAGGAAGGACAGCATATAATACTTAAAGGGTCTGTCCAACAAGAAGATCTAACAATTTTAAATATCTATGCCCCTAACATGGGAACAGCCAATGATATAAATCAATTAATAACAAAATCAAAGAAACACATAGACAATAATAGAATAATAGTAGGGGACTTTAACACTCCCTTACTGAAATGGACAGATCATCTAAGCAAAACCTCAACAAGGAAATAAAGGCTTTAAATGGCACAATGGACCAGATGGACATCACAGATATATTCAGAACATTCCATCCCAAAGCAACAGAATACACATTCTTCTCTAGAGGAGAATATCAGAATAGATCACATCCTGGGTCACAAATCAGGTCTCAACCAGTACCAAAAGATTGGGATCATTCCCTGCATATTTTCAGACCACAGTGCTTGAAACTAGAACTCAATCACAAGAGGAAAGTTGGAAAGAACTCAAATACATGGAGGCTAAAAAGCAATTGAAAAAAGAATGAATGGATCAATCAGGAAATTAAAAAATAATTTAAAAAAATCATGGAAACAAATGAAAATGAAAACACAAATGTTCAAAATCTTTGGGACACAGCAAAGGTGGTCCTGAGAGGAAAGTATATAGCAATACAATCCTTTCTCAAGAAACAAGAAAGGTCTCAAGTACAACCTAACCCTACACCTAAATGAGCTGGAGAAAGAACAGCAAAGAAAGCCTAAACCCAGAAGAAGAAGAGAAATAACAAAGATCAGAGCAGAAATCATTGAAATAGAAATGAAAAGAACAGTAGAACAAGTCAATGAAACCAGGAGATGGTTCTTTGAAAGAATTAATAAGATTGATAAACTCCTGGCGAGACTTGTCAAAAAGAAAAGAGAAAGGACCCAAATTAATAAAATCATGAATGAAAGAGGAGAGATCACAACCAACACCCAAGAAATACAAACAATTTTAAGAACATACTATGAACATACTATAAAGGCTCTCTCTTTGCTTAAATTTTAAGAACATACACCAGCAAATTTGAGAATCTGGAAAAAATGGATCCATTCCTAGAGACATATAAACTACCAAAACTGAACCAGGAAGAAATAGAAAACCTGAACAGACACATAACCAGGAAGGGGATTGAGGCAGTAATCAAAAATCTCCCCAGAAACAAGAGCCCAGGTCCAGACAGCTTCCCAGTGGAATTCTACCAAACATTTAAAGAATTAATACCTATTCTCCTGAAACTGTTCCAAAAAATAGAAACGTAAGAAAAACTTCCAAACTCATTTTATGAGGCCAGTGTTACCTTTATCCCAAAACAAAAGACCCCATCAAAAAGAAGAATTACAGACCATTATCCTTGTTGAACACGGATGCAAAAATTCTCACCAAAATACTAGCCAAGAGGATCCAACAGTACATTAAAAGGATTATTCACCACAACCAAGTGGGATTTATTTCTGGGCTGCAAGGTTGATTCAACATCCACAAATCAATCAATGTGATACAAGACATTAATAAAAGAAAGAACAAGAACCATATGATACTCTCAATAGATGCTGAGAAACCATTTGACAGAGTACAGCATTCTTTCATGATCAAAACTCTTCACAGTGTAGGGATAGAGGGTACATACCTAAATATCATAAAAGTCATCTATGAAAAACCCACAGTGAATATCATTCTCAAAACTGAGAGCCTTTCCCTTAAGGTCAAGAACACAGGAGGGCTCTCCACTATCACCACTGGTATTCAACACAGTACTAGAAGTCCAAGCCTCAGCAATCAGACAACAAAAAGAAATAAAAGGCATCCGAATCAGCAAAGGAGAAGTCAAACTCTCACTCTTTGCAGTGATTTGATACTTTATGTGGAAAACCCAAAAGACTCCATTCCAAAACTGCTAGAACTCATATAGAAATTCATTAAAGTGTCAGGATATAAAATCAATGCACAGAAATCAGTTGCATATCTATACACCAACAGCAGGACAGAAGAAAGAGAAATTAAGGAGTCAATCCCATTTACAATTGCATCCAAAACCATAAAATACCTAGGAATAAACCTAACCAAAGAGGCAAAAAAAAAAAAAGTCTGTATAAAGTACTCATGAAAGAAATTGAGGAAGACACAAAGAAATGGAAAAACGTTCCATGCTCATGGATTGGAAAAACAAATATTGTGAAAATGTCTATGCTACCTAAAGCAATCTATACATTTGACACAATCCCTATCAAAATACCATCAATTTTTTTTCAAAGAAATAGAACAAATAATCCTAAAACTTATATAGAACCAGAAAAGACCCCAAATAGCCAGAGGAATGTTGAAAAAGAAAACCAAAATTGGTGGCATCACAATTCCAGACTTCAAGCTCTATTACAAAGCTGTAATCATTAAGACAGTATGGTGCTAGCACAAAAACAGACTCAGAGATCAATGGAACAGAAGAGGGAGTCCAGAAATGGACCCTTAACTCTATGGTCAACTAATCTTCAACAAAGCAGGAAAGAACATCCAATGGAAAAAAGACAGTCTGTTCAACAAATGTTGTTGGGAAAATTGGACAGCCACATACAGAAGAATGAAACTGGACCATTTCCTTACACCACAGACAAAGGTAGACTCTAAATGGATGAAAGACCTCAACGTGAGACAGGAATCCATCAAAATCCTTGAGGAGAACCCAGGCAGCAACCTCTTCGACCTCAGCTGCAGCAACTTCTTCCTAGAAACATCACCAAAGACAAGGGAAGCAAGGGCAAAAATGATTTATTGGGACTTTATCAAGATCAAAAACTTTGCACAGCAAAGGAAGCAGTCAACAAAACCAAAAGACAACTGACAGAATGGGAGAAGATATTTTCAAATGACATCAGATAAAGGGCTAGTATCCAAAATCTATAACTTATCAAACTCAATACCCAAAGAATAAATATTCCAGTAAAGAAATGGGCAGAAGAGATGAACAAACATTTCTGTAAAGACATCCAAATGGTCAACAGACACATGAAAAAGTGCTCAACATCACTCGGCATCAGGGAAATACAAATCAAAACCACAGTGAGATACCACCTCACAGCAGTCAGAATGGCTAAAATTAACAAGTCAGGAAACGACAGATGTTGGTGAGGATGTGGAGAAAGGGGAACCCTCCTATGCTGTTGGTGGGAATGCAAGCTGGTGCATCCACTCTGGAAAACAGTATGGAGGTTCCTAAAAAAGTTGAAAATAGAGCTACCCTATGAGCCTGCAATTGCACTCATGGGTATTTACCCTAAAGATACAAATGTAGTGATCTCAAAGGGCACTTGCACCCGAATGTTATAGCAGCAATGTCCACAATAGCCAAACTATGGGAAGAAGCTAGATGTCCAACAACAGATGAATGGATAAAAAAGATGGGGTATATATATGGTATATATATGTGTGTATATATATATGTATATGTGTGTACATATATATATATGTATATATATACACACACACATACACGCACACACAATGGAATACTATGCAGCCATAAAAAACAAAATCTTGCCATTTGTAATGATGTGGATGGAATTAGAGGGTATTATGCTAAGCAAAATAAGTCAATCAGGGAAAGACAATTATCATATGACCACTCTGATATGAGGAATTTGAGAGGCCAGGCAGGGGATCGTGGAGGGGAAAGGAGGGAGAAAATGAAACAAGATGGGACCAGGGACGGAGACAAACCATGACAGACTCTTAATCTCAGGAAACAAACTGAGGGTGACTGGGGGTGGTGGGTAAGGGATAGGGTGGCTGGGTGATGGACACTGGGGAGGGTATGTGCTACAGTGAGTGCTGTGAATTGTGTAAGACTGATGATTTACAGACCTGTATCCCTGAAGCAAATAATACATTATATGTTAATAAAATAAATAAATAAATAAGTAAATTTTGGGGAGGGATCATATTTCACTTCACTGGAGTTAAAAATTAGTATTCCCTTTAATCAAAATTGATTACAAATACTCATGTTAATGCTGATCTGTAATTAAATTTTGCAGTTTTCTTCTTAGCAAATGTCTTTTCTAAGACATTTGGTATGGTAGTATGTAAGAGAAAATGTATGTAAGAGAAAAATCTAAGACAGGTGGTATGTGATGAAAAATTAATCTTGTCCAATAAGAGGTCTGATATTTGTCCTCAGCTACTGGGAATTGGTCTTAGGCCCTTGGAATATCATGGTTTGCCTAGGAAACTTAGGTTACACTTTACAGTCTAAAAATATGACTTAGGGTAGAGCATGACTATGCTAGAAAGACAAACAATGTGATATGGGCCACATGGTATCAGGTGATCTGGAGGTTGAGATCAACTATGTGGGCAATCAGTCAATCATGCCTATGTGATAAAGCCCTAATAAAAAACTCTGAACACTAAGGTTTGGGTGAGTTTTCCTGGTTGTCAGTACTCCATATATATCATCTCACATTAATGCCAGGAAAGTAACGAATCCTAACTCCATGGGGGAGAGGATAGTGGAAATGTTTCATACTTCCCTGGACTCTGTTCTATGTATTTCTTCCCCAGATTGAATTAAATATGTATCCTTTCTCACTAACAAATAGTAACTAAGCATAATAGCTTTCAGTGAACTCTATGAGTCTTTCTAGTGAATTATTGACCCTGACAATGTTTTGGGGAATACCCCAACCTTGTAATTGGTGTCACAAGTGAGGATAGTCTTGAATGGAGTGTGTCCTCTAAACTTTATAGTTGCCTATGTCTCACAATTGGCTAAAACTCTCAAAGGAAGGTATTGCCAAATACTGCTATCAATCCACGAGCATAAGATCTTATTAAGCATGTTCATTGCTTGGAAGGCATTTATAGAATTTTATTAAATATTATCTTGATGTTTGCCTTTTAGCATGTCATACTGCAGATTAATCACTTCCAGTTGAAGGTTATATGGAAACTCCTCAATTTCTTAGTTAAATAGGTTTTGAAATTTAAACCTTTCTTTTATACTTGTATTGAGGTATGAAAAACATTGAGGACACTATAGTTTGAGTATGTTCACTAAAATTTTGTGTAGTAATGGAAATCTCACTTTTTGTTTTAAATTTTGACAGCATAGGAAGTTTTTTTATTTTAAAAAGATTTTATTTATTTATTTGACAGAGATAGACACAGTGAGAGAGGGAACACAAGCAGGGGGAATGGGAGGGGAGAAGCAGGCCTCCCGCCAAGCAGGGAGCCCGACCTGGGGCTCGATCCCAGGACCTGGGGACCATGACCTGAGCTGAAGGCAGACGCCCAAAGACTGAGCCACCCAGGCGCCCCTAATAGGAAGTTTTTAAAGCAGGTTGACACTACTTGTGATTTAAACATTAATTGACATCAAAATGACTTTATCACAGATTTCTGTATGTAATAATTATTTTGGTTTGAATTTTGGTTGAATCCATTATCAATCATTATGCTCCTGGGTGACTTAGTCAGTTAAGCATCTGACTTTGGCTCAGGTCATGATCTCAGACTCCTTGCTCAGCAGGGAGTTTGTTTTTCCCTCTCCCTGTTCTTCTGTCCCTCCTACCCCTTCCAGCTCACAATTTCTCTGTCTCTCTCTTAAATAAGTAAATAAAATCTTAAAAAAAAAAAAGGAATCATTAGAACATCTACAGTAACAGCTAATTTCCAAAGTCATACAATGGTCAATAATAGTGGTTGAAGGTGTTCTCCTTTTTTTTTTTTTTTTAAAGATTTTATTTGTTTATTTCACAGAGGGAGAGAGATCACAAGTAGGCAGAGAGGCAGGCAGAGAGAGAGGGGGGAAGCAGGCTCCCCACTGAGCAGGGAGCCCGATGCGGGCCTCGATCCCAGGACCCTGAGATCATGACCTGAGCTGAAAGCAGAGGCTTTAACCCACTGAGCCACCCAGGCACCCGAAGGTGTTCTTCTTAACAAAAAAATCAATCTTAACCCTGAGGTCAAAATTACTGGTGAATTATTATTGTTAATATATTGAACTGCTATGCGTTGGTAAGGCAAGTCAGGACATTCAGCTTCTATTTTTGACAAAAGTTCGCAAAACAGACAATGGTTAAGTCCAGAAAAGCTAATGAAATTCACCTTTGATACAATTGGTTCAATAACACATGATAGATTCAAATACTTTCT
>LNAC01000017.1:5772417-5939967 GCA_002007465.1 Ailurus styani
CTTCTTCTTCTTCTTCTTCTTCTTCTTCTTCTTCTGACATGAGGGCTATTGCACTGGTCATTAAAATAAAATAAAATGTTGCCATACAGAAATATTCATGGCACTTGAAACACTGGAGTTATAACCACAAACTCAAGATATGTAGGTTGCTGAACAGCACTGCAAAACAATGAAACCACCATAAATCTTTGGTGCAAATTTTCAACTTTGCCATCATAGCATGAAAGCAGCTATAGATGATATGTAAATGAATGAGCAAGGGCTGTGTTCCAATGAAACTTTATTCATTTATAGATGATGAAATTTGCATTTCACATAATTTTCACATGTCATGTAATATTCTTCTTTTCAACTATTTAAAAATATAAAACTGTTCTTAGTTCATGGTTCATTTAAAAAGCTGGTGAGCCAGATTTGGCCAATGAACCATAGTTTTTCATCCCTCGCTATACACAATTCTATTATCTTCATAAATCCATAGTCAAGTGATCTAAAAGATACCCATTTTTTTTTTCATCTTAGTCTTCTAACACATACACAGACAAGTCCACATCAACAGTATTATAAAGTACTTGGTGGGGGGCTAAGGATAGGTGCTGATGTCAGAAGGTAAATAAGGTTGAGATTTGAGGAGTATTGAAGATATTTTCTCCATTTGGCTTGTGACACAACCTAAAGTAGGCATCATATATGTTAAACAAATTATGCAACATATTAAAAGAGGTGAAAAACTGCTTGTAGTCGAGGGAGATAAAGTTTAGGAAGTTATTTTGAATAAGGTCAATAAACTTCTTAAAGGAGTGGTTTTAAAATAGAAATTTTTAAACTTCAAACTGATGAGCATATGATTTTTATATTTCTGAAATATAGGCTTTTAATTATAATTACTAATTATATGGCACCATGAAAAATTTTAGTAAGTGAGACTGATAGTTAAATATAAAAATCTTACTAAAACCTCTTAAAGAATTTATAACTGTCTTGGTCATACAATTTCATTAAACACCATTTGGCTATCAAAGCCATATACTTGGCTATTAGATAGTGCACTATTCATGACTGTAATTTCACACACTCTGAAGAACAAGTACTTCTCTGGCCAAGACCCTCCTGAGATCCAGATCCATGCATCCAACTTCTTTCTGGACCTCCTCTCCCCAACTCACATTTATGTCTCCATTTCCAAAACCAAGGTCATCATCACAGTCGCATCCCAGACCTGTCCTTCTTTTGAGGCTTTCTATCCTATGTAACAGGAAACATGACCAGACTCTGTGCTCCAACTGATGTGCTAGAATCCCAACTCCATCACATACCTAACTGTGTACTTTGAAGCAAATTATTTAACTTTCCTAAGCCCGTTTCTTGAAGAAAAAATTGCTAACATTTACTGAACACTTTGTGCATGCCAGTCTCCAATTAACACTATATATTCATTATCCCATCTAGTCCTCAAAGTAGCCCTATGAAGTACATACCATTATTATCCCATGTTGCTAATAAGTAAACAGAAGCCAGAGAAGTGAGACACTTTTTATAGCCACCAACCACTATGACTACCTATGAGTGGTATTATAACTTTCCTCTTTGCTCAGCTTAGAAACTTTACTCATCTTAATCTCCCTTTTATTCCATATGATCATCTCAAAAACAACTCTTGGATCTGCCCTCTCCTCCATGCTGCTACCTTATCAAGATCCTCATTTGAAACTTGGACATGAGCTCCCTGCCTCCAGTCTTGCCTCCTTCCAATATCTTCATCATGTTACTCCAGGACACTTTGCGCAAGCAATTGTGGTCTCCTCAAATTCCTGGAATATGCTAGAAAAGATAAACAAAGCAGGTTTGTGGTAACTTGGAAGATATTACTACCTTTGTGAAATCAACACATTACACAGAAAAGGGCCATGCAAAGGCTCAAGTGCAGGTCAAAGAAATCCCTCTGGAACTATGTTTAGGTAATTGTAGAAATCTCTTTCCAGAAGGCACACAGAAAGGGAAACTTTTAATGTCTGTTTTTCTCAGAATTATAGATTGAGGTCTTCAATTTTGCTACAATTCACTCGTATGGCTGTAATGACTACTAAATATTGAAATATTCCTATATAAGTTGCTAAAAAGCCACTGTTTCAAGCCCATGAAGCGGTCTCTTTCTATTCCTGCCTTGGGAAGGATTTAATGGGCACCACTCAGTCACTATGTTGCCTGCCAGCTATAATTTGCGGGGACGGGGTCTCTTTCCTGTGTCTTCACAGCTCCCAGCCAGAGTGCACCTGGACCCAGGGTAGAGAGATGTCTGCCTGAAGGTAGCACTGGCATGTCAGTAGGTAAATGCCGATGGTCTTCTGACTCATCCATTGGTGTCTTTCATGTGGCTGCCTTTGGGAACTTTGGCCTCCACAGTATTATTCAATATTTTTACTATCATTTCTCCTTGTGTTACTCATAAAAGTCATTGCAAATAGCTTTTATGAGTATGTTCCAAGCAATTCAAATAGTCTGGAGCTAAAACCTGTACAACACAACTACCCAGCTTTTATTTACCAGAGTAAACTCTAGGTCCCTATCATGACCAGAAAGACTCTAGGTAAGAAAGATATACATACTCAAAAGTAATTAGCTACACTAAAGGAAGCAGCAAGAGCAACCACAAAGACCTTATGTAGCTAAGGAGGCACTCAAAGTAATTATGCCTTAAGGTAATAGTCAATTCTCTAGAAGTGAACATGGGAGAGAGGGTTGGAGATGAGGGAGGATCAGAAGCTTTACTGCTTAATTTTACTTTATTCCATTAAATGTCAATAGCCTAAAACCTTACTGCTAAACACTCCACAGGCTGCTAGGGGTATCTGTCTATTTGCAAGGCTAAGATGTCAAGGCCCTAGTTAACTGTCCCTTGGTGCATCCTCCATACCCTTTAGGATACTAGTTAAACTAAGAAAAACATCATACAGGCCCCTCACAATCAGATTCTAGCTCTCTCTTACAGCTTCATTTCCTGCCTCCTCTGCACTGCCCTTTCTTCTACCGCCACTCCCTCCCTGCTACACATACACACACAGAGTCACTCTCCACCACACAATGCCATATAAACGGATGGTGTCTTATCACATGTAGTGTTTGAAGTCTCCCCAAAGTGCCACAAGTTCTCACATTTGTGTGTGCTCTCATCTCCTTCCCCAAAAGAACACCTTTTCCTCTCTACACTAACCTGTTCTAAGAAGACTTCCTCAGTAATGCCCTCTCCATCTCCCAGCTCCTCCTCCAACCACAGCCAGACAACCCTCTTTGGCATCTACAACAGCCCATGCCCACAAGCTATCCTTACTCTTTAACTGGCTATTCTGTCCAGAAGCTCTGGGCAAAGCTGCCAAGGCTCATATTGTGCTACAGTGACATCAGTCCTGTCCCTTGTTCATGTCTGATTGTCACTGACTGAGTCCTTATCTAGAAAAAACTACCTTCGACCAGAGTTCCAGCACCAGCAGTCCAAAAGCCAAATCTGGAGGATAGCCTATTTGTTAAACAAGCTCATTTGATTCTCACAGTGTTTAATTAAAAATAAATAAATATTACCGATAACTATCAATCAAGGGATTTCACTTAAACTTCTAGATTTCTAGTTTTTCCAAAATAAATATGAAAATATAGCAACTTGGGTCTTCACTTCCACAAGGCAGAAATCAGCCAGAGTAATGTCAGTTGCCCTTCTTCAACTCCAGAATACACACTCTTATTTGCCATGGTTCCCAGCACTCCTTTTTCCCCACTCAGTACAGAGGCCAAGTCTCAACTGCCATTTATCATTAGGTTTACACTATTGCTTTTCTTAAGGTAAAGACAAAAATGACTAATTATTTGAGCTCCTATTCCATGAGATGTGGGAAAGCAAGAGAGACTGAAAGGATATGTTTTAGGAAACATGGGAGAAGGGGTATATATTTATAGATGTGAAATACAGTCCTAGATGTAGGTCTACCTCAAAAGAATTCCTAAGCTGCCATAACTCCAGTTTACTTCACTCATTTAACATGCCTGCCTAGTCCTATAGACATTTGAGTTGTGACCCTGGTATGTATAGAAAATGAGGGAAGCTTTGTATCAGGTGATAGGAAACAGTTCCAGTCATGTTCTCTCATTTCAGGAGTATAAATGGTAGGTATTCTTAGGGAAAGCAAATTGCTAGAGCCAAGAGTATCTCCTAAACGGTCTCAATCTTGGAGAAATCAATACCAGATAAAGGATATGCTTTGTGGGAGAAAAGAGATTCCTCATAAACTCTTGTGTTCTGGCAACAAGCTTCCAAAAATTTGGGTGTGACTCTTCGCTAAGAAAGCCAGTGTATATCTGCACACCATATTGTAATTGTTGACCTACTTGCCTTCCACCTATCCCTAGAGGCTGAGAGCTCCTTTACTCCACAAACAATTATTGAGAGACCATCATGTGAGAAATGCTATGACAGGCACTGAGGATACACCTTGGTGAACAACAAAGACACAATTCTTGATCTCACAGATCTTGTAGCCTAGCAGGGAAGGCAGAAAGTCAGCAAATAAACCAGAGGGTTTAATAATGAAAATAAAATAGAGAAAGGACACAAAGAATGTCTTGGGGGCTAGAAAAGGAGAGAGTCGGGGAAGAGCTCCCTGAGGAAGTAATATTTAAGAAGTGACACTTGGGAAGAGAGTGTTCCAGGGAGAAGTAACCACAAACATAAAAGTCCTAAAGGGACTTGGAGCATTCAAGCTTGGAGCACTCAAAAATTTTGAAAAGGGCCAGAGTTATGGGAATTCAGTGACTGTGTGGTAGGAGATGAGTTTGGGAATTAGGTAGGAACCAGATCATGGAGGACCTTGAAGGCCATGGTAAAAAGTTTGAAGTTTACTCTAAGTACACTGGAAATGAGAAAGAAATAAGCAACCCCACACAGTCAGGAGCTGGCCTGGCACTCACAGTTAGACTCTGTTGTTCTCCCCACTGAAGATGAGCAATTTCTCAGAACATTAACATCAGATGTTCTATGGCCATGATAGATGAAAACAAAAACAAGATTATTCTGTAATCGTGACTAAACACAGAATAAATATGAATATTGTATAAACCACAAAATGACCAAACATCTCCCTACCATGGCTAATATGAGTGACTGATTCTTTCTTCTTTTAACCAATTTCAGCTTTAGGTTTATTCTAAAGTTCCATCCTTCTAGATGAGATTTATTAATATATCTAAAAATTGAATTAACATTGCTTCCTTAAACACTACCCCAAATCACCAACATAAGCCCAAGCATTGCCAAATATCACTGGAGGATTTTAAGTAGGAGGTAAGGTAACACTTTTTTATTCTTATTAAAAAACCAAAAAAAAAAAAAAAAAAACCAACAACAACAAAAAACAAAACCAAAAAAATAAAACCAACAACTTCCATAGGTCAATTATAGAAGCAACAAGATGAGTATGAGGCTGTTTAACCATTCAGGGAAAAATGATGGTAGATTGGACCAAAGTGGTTTGTTGGTACAACAAAACAGTCAAATTCAAGATAAATTTCAGAGGTGCTTTCAGCAGAACTTGTCTATGAAGTGGATGTATACATAGATAAAATAGAAAGCCAAAGTTAGAGATCTAAAATAAAATTACTTAAACAAGATAAAAGCCTATTTCTTTTTCACAAAAAGTCCTGGTTGGCATTATAGCTCTGTGAAATCATGAGGGGACAGGCTCCTTCTTTTTTCACCATCCCTCAGGTATATAAACAATAAATGCAGGATCCAAGATGGTTCACTACTACATTCCCATTCCAGCCAACAGGAAGAGAATACAGGGGAAGAAGAGGAGGGCATGGATGAGAAGTAGCACTCATCACTTCTGCTCATATTCCTTTGGTCAGGACTTGGTCTTATGGCCATACCTAACTCAAGGAAGTTTGGGAAATATACTTTATTCTGTGTGGCTATAGGTTCAACTAAATGTTCTATTACTGTGAGAGAAGAAGAAAACAGTCATTGAAACAGTGGAGAGGAAAGACAAACCCTGGTTGGAGTTAGTTAAGGAAAGACTATAAGAGGATAGAAGCAGTGAATATAAGCAACTTTTACCAAAAAGACTTTATTTATTTATTTAGAGTGCGTGTATGAGTGGGGAGATGCAGTGAGAAAGGGAGAGGGAGAGGGAGAGAATCTCAAGAAGACTCAGTGCTGAGCATGGAGCCCAACGTGGGGCTCGATCTCAGATCCCTGAGATCATGACCTGAGCTGAAATCAAGAGACAGACAGTTAACAGACTGAGCCACACAGGTGCCACTATAAGCAACTCTTTTAGACAGTTTTATTAGAAATGAGAGCCAGATAAAAGGGGTGGCAGCTGGAGAAGACCATAGAATCAAGAAGTTAAGAGAGATGTTGTGACAAGGGATATGTGCCTTTCAAATCTGTTCCTGTGAAGAACAAAATTGCTGACGGTACCATGTGCTATGTTCTGAAATTCTTTCCTCCCCATTCATAACAAGACTTTATGTTCCATGGCCTGCTCACAGCCAGTGACTAGAGGTGGCAGGGAGACCAGGGCAGGTATGTTCCTGCATGACAAAGGACTTCTCTAATCAGCAACTTTGGCCTGAGGACTCGTTATTGGCATTGCCAAAACTTTCTTAGAATTACAATGCAACCTTAGACCTTCATTTGTCTCTTCCCTTCTTCCTTCCTTCTTCCCCTCTCCTCCAGAGCTCAAATATGCATCACAATCTGATGACTGTCCCAATCTTCCCATTTTCCCTCACCAGTGCTTGTGAGCGAAATGTCCAAAATCAGCAATGCCATAATGCAAAGAACAGTATTAGAATTACTGGAGTACCAGAAGAAGAAGAAAGAGAGGGACAGAAAGTGTATTTGAGCAAATCATAGCTGAGAACTTCCCTAATCCGGGGAAGGAAACAGGCATTTAAGTCAAAGAGGTAGAGAGAACCCTGTCAAAATCAATAAACATAGATCAGCACCATGACATAAAAAAAGTGAAGCTTGCAAATTTCAGAGATAAGAGAAAATCCTGAAAGCAGCTCGAGATGAGAGGTTCTTCACTTATGAGGGAACATTAGACCAGCAGTAGACCTATCCACAGAAACCTGGCAGGCCAGAAAGGTCTGGCATGATATATTTAGGATACTAAATAAGAAACACATGCAGCCAACAATATTTTATCCAGCAAGGCTGTCATTCAGAATGAAAGGAGAGATAAAGAGCTTCCAGAACAAACAGAAACTAAAAGAATTTATGATCACTAAACCGGCATTGCAAGAAATATTAAAGGGGATCCTGTAAGTGAAGAGAGAGCCCACAAGTAACAAAGACCAGAAAGAAACAGAGATAATCTACAGAAACAGGACTTTACAGGTAATACAATTAATGGCACTAAATTCTTATCTTTCAATAGTTACTGTGAATGTAAAAGGGCTAAATGCCCCACTCAAAAGACACAGGGTATCAGATTGGATAAAAAGCAAGACCCATTCATAAACTGTCTACAAGAGACTCATTTGAGACCTAAAGACATCTTCAGATTGAAAGTGAGTGGGTGGAAAGCCATTTAATGTGCTAGTGGACATCAAAAGAAAGCAAGGGTAGCAATCTTTATATCAGACAAATTAGATTTTAAACCAAAGACTATAGTAAGGGATGAAGAGAGACACTGTAACATACTTAAAGGATCTATCAAACAGGAAGATCTAACAATTATAAATATTTATGCTCCTAACTTGGGAGCAACTAATTATATAAACCAATTAGTAACAAAATTAAGGAAAACATTGATAATAATACAATAGTAGTAGCAGACTTCAACACCCCACTCACAGTAATGGAGAGTTCATCTAAGCAGAAGATCAACAAAGAAACAAAGACTTTGAATGGCACACTGGACCAGATAGACTTCACAGATATACACAGAGCAGTCCATCCCAAAGCAATAGAATACACAATCTTCTCGAGTCCACATGAAACATTCTCCAGAACTGATCACATACTGGGTCACAAATCAGGTCTCAAATGGCACCAAAAGACTGAGATTATTCCCTGCATATTTTCAGACCACAACGCTTTGAAACTTGAACTCAATCACAAGAGGAAAGTTGGAAAGAACTCAAACACTTGGAGGTTAAAGAGCATCCTACTGAAAGAAGGAATGGGTCAACCAGGAAATTAAAGAATTAAAAAAAAAAAAAGAAAAACGAAATAATTCAGTCAAGAAAAGGGCGGAAGAGATGAACAGACATTTCTCCAAAAAAAGAAAAAAACGATACAAATGGCCAACAGATACATGAAAAAATGCACTACATCACTTGGCATCAGGGAAATACAAATCGAAACCACAATAAGAAGCCAGTTCACACTAGTCAGAATGGCTAAAATTAAGAAGAGAGGAAACTGCAAATGGTGAGGATGTGGAGAAAGGGGAACCCTCTTATGTTGTTGGTGGGAATGCAAGCTGGTACAACCACTCTGGAAAACAGTATGGAGGGTCCTCAAGAAGTTAAAAATAGAGCTACCCTACAACCCAGCAATTGTACTACTGAATATTTACCCCAAAGATACAAATGTAGTGATCTGAAAGGGCACATGCGCCCCAATGTTTATAGCAGCAATGTCCATAATAGCCAAACTGTGGAAGCAGCTGAGATGTCCTTCAACAGATGAATGGATAAAGAAGTTGTGGTTTATATATACAATGGAATATTACTTAGCCACCTGAAAGAATGAATACTTACCATTTATATCAAGGTGGGTGGAACTGGAGGGTATTACACTAAGTGAAATAAGTCAATCAGAGAAAGACAATTAACATATGGTTTCACTCATATGTGGAATATAAGAAAGTGCAGAGGATCATAGGGGAATGGAGGGAAAATTGAATGGGAAGAAATCAGAGAGGGAGAAAAACCATGAGAGACTCTTAACTCTGGGAAACAAACTGAGAATTGTAGAAGGGGAGGTAGTTAGGGAGATGGGATAACTGAGTGATGGGCATTAAGGAGGGCACATGATGTGATGAGCACTGGGTATTATACTCAGAGTAACTGATGGATTCTTGAACACTGCATCTGAAACTAATGATATACTATATGTTGGCTAATTGAATTTAAATAAAAAAAATAAAAGGAAGGAAGGCAGAAGACATGGTGGAGCTATAAACTGATAAGTAAAGGTGATAGAAGGAAACAAAGGTTGTTTTCAGAGTAGTTGTTTCAGCATATGATGAAGAGGTGGGTGAGAGCTGAATTCCAGAGCCAGCCTAACTAGGTTCAAAGGAAAACTCCTTCCAATATCAGCTATGTTACTTTGTTCTTCAGCTCCCTCATCTTTAAAACAGAGATATTTTACAGCATCAACTTCAGCAAGTTGAGAGGACTAAATGAGTTAATACTTGAGAGCATATAGAACATTAATATTTAGCACATAAACATGCAACAAATGTTAACTATTATTTTCTCAGCAAAATATGAAGGTCATCAGCTGAGATTAAGGAAGGAAAGAAGGTACAAAAAGGGAAGTGAAAGTCAACTTGCAGAATTGGTATATGAGTGCTCACTGGTCATACGATTAAAGTGAGAGAGTTAAGATGACTGCATTTCTTCTGCCACATTTAGCTATTTGGGCACAGACATAAATTAAGCTTGTGATTCGCTACTCTGAGTGCCGTAAGAATCGCCTGGAGAGCTTTTAGAACTTACTATGTCTCAGGTCCTCCTCTTACCCCCAGATTCTGACTAAACTGGTCTGGGATGGGAGTTCAATAGACTTTCAAAGATTCTAATGTGCAGCCAGAGCAAAGAAGCACTGGAATAAGGCAACAGCTAACTCAGTTTTACTGAGTTGAGTTTAACTGAGGTTTGGGGGTCTGTCCAGAGGAATTCAGAGGAGAGATCAAGGGAAGAATTAATTGTGAATAAATAGAAAGTAAGTTAGTTAAGGAAAAAAGTGAAGACTTCCATGATAGATGGTAGAAAATTGGTAGAGTCAAAGCTTGCAGTTCCCATTGGAGTAGAATTGTTGATGTGGGAGGTACTCTGAGAACAGAAATAGCTCAAGATCATATATCTTTATCCCATGTGCCAAATACATTGCAAGCCCTCAGATGTTTTACATAAACCACACAAAAATTTAAGTAATTAAAGTATACCATGAGAATTATTCTTGTTCGTGTTCCTGAGAAGTTATGATTTGAATCCAACTGACCTAAAGTGATTTTGTTCTAAAAGGAGTTCAGTTACAGAGAACAGAATCTACTATCACTAATTTAAGTAGGATGTAATGTATAACAGTGTACTAAGTGGGTCACAGAACTAATGAGGGGGCTAAAGCAACAGACACTGGCATTCAAGGAACAACTAACTACCACAGCTATACAATGGAACTGGACTTAGTAATTTTTACAACTGCCATGGTTGATATCCTCCTTTTACAGTAATTCAGCAAGACAAACAGCAAGAAAAAAACATCAAATAAGAGAGGTATCAAATATACACAAATGCAATCTTATGTCACTTTACATACTGCTATTTAGCTGAAATAGAAAAGTGCTAAGTGTTGAAAACTATGTTTTTCTGCACAATCTGTCCACAAAGTCAAGAAATGTGAAGTAAATTTATTTTTAAAGAGTTATTGGTTATTTTGTCAAATAATATGCTGAACATATTTTTCTTTCATCATCCTGATACCTTTTCAGGTTAAGGACCTCTAAATTTAAGACAAAGGGTTCAACTGTTAATCTTAAAAAATGTATAATAGGGCGCCTGGGTGCCTCAGTGGGTTAAAGCCGCTGCCTTCGGCTCAGGTCATGATCCCAGGGTCCTGGGATCGAGGCCCACGTCGGGCTCTCTGCTCAGCAGGGAGCCTGCTTCCTCCTCTCCCTGTCTCTCTGCCTGCCTCTCTGCCTACTTGTAATCTCTCTCTCTGTGTCAAATGAGTAAATAAAATCTTTAAAAAAAAAATGTATAATAAACATGATTTTTCCTGTTATTATACTTTTCTTCCAGGTTAGCAATTAGACCTATTGCTTTAAATTTAGAGTATTTCATTTGAAAACTTACTAAACACTTTTATTTGAAAATGTAAGTAATACATAGTTTAAACAATTAAACTATGTTTCCCAACTTTGTGGACAGCTTGCACAGTAAAAACAGCTAAAGCCAACTTTCTTCTCTTCTTTTTTTTTAAATATTTATTTATTTATTTACTTATTTACTTATTTATTTAAGAAAGAGGGCACACAAGAGGAGAGCATGAGCAGGGGGAGGTAGAGAAGGAGAGGGAGCAGATTCCCTAATGAGCAGGGAGCCTCATGCAGCACTTGATCTCAGGAAACAGGATCATGACCTGAGCTGAAGGCAGACACTTAACCAACTCAGCCACCCAGGAGCTCTCTTTACTTCTAATGTACAACTTTAAAATGAAGTTTGCTTGCTTGCTTTCTCTCTCTCTCTAGCTTTCTCTTTCCCTCCCTCCCTCCTTTCCCCCCTCCCCTCTCCTCCCCTACCCCCCTCCCTTCCTTCCTTTCCTTCTTTCCAAAAAAGAGAGGTTTTCACAACCAGAATCTAGAGGAAATGTAACAGATTATTCAGGGTAAAGAAATTCATTGTAAGAAGATAGGAAAAATATCGTTTCAAAGAGTCATCCCTTCGTTTAGGAGAAATCACTTCTTTAGGTTTCAAATTTCACTGTACTTATTCTGTTTTGAGATATTCTTTGCCTGTGCTTCTTTTATAGTTTCTTTGTTGACTTTTCTTTGCCCTCTTTTTCCAGATAACATATCTCTCAAGGCTCATAAGAAATACCATTATTAAAAAAGAACACTACAGATGGGGTCAAAATTTCTTGAGTTAAGGCTGGGCTCTAAAGAAAAATTACCTTGCCTTACATTCACATCTGCATTCTTCAACACAATGGCACAATAAGATCTCTTGAAGGATCAACAAGTACTTAAAGAAAAAAGTAATTGATACATAAGTTCAGTATCAATTTCACAAGTCCCAATGTCCCTAATAGGTCAAATTAAGTTAAAAACATTTCAGGTTATCTCATCTGTATCTCATAAACTTCTTGTAGATTTTATTTTAGCTAGCTATATATTATTGTCTTAAAAATAACACAAATTTTGATATCCTATCTGGAAGCAGAATAAAGTATTTACAAAGATAAAAAAATGTTATTTCTATTAGGTGGAGATAGGGATCAAGATTTATTTTTTCTTCATAGATTTTACAAATTGACCCAGGATATTCTTCAAAAAGACTATCCTTTCCCCACTGCATCTGTAGTGTCATTTTTTTGGTCATAAATCAGGTGAGCAAATGTGTTTCACTCTGTTTATGGATTCTCTATTCTCTCTCTTTGATCTGTTTTCTATGTTTGCATTTACATCACACTAAATTAATTATCAACTTATAACGGATCTCCATATCTGTTAATACAAGTCCTCCACTTGTTCTTCAAGATTTCCTTGGATATTCTTGGCCTTTTGCATTTCCATGTAAATTTTTTTAATTAAAGATTTTATTTTATTTGAGAGAGAGAGAGCACAGAAGGAGAGGGAGAGGGAGAAGGGAGCCCGATGCAATGCAGGGCTGAGAAGGGAGCCCGAGCCAATGCAGGGCTCGATCCCAGGACCCTGAGATCATGATTGCCTAAAGGCAGATGCTCAACTCACTGAGCCACCCAGGCACCTCAGCATTTCCATGTAATTTTAGAATCAACTTTAGAATGAACTTGTAACATTCCAGGAAAAAACAAACAAACAAACAAACAAACAAAAACCCAAACAAAGCAACCCCAAAAAGCTTACCGGGAAATTTATTGAAACTGCTTTGAATCTTTAGATCAATTTGGAGAAAAATGATATTTTTACTATGGTATAGTCTACCATTTATTTAGCTCTTTATGCCTGTGATATTTTGTAATTTTCAGTGTAGAAGTCTCATACGTCTTTTGCTCACTTTATACTTAGGCATACTATATGTTTTATGCTCCTGTAAATAGCATAAAATTTAAAATTTCACTTCTATTTGTTTGTAGCTGGTATTTTTAAAAATTAACACTGTATTCAATAGATATCCTTAGTAAATACAGTTCTTAATTTTCAGTTTTATCTACAAAGTGTTTTAGATTTTCCACATATCCTGTCATATCATCTGTGAATAATGAAATTTAAGAACTTCTAATTTTGATACAATTTAAGAATTATAGAAAAGTTACAATAGTAAAAAAAATTCTGTATTCTCGTCACCCAGATTCTCCGAATGTTACCATTTTACCACATTTGCTTAATTATGTCTCTTTCAGTATATATACATGTTTTTTCTGAGTCATTTGAAAATAAGGTGTGACATCATACTATTTTGCCCCTAAATACTTCACTGTGCATTTCTTAAAAACAAGGGCAGTACAATGATCATATTTGCAAAATAATGATCATCAGATTTAAGAAATCAACATCGACACAATACCATCAGATAATCAAAGTCCTAATTCAAATTTTTCCAGTTGTCCCATGTTAACCCAGAAAGTTTCATGTCACAAGTTGCAGTCATGAGTTACATGTCTCTTTAGTCTCCTTTAATCAGGATCAGTCCCACCACCTTAACTTGTCTTTCATAATGCTACATTTTGAAGACCACAGACCAGTTATTGAATACTCCTCAGTTAGGGGTTCAGGATGTTTCTTGTGATTGTATTCAAGTTATGCACTTTATTGGCAGGAACACCGAATAAGTGATGTTATGTTTTCCTTACTACTTTGTGATGATGTTAACTCTGATCATTAATTAGGGTCACATCTGCCAGTTTTCCCCATGTGAATGTTAGGAGATTTCCCATTGTAATTAATATGTATTTGTGGAGAGATTGTGAGACTATGTAAATATTCTATAACTCCTCATACTTTCAGCCCACTTGTTTTAATATCTATAAAAATGATTCTTTCCTGAATCATATACAAAAATGTTTTAATTCTATCATGTTTTCTACATTTATTAAATGGAATTCTACTGTGCCAAAGACTTAATCTTTCATTGTTTATTCATTCATATATTTACTTATTTATTTAAATTAATATGGGCTCATGGTTTGTGATTTTCCTCAATGGCTTAAAATCCATTACTATCATTTATTTAGATGCTCAAACTCTCCTAGATTTGGGCAGTGGGAGCCATTCAAGTTGCGTTCCATGCCATTTTGACACGCCCCATCATTCTTTAAGTACTTTCTTACTTTCTGGACAAGATATTCAGGGCCCACCTCATTCATTCCCAGCCTTAGACCAGAAAGTAGTCATTTCTCAAATAAATGGTTCATTTTGTGGAGGATCATTTTAGTGGAGAATTTTATTAAGAAACAAAGATCTGAGTGCTAGATGTACTAGATGTGCTAATTGCTATTGAGATGCTCTTGTTTTAAGGCTTCTCAGTAGATTGAAATAAATATATACGCATACACATCTGTGTCTGTGTGTGCCTGTATAAAAGTGTGTGTACACATACATGTGTATCTATCTACCGAAGCTTTTTTTTTTTTTACTGATACCTCCAATTCCAAGTAAACATCAAAGAGTTCATTTTTAGCTTTCTTCTTCATTAATTTTTACCCTTCTCACCAACAGTGAGAAATCTGGCTCCCATTATTCACAATACATTTAGTTATTTGGTCAATCATTCAGTCCTTTTGCAAGTTTCCCCAGTCATTTTTTGTTAGAATGATTACCCTTAGGAGATTCCTTAAGAAGGGTCCATGGGTACAAAAATTCCTGAATCTTACAATGTTTAAACTATTTTCCTAAAGCCCTGATGTCTAAAAAATAGCTTAAATACAAATAAGATCCTTGGTTCACACTTTCTTTCCTTAATGTTTTGTTTTGTTTTAAAGGCTGCATCGTTATCGATGTTGTTTTAGAGAAGTCTGATATCAGACTAATTCTCTTGCCTCTGTAAGTTATCCCCCCCCCTCTGGAGTCAATGAGGAATTTTCTTTGTTTAAAAAAATCTAATAGTTTTGAGTTTTCTGAATCAATTTTCCTAATTTGGAGTGCTGTGTTAGCATTTGATTCTACTTCATAGAGCTTTTGTGGGGGGGGGCGGGGGATTGGGTCACGGGGCTCATCAGTTCATAAAGTGGTCTTGTTTTCTGTTTCTCTCATATAATAGCTTTATATAGGTTTGGTCTGTTTTTGCCTATTTGTGTCATAGAAATTCAGGGTGATTTTCACAACGTTCCTAGTCAAAGTGTGCCCCCTCCTGTCAGTGCAGAGAAGTATAGTCTTTAATAAGTAGTTTTTGTTGTTAGTGATGGAGGAGTTGGGAGAGTTCTGAATCCTCTGTTATGGTTCTTCTGTCTTATAAGACCCCACATTTCCCCTTTTGTTTCTTCCCCCCTTATTTTCCAATCTACAAAGGAATCCTAAATAAGAAGTTACTTATTGGTTTCAATTTTTGAAATTAATCAAGTTGGTTTTTTTTGAGTAGTACTAGGTCTACATAAAAATAGAGCAGAAAATACAGAGAGTTCCCATAAACCTTTTCTTCCCCACCAGCAGTTTCCCCTATATTAAAACATTGCATTAGTGTGGTACATTTTTTACAATTCATGAGCCAATATTGATACACTATTATTAAGTAAAGTCTATAGTTTACATTAGATTGCTATTTAAAATTTTAAGAGTTTTGAGAAATGCATAATGTCATGTACCTGCTAGTAGAGTAGCATGTAAAATAGTTTCACTGTCCTAAAAATCCTCTTTGCTCTGCCTAGTCATCCCTCCCTCCATCCCCAATTTCCTCTTAAAACCCTGGCAATTACTGATTCTTTTCCTATATCCATAGTTTTACCTTTACCAAAGTATCATGTAGTTGGAATCATACAGTATGTCAACTGTTAAGACTGGCTTCTTCCTTTGTTATGTTTACATACATTAAAAGTTGCTGCCTGAGATTTAGGCTTCTAATTTAGCATCCATCTAGAAGATGACTGTGTCTGCAGATACCTTCTCTGCACTCTCCCGCTAGCTCACTCTGTCACCAGTATCTCCTTGGAACATATTTGTACACATGTCTGTCTTTTGTGGTTGCCATCCAAGAGCTGGGCCCCTGGAATGCCTGACTCTGATAGCCAAAGGGGCTTGTACTCATAAGTCCTACAGGACTATAGCAAACAAAGAAGCAGTTAATAGGCACAGGAATACTTGTCTGTGGCTATACACCTGGTCCCAGTGCAGAGGGAGCAGGCAAAAAAGCCCATCTCCTACTTTTCCCCTGGAAGGGCTCTAACTACATGCTTTCTTGGCTGCTGCCTGAGGGTCTAGGTGCTGGCTGCAATCCTCCCCTTTGGAACACTGACAGGTCATGGAAAACCCTCAACTACTTGGAGCCACATGAAAAAAAAAGAAGGTAGCTTGGACAATTACAAAGGATTGAGAGATAACCAAAAGCTCAAACTGAGCTAATCAATAAGGTTAATCTTCTACATGAGACCACTCCATAAAGACTAGGAAAAAACTCTAGGAACATCGTTTAATCAAACAGAGATAAGTCAATTACCTGATAAAAGAATTCAAAACAACAGTCATAAAGATGCTCACCACATTCAGGAGAACACTGTATGAACAAGTGAAAATTCTAACAGAGATAGAAAATATAAGAAAGTACCAAATAGAAGTCACAGAACTGAAGAATATGACAAAAATTTTAGTAGAGGGGTTCAATTATAAACTAGATCAAATGAAAGAAATGATTACCAAACTTGAAGACAGGGCAAAAAGAAAAAAAAAATAATGAAAAGAGTAAAGGTAGATTAAGGAACTTATGAGACACCATTAAATAGACCTATATTCAATTTACAGGGGTCCCAGAAAGACAAGGTTGAGAGAAAGGGGCAGAAAGCTTATTCAAAGAAATAATAGCTGAAAACTTCTTCAACATGGGGAAAGAAACAAATATCCAGATCTAGAATGTATAGAGAATTTAAAAAAATATAAATCCAAGGAAGTCTACACCAACACAAGGAATTGAAGACAAGGAAAAAAATCTTAAAAGCTGCCATAGTAAAACAATTTGTTACGTACAAGAGAAACCCCATAAGACTATCAACAGATTTTTCAGCAGAAACTTTGCAGACCACAAGACAGTACTGAAACGAATGAAAAAAGAAAAATGACAGTCAAGAATACATTGCCTAGCTAAGGTGACCGTCAGAATTGAAGGAAAGATAAAGAGGTTTCAATACAGGAAAAAGCTGAAGGAGTTCATCATTGCTAGACTGGCCTTACAAGAAATTTTAAAGGGAGCTTTTCAAGCTTATCCAAAAGGATGATATTCAGTAACAGGAAAATACATGCAGGTACAAATCTCATTGGTAAAGGTAAATACATATCTTAATTCAGAATATTCAAATGTAACGGTGAACTCTACCATGAAGATTAAAAGATAAAATTACATATTAAAAAATCCATAAAACTACAACTTAATGAATATACAAAGTAAAACTATATAAATTATGATTTTAAATACATAAAATGCAGGGAGGGAGATTGTAAAAATGTAGAACATTAGAAATTAAGTTGTTATCAGCTTAAAATAGATTGTTATATTTTATATAAGCCTTATGGTAATAAAGCAAAAGCCTACAGTAACACACAAAAGAGAAGGAAAAAGGAATCTACACATACCACTACAGAAAATCACCAAATCACAAAGATGTCAGAGAGGAAAAAAAGACCAAAGGAACTAAAAATAGTCAGGAAACAATGAACAAAATGGCAACAATAAATCTACAGCTATAAATACTTATATCAAATGTAAATGGACTAAAATATCCAATCAAAAGACATGAATGGATTTAAATAAAAACAAGCAACACCCACTATCTGCTGCCTATAAGAGACTCACTTCATCTTAAGGACACACATAGACTGAAAGTGAAGGAATAGAAAACAAAAACAAAAACAAGTCTAAGCAAATGGAAACCAAAAGAAAGCAGGGATAGTGATACTTATATCTGATAAAATAGACTCTTAGCCAAACACTGAAATAAGAGACAATGAAGTTTATTATATCATGACAAAAGGGTTAATCCAACAAGAGGATAAAACATTTGTAAATATTTAGACACACAACATGGGAGAACCTAGATAAGCAAATATTAATACACTTAAAAGGAGAAGTAGACAGCAATATACAATAACAGTAAAGGATTTCATTATCCCACTTCAAAAACAGACATATCATCCAGACAGAAAATGCATGTTAAGACCAGAGGGACTTAACAAGCATTTAAAGAATATTCCATAAAACAGCAGAAAAATACATATTCTTCTGAAATACACATGAAATATTCTCCAGGCAGATTATATGTTACATCACAAAACAAATCTTAATTGATTTAAATAGACTGAATCATATCAAGCATCTTTTTGAACCACAATGATATGGGATAAAAAATCAGTTTAGAAAAAGAAAACTAGAAAATTCATAAACGTATGCAGATTAAACGATATGTTACTGAACAGCCAAAGGGTCCAGGAAGAAATCAGAAGAGACCTAAAAAAGTATCTTGAAACAAATGAAAATGTAAATACAACATACAAAAGTTAAATTCAGCAAAATCAGTTCTAAGGGAACTTCATAGCAATAAATACCTACATTAAAAAAAAAAAAAGGAAAGATCACAGAAAAACATCCTAAATTTACACTGCAAGGAACTAGAAAAAAACTAAAAACTAAATCTAAAGTTAGTAAAAAAAAGGAAATAACAAAAATCATACTAGAAATAAAATACATTAAAAAATAGAAAAGATCAATAAAATTAAAAGCTGTTTTTTAAAAAAAGATAATATAGACAAAACTTTAGCTACTATTTCTAAGAAAAAAAAGAGGATTCAAATAAATAAAACTAGAAATGTCAAAGAAGACAATACAATTAATGCCAGAGAAATCCAAATAATCATAAGAAAATACTATGAAAAATATATACCAACAAATTGGAAAACCTAGATGAACAAATTCCTGAAACATACAACCTATCAAGACTGAATCATAAAAAATATAAAATCTGAACAGACCAATTACTAGTAAGAAGATAGAATCAGCAATCAAAAACCTTCCAAAAAAGAAAGTCTAAAACTAGACAGTTTCACTGCTGAATTCTATTAAATGTTTGAAAAAAAGTAATACCAATCCCTCTCAAAACACTTCCAAAAACATAACGGAGGAGGGAACACTTCCAAACTCTTTTTATGTGGCCAGGATTACCCTGATACCAAAATCAGACATGGTCACTACAAGAAAAAATTATAGGTCAATATCCCAGATGAATATAAATGCACAAGTCCTCAATAAAATATTAGCAAACTAAATTCAACAATGCATTAGAAAGATCATTATACCATGATCTATAGGTATTTATTGCAGGGATGCAAGGGTGACTCAAAATATGTAAATCAATCAATGTGATATACCACACTAACAAAATGAAGGATAAAAATCATATGATGATCTTTTTTTTTTTTTAAAGATTTTATTTATTTATTTGACACAGAGAGAGATTACAAGTAGGCAGAGAGGCAGGCAGAGAGACAGGGAGAAGAGGAAGCAGCTTCCCCGCTGAGCAGAGAGCCCGATGTGGGCCTCAATCCCAGGATGCTGAGATCATGACCTGAGCCGAAAGCAGAGGCTTTAACCCACTGAGCCACCCAGGTGCCTGATGATCTTAATAGATGCAGAAAAAGCATTTGACAAAATTTGACATACATTCATGATAAAAACTCTCAACAGATGGATGTAGAGAGAATATATCTTAGCATAATAAAGACTATATATGACAAGACCACAGCTAACATCACACTGAACAGTGAAAGGCTTTTCCTCTGAGATCAGGAACAAGACAAGGATGCCCAGTCTCACAATTTTTATTCAACATAGTACTGGAAGTCCTAGCCAGAACAATTAGGCAAGAAAATAAAAATAAAGGCATCAAAATTGGACAGAAAGAAGTAAAATTGTCTCTATTTGTAGACATGATATAAGGAAAAACCTAATGACTCCATGAGGCTTTGTTAGAACCTAATCAAGAAACTCAGTAAAGTTGCAGGATACAAAATCAATATGCAAAAATCCATTGTGTTTCTATATACTGATAAAGAATTACCGGAAAAATAAATTAAGAAAACAACTCAATTTACAATAGAATCAAAAAGAATAAAACACCTAGCAATAAATTAAATCAAGGAGTGAAAGAATTGCACACTGAAAAATTATAAGACATTGAAGAAGACACGAATAAAAAGATAGTCCATGCTCACAGAGTAGAGGAATTAATAGTTAAAATGTCCGCACTACCCAAGGCAATCTACAGATTCAACACAATCTCTATCAAAATGCCAATGGTATTATTCACAGAAATAGAACAATCTTAAAATTTGTATGGAACCACAAAAGAACCCAAATAGCCAACACAATCTTAGGAAAGAAGAACAAAGCTGGAGGCATGATGCTTCTTGATTGCAAATTTCATTACAAAGCTAGAGTAAACAAACCAGTACAGTATTGACATAAAAACAGACACATAGATCAATAGAACAGAAGAGAGAAGCCATAAATAAACCCCCACATATATGGTCAATTAACTTATAGAAAAGGGGCCAAGTATATATAATGGGGAAAGAATGATCTCTTCATAAATGACTATATTTCCGTTGTTCTATTTCTGGGCTTTCTATGCTGTTCCATTGATCTATTTTATCCACCTATTTACCAATACCACATTGTTGTGATCACTATAGCTTGAAATTAAGTCTTGAAGTTGTAGTATCAGCCATCCAACTTTGTTCTTCTTCAATACTTTGTTGACTATTCTTGGTCTTGTGCATTTTCACCTAAACTTTATAACCAATTTACCCATATTCACAAGACAACCTGCTGGCATTTTTCCCCGCTCTGGGAAAATTTTATTTATTTATTTTTTAATTTTTCAATATGTTCAGTTCGCCAACATATAGTACATCATAAGTTTTTGTTGTAGTGTTCAATGATTCATTAGTTGCATATAACACCCAGTGCTCATCCCAACATGTAACCTGCTGGCATTTTGATTTGGATTACATTAAATCTATGTATCAAGTTGGAAGGAACTGACACCTTAACAATATTTAATTTTCCTACCAATGAACATAGGATATCTATTTATTTATATATTTTTTATTTCTCCCATCAAAGTTTTACATTTTTCCTTATATAGATCTTGTACATATTTTGTTTGATTTATGACTGTTTTGGGGGTGATAATGTAAATGGCATTATATTTTAAATTTTAAACTCTAATTCTTTTTTAAATAATTTTTAAAAAGATTTTATTTATTTGAGAGAGAGAAAGGAAAGAGAGAGCACAAGCAGGGGGAGGAGCAGAGGGAGAGGGAGAAGCAGACTCCCTGTTGAGTAGGGAGCCTGATACGGGGCTCAATCCCAGGGCCCTGGGATCATGACCTGAGCTGAAGGCAGACGCTTAACCAACCGAGACACCCAGGCACCCCTAAACTCCAGTTCTTCATTGTTAGTGTATAGGAAAGCAATTGACTTCTGCATATTAACTTATATTTTACAATCTTGCTGTAATATCATTAGTTCCAAGAGGGTTTTTGTTGTTGTTGATTATTGGGATTTTCTAGATATGCAATAATGTCATCTGGGAACAAAAAGTTTTTTTCTTTCCAAAATCCTATACTTTTATTTCCTTTGGTTGCCTTACTGCATTAGGTAGGACTTCCAGAACATGTTGAATAGGAATGGTGATGGGACATTTTGTATTATCCCTCATCTTAGAGGGAAAGCATCTAGCTTCTCATCATTAAGTGTGATATTAGCTGTAGTGTTTTTTTGTAAATCTTGTTCATCAAGTTGAAAGTTCCACTCTATTACTAGTTTGCTGAGAATTTTCGATTTTGTCAAATGCTTTTTCTGTATCTGTTGATATAATCATATTGTTTTTCTTCTTTAGTCTGTTGATGTGACTGACAGATTAGTTGTTAAGTGAATGTTGAACCATTCTTCCATACTTGGAATAAATATCACTGGTATGGGATATAATTATTTTTGTACATTGCTGGATTCAATTTGCTTATATTTTGTTCAGAATTGTGCATTTGTTCATAAGAAATATTGGTCTGTAATATTCCTTTTTTGTAATTTCTTTGACTGGTTTTGGTATTGGGGGTAATGCTGACCTCATAGAATGAGATGGGAAGTAATCCCTCTGCTTCATTTTTGTATAAGAGATTGAAGAGAGTATAATTTTTTCCCTTAAGTATTTGGTATTCACCAGTAAAACCACCTGAATATGTATAATGCTTTCTGTTTTTAAAGATTATTTATTACTGGTTCATTTTCTTTAATAGATTTAGGCCTACCTGGATTATGCATTTCTGCTTATGGGGGTTTTGGTGAATAGTGTCTTTCAGAGAATTGATTGATTTCATCTAAATTATCAAGTGTGTGGGCATAGAATTATTCATAATATTCCTTTACTATCTTTTTAATGTCCATAGGATTGGTAGTGATGACCACTCTTTCATTTCTTATTTGTGTTGCCTTTTTCTTAGTCTGGCTATAGGTTTATTATTTTATATATCTTTCAAAAGAACCAGCTTTTGCTTTCATTAATTTTCTCCATTAATTTCCTGTTTTCAATTTTATTAACTTCTGCTTTTATTATTTATTTTCTTTTGCTTATCTTGGATTTAATTTGCTTTTCTTTTTCCAGTTTCCCAAAGGGAAAGCTTAGATTGTTTAGATCTTTCTTCTTTTCTTTTTTATTTATTTTTTTAAATGTTTTTTTTTTTTAAAGATTTTATTTATTTATTTGACACAGAGAGAGAGATCACAAGTAGGCAGAGAGGCAGGCAGAGAGACAAGGAGAGGAGGAAGCAGGCTCCCTGCTGAGCAGAGAGCCCGATGCGGGCCTCGATCCCAGGACGCTGAGATCATGACCTGAGCCGAAAGCAGAGGCTTTAACCCACTGAGCCACCCAGGCGCCCAGATCTTTCTTCTTTTCTAACATACGTATTCAATATGACATATTTCCCTATAACCACTATTTTTTGCTATATCTCATAATTTTGATAAATGTTTTCATTTTTATTTAATTCAAACATTTTTAAAGTTTTTCTTGCGACTTCTTTGACCTATTTTTTATTTAGAAGTGTGTTGAATAATCTCCAGATATTTGGGGATTTGTTCACCCATCTTTTTGTTACTCAAATCTAGTTTAATTCCATTGTAGCCTGAAGGAATACTTCATAGGATTTCTATTCATTTACATCTATTAAAGTGTGTTTTATAGCCCCAAATGTGGTCTATCTTGGTGACTGTTCCATATCAGGTTTAAAAGAATGTATTGTGCTGTTCTTCTATAAATTTCAATTAGATTCAGTTCATTAAGGTGCTGTTCAGTTCAACTATATCCATATCTATCTATCTATCTATCTATCTATCTATCTATCTATCTATCTATCTATGTATCTAGTCAGTCAATTAATAATGGAGGGATGCTAGAGCCTCTAACTATAATTATGAATGTCTTTTTCTGGCAGTTCTATTAGCTTTTGCTTTATATATTTTGACGATGATTAGATGCAGATACATTAAGGACTCTAATACCTTCTTTAAGATTTGACCTATTTAGCATTATGTAATGACTCTGTATCCCTGATAGTTGTTCTTATTCTAAAGTCTGTTTTGTCTGAAATTAATATATCAATTCTAGCTTTCTTTTGATTAGTGTTAACATAATGCATCTTTCTCCATCCCTTTATTTCTAATCTAAGTCTTTAAAGTCAGCTTATTATAGACAACATAGAGTTGGGTCTTGTTTTATTTTTACTTACTCTGACAGGCGTCTTTTAATTGTTGTATTCAGGCCATTCACATTTAAAGTGACAGCTAAGCTAACATCTACCATATTTGTAAATGTTTTCTATTCATCACCCTTGTTCATTTTTGTCTCCCACTTTTTTTTCCACCTTCTTTGGTTTTGAGCATTTTAGGATTCCATTTTATTTTTCTCTTATCAATTACACTTTTAAAAACACATCAGCAGTTGACCTAGAGCTCACAACATACATTTACAACTAATTTAATTCCACTTTCAAATAGCATTATAACACTTCATAGGTAGTGCAGATAACATGACAGAGCATTCTCAATTCCTCCCTCCCATTTCTTAGTTCATTGTTGTCATTGATTTTACTTGGCTATCAGCTATAATCACCAAATACACTGTTACTTTACTATTTTGAACAAACTGTTTTCTGTTAGACCGATTAAAAATAAAACAATGAAAGACTTTATTTTACCTTCATTCATTCCTTGTCTAATGTTCTTCCTTTCTTTGTGTATATCCAAGTTTTTGACTTAGATCATTTTTCCTTCTCTCTGAAACACTACTTTTAACATTTCTTCCAAAGCAGGTCTATTGGTAAAATTTCCTCAATTTTCATTTTTCTGAGAAATTATTTCTCCTTCATTTTGGAGGAAAATTGCACTGAGTACAGAATTCTAGGTATGTGAGGTTTTTTTTCTTTCAACAATTTATTTTACTCCATTCTCTTCTTGCCTGCAGGCTTCTGAAGAGAAGTGATTCATATTTTTGCTTCTTGATATATATATATATATTTTTTATGCATGTGTTTCCCCTATGGTTTCTTTCAAGACTTTTTGTCTCTTGTTTTTTGTTGTTTTTTTTTGCAGTTCATTATAGTTCTAGCTGCAGGTTTTTAAAATGTATTCTGCTTAGGGCTCTCTGAGCTGCTTCTATCTATAGTTTGGCATCTGTCATTAATTTTGGAAAATTCTCAGCCATTATTAATATACTATTTGATATATTAATATTAAAACATTTTTTCTGTTTCATTCTTTCTTCTCATTCTCGTTATCTCATTACAGGTGTTTTATACCTTTTATAATTGTCCCAGAGTTCTTGGATATTTTGTCCTAGTTTTTTTTTTTTTTTAATTTTCTTTTTCATTATTTTTGCATTTCAGGTTTAAATGTTTCTATAGGCATACCTTCATGTTCACTGATTCTTTCCTCAACCATGTCCATTCTGACACTGATTTTGGACTTCAGTCTCCAGAACTGTGAGACAGTAAATTTCAATTGTTTCATTCAGCTTATTGTTATATATTATGGCAGTCTTTGAACACTAATATAGTAATATTACATTGATTTTCATCTTGATTTGATCTTGCATTTCTGGGACAAATCTGAGTTGGTCATTGTGCACAATCCTTCCAAAATGCTTCTGAATTGGATTTAAAAATATTTTGTTGTGGATTTTTGCGTCCATATTCACAAAGTATTCGCAAAGTATTTCCTCACTCATTCTATGAGACAAGTATTACTCTGATACCCCAACCAAAGACATCATGAGAAAAGAATAGTATTTGCCTTAGTATTCTTTTCTCATGATGTCTTTGGTTGGGGTATCAGAGCAATACTTTTCTCATAGAATGAGTGAGGAAATACTCTCCTGTTTTTTGGAAGGGTTTCAGAAGGATTAGTATTAACTCTTCTTTAACCATTTGGTAGCATTTACTAGGGAAACCATCTGATCTTAAGCTTCTCTTTGCTGAGATTTTTTTTTTTAATTACTAATTCAGTCTCTTTTTTGTTATAGTTCTACTCAGATTTTTATTTCTTCTTGAATAAGTTTTGATAACTTGATTCTAGGAACTTGAGCATTTCATCTAGGATACATTATTGGTATACAATTGTCAATAGTATTCTCTCATAATCCTTTTTATTTCTGTAAGATCAGTAATATTGTCTTCAATTTAATTTCTTTAGTTCTTTGAGTCTTCTCTCATTTCTTTCTTGGTCAGTCCAGCTAAACATTTTCCAATTTTGGTAATCATTTCAAGAATAAACTTTTGGTTCCATTGTTTCTCTTTGTTATTTTTTTTATCCTTTCATTTATCTTTGCTTTAATCTTGATTTCCTTCCTTCTTTGAGTTTAGTTTTCTTTTTCAGTTTTTCAAAGTAAAAGTCTTGGTTATTGATTTGAAAACTTTCTTTTTTCAATGTAGGCATTTATAGCTACAAATTTCCTTCTAAGTACTGATTTTCCTATACCCCTAAGTTTTTTTATAGTGTACTTTGTTTTCATTCATCTTAAAGTATTTTTAAATTTCCCTAGTGATTTCTTCTTTGATCTACTGGCTGCTTAAAACTGTGTTATTTCTACATATTTGCAAATTTCTCAGTTTCCTTTATGTTATTGATTTCTAATTCCATTCCTTTGTGGTCAGAAATGATACCTTCTCTGAGTTTAACTTTTCAAATTTATTGAGACTTGATTTGTGGCCTAACATATGGTCCAGAATGTTCCATGTGCACTTGAGAAGTAGATATATTCTGCTGTTGTAGGATGGAGTGTTCTATATTTCTGTGAGGTCTAGTTGGTTTATAGTGTTACTCAAGTCTTCTGTTTCCTTATTTAATATTACAATATTATTCTATTATTGAAAGTTGGTGCTAACATCTCCAATGATTACTGAATATCTATTTCTCTCTTCAATTCTTTCAGTGTTTGCTTCACATATTTCGGGGCTTTCTTGCTAGGTGCATGTTTACTTTTGTCCCATCTTCTTGATGGATTGACCCTTTTACGATTATATAATGTCCTTCCTGGATGTGTAAATTCATGTTTGTAGGGGCTTTGAGAGATCTGGAGACTGATCAAGGGGAAAAAATGATATAACCATGAATGGCAGTTACCACACAGAGTAAGCTTTACTGGGTGGCACCTAGATAGTGATGCCTGAGTGAGGAAGTCCCTCACAGAATGAGAATGTCCAGAAGCTACAGCGTAGGGGCCAACATCAAGAACAGCATAAGGAAACTCTTAGCAGAGAAGGGGACTGAAGAGAAAACTTACATGTCTAAGTGATACTGCTCAGCAAAATGACTGGAGTCTCCATGTCTGAGATTCTGAAGAGCAACAACAGCTTAGGACCTTATAACCACATGGCCCTCTCTTATTAGGCAATAACAAATTTGGTCAGTTTTGCAGAGTATGCAGGAGATACAGCTCTAAATGGCTAAGAATATGCTTATTTGGGCTATTTTTAAAATAATTTGATGTGTAAACATTTGAAGTTGGTTGGCACCAGTAAGGCTTTCGAGTTTATAGGTCTCAGTCTGTAGTAAAGAAATAAACTAGGAACCAATTTGCAGAAGCCATCTTTGGTTTATTCATATACAAATGTCTTTTATATTTTGGAAATTTGGGGGCCATTATTTCTTCAAATATCCTTTTTGCACCTTTCTCTCTTTCTAGGATTCCTTACACAAATGTTGCTATACTTGATAATGTCCTACAGGTCTCTTAGGCCCTGTTCATACTCTTCTCTCTGCTCTTCAGCCTGAATCATCTCAATTAGCCAATCTTCAAGTTAACTGATTCTTCTACTTCTCCAAATCTGCTCCTGAACCTCTCCAGCGTTTCTCATTTATTATTGTACTCTTCAACTGCAGCATCTCTAACTAGTTCCTTTTTACAATTTGTTGATAGTTTCTCTTTGGCCTTAATCTTTTGGTTTCCTTTAGCAATTTAAGCGTATTTAAAATTATTAAGAGTTTTTGTCTAATAAGTCCAATTTCTGGGCTTCGTTATCGTTTATTATTCCCCCCCTTCCCAATATATTGGCCATACTTATTTCTTGCATGTCTTGAAGTTTTGCGTTGAAAATTGGGCATTTCTAGTATTACACCATGTGACAACTCTGGAAATTATATATTCCTCCTCCCCAGAATTTGTTGTAACTCCTTTAGTTGTTTCTGTGATTTTAAAATGACTTTTCTGTACCAATTTTGTAAAGTCTTGTGTTCTTTGTTGTGTGTGGCCACTGAAGTCTCTGTTCAATTAGCTTAGTGGTCAGTAAGTCATTCATCAGAAATTTCCTGAAATGCCAAAACTCACTGATTTTTCTTAATTGTTCACCTGATTGTTTTATGCCCTTGATTAGTTTCTAGAGTCCAATAAAGTTAATTCTAATAATCCTTGTCAGTTTATTGGCTGATTTTGTGGACGGATTCATTTTTGGTTTCCTATCCACAATTTTTCTCTGGCATTACTCAGTACTCTACATTTATCTAAGAAAGAGGATGAAGATTCTACAAACCTACCTGTCTGTATCTTCTATGCTAAGGATTAAAAAATAAATAAATAAATAAATAAATAAAGGAAAAAACCATAAAACGTAAGTGCCTCCTTGTGGGAAAAAGAGGAAACAGAATAGAAGCTAGATTTCTTTAAATACACCTTTGCTCTGTAGATTTTACTTTGGAGCCGCATACTTATATGATCATTAAAATATTTTAATATTTAAAAAATTTTTACCTAAACAATTTCCAGGGTCATAAACTTGCCCACGTCTAATTAACATGTATGTGGAGAAGTTGAGATTTCAATTCAGACTGTCTAACTATAAGGGCAACAACATTAACTATTATGCTAAACTATACGGTATTAAGAGACATAACATAGGTAAAACGCCTAGCAAATCTATAAAAAATTAGCTCCAAAAAGTCTACTAGAATAGAGTTATAAGTTAGTCATACATTTCCTTATAAAAATGTTTGATAAACAGACTTATTATTTTTGATTACAAAAAGAAATGAATACAACCCTTATCCCAAACATGGGCACACCATGAGAACTTCAATAAAAGTATTCCTCAAAACTGAAAAAATCTCCCACTCCTATTTTCTGTTAATATCACCACTTACTCACTCACATCAGATGTATCCTTTACCCCAGAGACTAACATTCTATTTTGCCAACACTTCTTGACCACTTTACTCCTCTAAACAGTGTATCGAATCCAACCACCAATCTTCATCCCCACTGCCACTGCCTCAGTTCCCACCTGTATTTCCTATCTGGAGTAATCAAATGGTCAAACTAGTGTTTCCTGCCTCCGTTCTTATCTTTTTCTAATCCAATTTTTCATTATGCTTCTAGAGTGTTTTTACTAAAAGTAATTTCAATAATTCATTCAACATTTTCAACTTATTCAATAATTGCCTTGTTACATCAATTATTCAGTGGCTTCCTATCATCTACAGTGGTTTTAAAAATATATTCTTAAAACACTCAATACAACAGGATTGCCTCAGTTTTTAAGGGTGATAAATCAGAAGGTATGTGGATAAGATTTTCTTGTCATCCCTATTCTTCAACCTTTAATCACAGTTGCTCAATTTATCTATAGGATTAGAGATGTTGTTTAATGCCTTTATTCTTTGAACAGGTATTTCTTCTACCAATAGTGCTATTCTCTCCATGCTTTAGTAAGCCTCTGAGATGATCTTAAAGATGACAAAAGTATAAGAAGCCTAAAGGCAGTTTCTTGTTTCATTCTGTTCCTACAGGACTCTACCACATGTTTTTCATCACGTGCTAACACCTGTGCCCTTGCACAAGTAACTTCTCTGATCTTGGCTTCCTCATCTATAAAATGAGAATAACTAGGTATATCTAACTCACAGAGATGTTGGGAGGGTCAAATGTGGAAATCTATGAAAGGGCTTAAAAGAATGCCTGGACATTAGATTTATTCAAATGTTAAATACAAGTGTTACTACTAGTAATAATAGCACTACCACTACTCATCTATGTGGGTCTATTAAACTGTGAATTCTAAAGGGTTATTTTTATATCCCTAGCACACAGCTCATAGTAAAAACTCAATATTGGAAGGAATGGATCTACATTCTATAATATGCAACGAATACAGTCAATTATTTGTTATTATCCTCAGGTTAAAATTTTCATTTCCTGGTACCTTCAGCTACTTCTTTTTGCAAGAGATATTATTTAATGTGAAATCTCTAAATTTTTTAGAGTACACTTTTTGCAGAAAATTAAGTTTATTTAATTTCTTACAAGTGGGAGGCGATTTCATTTTACTTAATATATTTCAATAAACTTATCTTAAACCACTATGATGGGCATTAAAGAGGGCAAGTGATATGATGAGCACTGGGTGTTATACTCAACTAATGAATCATTGAACATTATATCAAAAACTAATGATGTACTATACCTTTGCTAACCGAATTAAAAAAAATCGTGTGTGTCAACTTGGTAGGGCCGCAGAGCATAGATATGCAGTCAAACATTATTTTGGATATTTCTATGAGAGTGTTTTTGGATGAGAATAACATTTAAATCTGCGGACTCTGAGCAAAGTAGTTTGCACTCCATAATGTGAGTGGGTCTGTATGTCCAATTAGTGCAAGTCCTGTTTAGAACAAAAGACAGCTCCCCAGAGCCAGAGAGAATTCTGCAGCAAACAGCCTTTGGATCTGAACTGTATAACACTGGCTCTTCCTTGAGTCTCCAGGCTGCTAGCCCACCCTGATGACTTTGAACTTGTCAGCCTCCATAATCAAATAAGCAAAGTTCCTAACATAACTCTTTCCCTCCCTCCACCACCTTCCCTCTCTTTATATATAAATACACCCACCTACAGTATATATGAAATTAAGTTTTAGACCATGCTATAATCTTTTAAAGGAAAAAAAAAGTCTTTGGAAAGTTTAGAATTAAAAATATATATTATATATGTATATAATTATATATGTGTATATATGTATATATAAATTATGCCAGGGAATTAAGAATCCGTGAAGTTTTATTTTATTTCTTTTATCCCCTTTTGATAACAATGTGTTACCTATACAGAGTAAAAAAATTAAAAAAGAGGATAAATTTTTCCAGTTTTATTTTAATTTTCAAAATTATATTTTTGATATGCTTGAGACATAAAATTTAAATCATGTACATGGATACAAAGATGGACACAGCTAATTAAAACACTGACAAAACTCAGTTATAATATAATATATATTTTTAAACCAAGTTTTCTGTTTTCATAATACAGCGAAAAACTAAGTTTATTAAAAAGTACTTAGGAAAATATAATAATTAACAGTTAATTTTGTATTCTCTTTTCAAATACGTAACTTTGAAGGTATGTGTTAATAACACTTAAAAAATCCATATACAATGCAAACAAATAGATTTTTAACACTTTCCTTCAGTTATTAGTTTATTCACTGTAATTCATAGAAGCTCCATGAAGAGTCATCATTTAAGGAACTCTTCTGGTTAGATCACAACCAAATTTTGAGCATTTGATCAAAGGAACATGAAAATGCCAGGTCTTGGCACAACAGGTAGATAGAACTAATCTATAGTGTTGTGTATTTCAGATAAAGACAATCTTAACTAAGCTCCAAATCAACTTTTTTGGGCAAGTGGTACCTTACTCTCATTAAAGAAAAGTTCTTATTGCTGAGGGCACTGGGTCTCTGGAGTTGATTTGGAAGACACGTATAAAATAGGGTGTGATTTCTTACAAGCTTCCTTTTCCAATTTGCTTGCAGTTTCTTTCCCTTCTTTAACTTCTGTTTGAAGCCTTGATTCAGCAGCTAACCTACAGGCATTAAAGCATCCACTCTGAATTCAAATGCAGTTAAAAAAATTGAGAAACAAACCTCTCATATAATGGGCCTCTAATAAGACATGATCAATTTTTTTATGTATATAAGGAAAAAAATTATAGTTGACTCCAAAACCATTAAGAACCAAGTCACTGCCCCTCTAAAAGAAACTTTTTTATGTCAACAGACTTAATTTTTTAAATGTCTAAAAAGATATTTTTAAGGTTGATAAAAGTCATGGCAAAGCCTAAATTAAAGAATTAAAATGTAATGGGATGTCTATTGTGATAACATACCTAACAAATTTAAATGCTACAGCACAATTTTAATGTTAACATGACATACAAAAGACAAACACAAGGTAAAAATAACATGGTAATCTAGGCTGCATATTTATCTCAAAAAAAAAACCAAACAAATTAAACTGAGTTTCAACTAGCAGAATAATTTAAGAAAAAATAAACAGTGGAAAGATATTTTAAAAGGTTTATAAAGATTTTATAGCAAGAGAATCAATTAAATTTATAAAGCATGCAATAGAGTAGTCCCCAGTAAATCCATATTTATTGCTATAATATTATCAAAGGATTACGCATCTAAGTTAATCACGCAGAGAGCAAAAGGTTGGAAACATCTTAAGGTAGCAGATGGACTCACACACAAAAACAAATGTTTTGTGGTATTTTATTTGTTTTTGTTTAATTTGCCAGACAAAATTCCAACATGCTACTTAATCTGAGTCAAATAAGTAGCTAAATACATTTGCTTAAATAACTTTTATCAAGCGAAAAAAAGGCAGAAAAAGAAATGAAGACAACACAGATAGCAAGGTCTGCACTGATCAATTCTGGAACTTCGCCTCCAGAAATATATAATGGTCAAGCACACTTACACAATGAATCACATATATACAAGCATAACCTACTGAATTCACTTCAGAACGACTTGAAACTCTGTGTGTGTGTGTATGTGAGAGACAAAATTCATTTGAAGGTATTTTTCTTTGAGCATATTAAACTTTAATTTTATGAGACTTACAATGTTGTTATATTAAAATTCAAGGAATGGAGTAATAAATTACAGTTGACCCTTGAACAATGCAGGGGTTAGGGGCACTGACCCTGTACAGGTAAAAATCCTTATATAACTTTTGACTCCCCCCAAACTTAACTACTAACTGCCTACTGCTGATTGGAAGCCTTACCCATAACATAATCAATTAACAGATATTTTGTATATATATTATATACTGTAATCTTATAGTAAAGCTAGAGAAAAGAAAACGTTATAAGAGAAAATCATAAGGAAAATACATTTGCATCAATGGATTTAGTGAAAAAAGTCCATATAAAGGAAAATACATTTACAACAATGTATTTAGTGAAAAAAGTCTGCATGTAACTGGACATGCACAGTTCAAACCTGTGTTGTTCAAGGGCCAACTGTACTTCTCTTAATAGTAACAGCAGCTCATATTGTTGAGGTGCTTTCACTGTAGAGCACCACCTTTAATAGCACTTAAGACTTTAAATAAAAAATAAATCAGATAAAACATACAAAACAGCCTCTTTAAAAAGGTGAGCTACGCCGATTATATTAATTCAAATGCACACTAATAAAATGTCTTATCCTGCACCCTCCCATTTACAACTCATGTAGCCCTATCAGCACCTTAAAGATCTCATTTCATAAGCAAACAATCCAAGCTCTTTTCACATCAATATGCTTAATTTTTTAAATCTGAAGATATCTGTTTTAAAAGCATCTATTATTCCATTGCATACAGACATCCTTTATCATCTTTTTATTACCCTCTCCATTTTCCTCATCCTTTTTTCTTTGCCCTAGCCTTGGTCCTGCTGTACACACCCCAAGCTTGTGTCTTATTCCACCCCAACCTCAGCCACTGTTACCTACCTTTCTCTTTCACTCACTTTCTCTTCTTATCTCTATTATTTTTTTAAAGATAAGACTCTTAAAATTTTAAGTCCTATACCCATATATGTCTAACACTTTCTCTTTTAGTCACAAACTCAAATATGTAGAAACTAAAGGCTTTGAAGTTTTGATATAAAATGAAAATAAATTACCTTTGATATTTAAAAATGTCAAAATCAAAGCTCATTCTTAAAGACTCAGGATAAACATTTTCAAAAGCCATAAAAAAATTTCACCTAACAGTTTTTGAGAGAGCTGAAATTTCTTAGACTACTAGAAAGCCCACTTAGGAGGTAAGATAATTTTTCTTTCACAGCCACTCTTGAACTAGGGGAAAAAATAACTAACTGTACATTTATTCAAACCAACAAAACATTCAGAGATGTACTAGACTGTGATAGTTTTGTTTCATGAAAGAGCAAAGTATAACTTTTGAAATTCATTCCCTTATTCAGGAATCCTTTCCCTTTGCAATCATTTTAGTTTTTCTTAAAGTTTTACAAAAGTTGAAGGTAGGCAGATGAAACTGCGGAATTATACTACATGCAATACTAAGAAAATAGATAAAGAAACAGATAGCACAGTTCATGCAGCGATAGAGAAGAGATGGAGAGGCCTGGTGGTTGCCCTGAAGAAAAGAGGACACTGACCTGGGAGAATTCGGGGTGTTTCCACTCCTTTCACTTAAGGCTTCAGAGTCGGCTGAAACTCCTATAAGCTTCACACATTTCTTTTCCTTCTTTGGCTGAATGTCCATGGGCAGACTTTTGTGAGGAGAGAGATTGATTCCTGGTGTATTTATAGAAACTGTCTTTTCTAACTGCAAGTTATCTTCAGAATTGCTGGGACAGCACTGGGCCTCCTCTTTCTGAGGTGGTAATCTATAAACTTCTTCCCCAATAGCACTTTTGGCACATATGTTGTTAGGGGTGGTTATATCCACAGGCAGGACTTCCCGCCTCTTTTTGGGTACAGGCACTTCGATTTTCTCTGAGAATAAAAACCATTAAAAATATACTCAGTCAATAAGTCAAAACAAAGACACAGTAAACATACAAAGATAGAACTAGTTATATAGTTTTTCCTTTCCTATTCTTCATTCTTTTGAAACCTTTTGAAACCCACTTATCTCATTATTGAAATCTTTTATTATTTCTTTTTTCATGGACTTCACTAACTATATCTTTTAAAGGTTATCTGGCTTTAAATTTTTGATGAACTCAAAAATTTTTGGGAACTCAAAAGATTTAGTTCTTGCAATGAAAACTTCTATGTTCTGATACTGTGATAAAAGTTACATGGGGCTTTATAAGACTTGAGTGTGGAGGTGAGAAAGGATACAGTGGCTAAGAGTCAAGGAATCCAGATACAAACCCCAAACTAGCACTCTGCAGCTGGATGACTTTGGGGAAGTATTTAACCTCTTGAGCTTCATTTTTTTTAATCTATAAAATGCAGAATAAAAACATCCACTCCACTTAATATTGTTTGTTATAATGATTACATGCAAAGAACAAGTCAAATTCTCTAGAGCAACTTGTGCTTATTAGTTCCACCCACAAAATATATTCAAAATCTGAGTACTTCTATTATGGATACTTCCAAAGTTCAAACCATAGTATGTCTCACTGCAGACTATGCCAATAGCCTTCTACCCCCTACTGCCTAACATAACATCATTTCATCCCCATGCAGTTCTATTACAGTCACTAAACTAATTGTTCTAGTACTTTTTCCCTATCCCCATACCAACGCGTCTTTCATTTTTAAACTCAAAAAAGTAAAGTTGGAGAAACCATGGTTGGACATGGGGTTGGTGTTCCTACTCTACACTGTTCTTTTTAAATCATTATCTTCCCTTTCTCTTGTACTGCTCCCCACATCAACTAGATTCACTATACTTCCTCTGTCTCTTTGCTGTGTTCAGTTCAGCAGACTTTTGAAATTCATAATATATAATTCTTAATTAGGGAAGCTCATTAGAATCAGGGAAGAGAAAAAGGATGAAAAAGAAGCCTTTCTAAACTATAAAAAAACCTCACTATTGCTGACAACCTCCCCCCACTTCTGTTAAGAATCCCTTGAGTCCCTGAGACAATAATGAAGACAGTCTTAGGAATGTGAGCGAAATAAGAGGAAAAACTGGCTGAAAATTTATAACCTAAAACATGTACTAACACCATTTTTGGGTCTAAGAACTATTGCATTCTTAGGTTTTTTTTACTTTTAGCCTTTTATTTTTTTAATTTACAAACAAACAGTAAATCATTCTTTTTAGTGTGTAACATGCGGAGCCCACATGGTAAGGCTATTTTCTACCTCAATGATTAGATTTGCTAGTTGTCCTCTAATATCTGTCTTACTAGTCTTCCTCAATAATAGAGACCCCAAGAGTGTACTCAATATTGTAATAACTCTACATGGTGACAGATGGAAACTAGACTTATCACAGGGAGTCATTTTGTAATGTATAAATATTGAGTCATTATGATATATACCCAAAACTAACAGAATATTAGATTATCCATTACACTTAAAAAAAGAAAATTCCAGTATATAGTTGGGAACATGGCTCCTGAGAATCAAGACTGCATTTCTCAGCTATTCGTATAGGTAGGTGAGGCCACATGACTCAATTTTGCTCAAGGATGATGTTGATGAACAATGCAAATGAAGCCTAAATCGTGACACTCTGACCAGTCCCGGAATGTCTCTTCCAGACTTCTGTAACGGGAGGACTTAATACCTATCTTGTTTAAGTCTCCATTATTTTAGGTTTTCTATAAACAATATTAACTAATACAGCTCCCAAACATGAGTTGCTTCAACAAATCAACCTCTTCGACATATTGCATAAGATGTTGCAATTATAAATGGAAAAGTTTCTAAGGTTTTCAAACCTCATCAAGGTTCTAATATACAGATATCCAACAGAATATCTATTATATTAATTCATACCCAGTACTCAGTTCTCTTTGAATTTTCCTACACATTTTATAGCAGTAAATTTGTTTTATTAGATCCAGACACATAACCACAAATTAGTTGGTACTGGGATTTGCATAAAGCTGTAGTAAGAATAAAAAAAACTTGATTTCTCAGAGTTTCTCATAATTTAAAAGACAAAATATATGAGACATGCATACCTTCAGGTTCATACTTCAGTTTTAGCTCATCTAGTTTAGCTCTCAGTTTCATATTTTCACTTTGGGAGAGCTGGAGGCATCTTTCATTTGCAAAAAGTTTTCTTTCAATATCCAAAGCCCGCTGACTCTCAAATAATGCTTTCATTCGCTGTATAGACAATTCACCTTTAGTGCTTTCATTTTCTTTGCTATATAAATAAAAAAAAAGGAGAACCAAAGAATATTAAAATAACATGTAATTTACATAAGTGTTTTATATACATATATGTAAAACATATATTGTTAGTGCCAATCTTTTATTATTATATATTTGAATTCTTAGATAAACATGCATTTCCTTGGGGTTTTAAGTAACAAAGAAACAATAAACAAAATAAGCTTTAATGACAGCACTTTCAAATAAAAAATGTCATGCATCCTTTGAAGGGAAGGAGGAAAATATTCTTTCCACATTAATGCATGTGTAAATAATTTTGAGTTTCAAAATAGACAATATTTGTTCCTGAAAAATGTAGATTATAAGAACATTTTCTATGTCATTTTCACTTATCAATCTAAAATGCTAAACATGGAAAAATAAAAGATTTAATTATTCATTCTAAGTATTTTTTCTTTAATAACCAGCACTAACTATATCTTGACTATATCTTATTTGCTACACAAAGATATTTTTCTTGCTTTTCTTTTCTGGGATTTCTTTTGGCAATTTGAAAACAAAAATCTGTCGTCACTAACATTACTTATTGTAAGTCAAGAGAACGTTCATCTTTCTAAGTGCCCAACACTTACTTTAAGTTGTCAAGTTTTATCTGAAGTAAATCTGTGTAATAGGTGTTATCTTCCAGAGCATCAGAGTTGGCAGAAAGCTTAGATTCTGTACTTTCATATAAGCTCTACAGAAAATAACAATTGTTATTATTTAACATAAATAACAAATTAGATTAATCTAGGTGTCCTTGAATAATACAGCTTTGAATGGTACAGGTCCACTCATGTGAATTTTTCACAGTAGAGTACTATAAATGTATTTTCTCTTATTATAATTTTAATATTTTACTTTCTCTAACTTACTTTAAAAATACAGTATTTAATATGTATAACATACAAAATACATGTCAATCAACTGTTCCTGTTATCAGTAAGGCTTCCAGTAAAGAGTAAGCCACTCATAAAGTTTTTGGGGAGTCAAAAGTTATACAAATTTTTGACTGCACAGGGTTGGGCATCCCTAACCCCCATGTTGTTCAAGGGTCAACTGATTTAAGATATTCAAACCAAATCTGGCGCATGATTGAAGGGGTTATCCGTACCTTAAATTTCTCCAGATTTCTAATTTCACCTAAGAGGTGTTTAATTTCACCATTCTTCTGCTCCAGCATAGCAAGCAACCGTTCCTGCTGCTCAAATTCAGTTTGAGACCCTTTCATTTGTAGCAATGTGGCGATTTGTAACTAGAAAAAAAAAAAAAATTACCACCCAACACCTTCACAGAGAACTGAGTGGAGGAAAGGAAGATTCTGATAACTGTATTTTGGTACAACGCATATTCTGCACTGTGTCACCTTGAATTCAGTTTGGAAACTAAAGTAGCTATGTCTACTTTAATAATCTAATAATTTGAAAATATTTATATCAAGAAGTTTAGTTACAGATATAACTCTTGAGTACTTATTTCAGTACTTAGAGTAATATCTGACAACTATAACAATTACTTTTACTTCTATGAAATATAAAATCGAACTGAATGGCTATGATCCAGAAGCAACACTTAACTGGTAAATAAACCTTTCCAAACGCTGTAATGTTGTACTTTACTCATCATATGCATTGTCATTAAAGTTGTAATGGGGTTTCTCAAAAATTCTGATTAACTTCAATAGTATTAAGTGGAGGAAATTATTAAGCTACTCACATTTATAATGGCGAGATTTACAAATGACAAGGATGGAAAACAAAGATAAAAGATATCTAAGGATACCGAGGGAATCTTCAATAAAAATATAAATACATTTATTAATAGCAGCAATCAACTTATCTAATTATGACTCCACCTAAACCTGGAGTTACATGCCAACTGAAGGGAAATGAACTAGAATCTAAAACTACCATTCCTTTCTGCCTTCAGAAATTTCCAGAGTTCTAAAAAGTGCCAATAGTTTAAATATAGTTTTGGGTAAAGCAAGCAATGATAATATGGCTACAGTTATGGTTATGAAGATAGAAAGATGACTTTTAACATTTTTAAGGACCCACTTTTTATTCTTGCTTCAGACTGGAGTTTAAGAAGATTCAAATGCTACTTGTTTCTAAAGATAACTTGGAATATCATGGGAACATTGGGAGATTAATAATAGCAGCCCAACAAATACTGAAAGAAAGCAAAAAGCAAATGTGAGAAAATTTACAAAAAAAAATCATTCCTGGATAGGGGAGAGTCTTGGTAAACCAGGCAGTACTGTCGAAATCCTTAAAAACCACAGCTGTTTGTTAAATCGGCACTTCCTTATATGCCAAGCACTGTATAAGCATTTTACTACGCTTTCATTTTCCAGGACAATTAAGAAGCAGATTCTATCATATCTACTTTATAGATGAGGTGACCGATGATACTCTGAAAAGTAAAAATGCTTGTCCAAGGTCACACAGCTAGTAAGTGACAGCACTAGGATTCAATCCCAAGTTGATCTAACATCAAAGTTTCATTACTAACTTCTCCTATTTTTAAATCTCACCACCCTGAACAAAAGGCAGAAAGCCTTCTAGTTTTTCAGTTACCAGTTAGGCATAACAGTTCAGGGATCAGGATTCTAAAAGCTGGTACAATACTACAATCTTTACAACTTCCACATGTTTTTCTGTTACTGCCTGTTTGACTAAAATGAAGACCAAAAAAAAAAAAAAAAAAAACACCTTAAAATGAAAGGGGTCTACTGAGGGTTGCTGGAGGGGTGATGGGTGGGGGGATGGGATAATTGGGTGATGGGCTTTAAGGAGGGCACTTGAAGAAATGAGCACTGGGTGTTACATGTAACTGATGAATCACCGAAATCTATCTCTGAAACTAGTAATACAATATATGTTAATTAAATTGAATTTAAATTAAAAAAAATTTTAATTAAATGAGCCTATATGCTTGACTTGAGGAACTGAAAGAAAAAAAATACTCAAATCTCACTCTATAATAAGCCTTTGCAGAAGAACTGAAGAATGTGAGACAGCTAGTTTTCACTGAAGTAGTAATCTTAGGCCTGTGCTAAGAAATGCCAGGCCAACAGCTGGAAATAAAAACCTGTGGAATTTTTTTTCTCCGACACACAAAGGTTTATATATTTCTGGGAAAGATACTGAGTAACCATTAAAAAAGAAATCAATCACAAAGCTATCGAGTAACCATTAAAAAAAATCAATCAACGGATGCTAATTGTACTACTACTAAATATCTACTAATGGATTAATTTTTTTGAAATAGATATAATAGCTCTTTTAATCACTCTAAAGATATTTTTCTAAAATAATGCAGTTCTAGAAGTAACAAAGTACACTCTTTGAAGAAAAAGACGCTTTCTTCGATATATCTGTACACATAATGCAGAAACAAAATCAGTTTAATAAACCTTTGATGGTGATAACGCTATACCTTCATTCTTTGCATCTGTTCTCTGTTAAATGCATTTTGCTTCTTTAGTGACTGATACTTGACTTTCATACTGATAAACTGACGTTCCATTGCTGCCCTTCGATCTTCCACCTAGAAAATATTAACATGTTTAATTACTCTTGTATTAAGTGAAATGCCAATTTAATCAATGGAGTATTTGTTACGTACCTCTGCAAACAAAGAATTGCCCTTACTATTGGGGTCCAAGGCTTGCTGGAGTGCCTGGTCTAATTGTACCTGAAGATCTTGATTTGCTACACGAGCTTTCTAAATTTGAATGAAAACAATTTAGCTAATACACGTTAGATTAGCAAGGAAACAACCTGTTATTAGTGGAAAAGATAATGTTACTCTAATTATAGTACCTCTAAGGCATTATAGTAAGAAACTGCTTCTTTCTCTCGCTCCTCTTTTTCTTCTTTAAGTCGGTCTACCTGGCGCATTAAATTAGTACTAAGAAGTTCTAGTTGTTCTTGTCTGTACTGTAGTTCATTCACTTCTTCTTTGAGGGTGGTCTATTCAATAGGAATTGAAAAAGAGGAAATTCTCCTGAGTAATCTTTCATTTACCAGCTGCTCAGTTTCTCTATCAGAAGTGGTGTACACCCAAAATTAAAACTAAAGAGTCAACAGTTGTAAGGTGCATAATAAAAGAATAAAAATTACTAAATTTTTCAGCAGGGAGCCAAATGAAAGGCTATCTTTTTTTCCTATAAATTTAAGCCTTTAATTTTTAATTAACCTCAGCTTGCAATGAAAAAAATCTACATTCACATACATATCAATTTCCAGGAAACCAACGTTTTTTATAAGGTTTTCATAACAAAAACCAGGATCAGAGTTAATGACTCTAAGTTCTTCCAGAGGTTTCATTAATGTAAAGGTAATCTGCTTTACACAACCATAATCTAAGGCTTTACTATGAATGAATAATCCACCTAAAAACTCTCTAAAATACTTTTTAATTAGTAACATCAAAGTTAAAGTATATTTCGGCCTAAGGATTATAACAAAAACATGTAAAAAATATGCAAGGAAAAAAAGAAAAAAAACAACCAAAGATCATACATGCCATAAAAATTACCTTTATACTTTCCATTTCAGTCAGTTCAATTTGAAGAGCCAGCATCTCTGAAGACATGCTTTCATGTACACGCTCAGACATTATTCGCATTTCCTCTGATTTACATGAGAGGAGTTCTTTCTGATGATCTACTTTGTGCTTCAACTGCTTTTCACTAAGCCTAGCTTCATCTAATTCAGCTTTCAGTTTTTCTAACTAAAGTAAAAAGAAAAATTTGCAATCTTAAAAAATCAAAAGGTAATTGAAGGTCATTAGAATATAGTTACAGTATAAATTACTCTGGTAACTGCAGAATAACTATTTTATAAGACAGTCAAGATGAATAAAACTAATTACACTTTCAGTTCTCTATTTTGGAAAACTAAAAATATATAGTTGAAAGAGAACAAACTTATAGCAGAAGGATGAAGTTTCATTTAGCCTGTTTCATTCCTCTTAGGTAAAAACAGTTAATGATTGTATGTACCATTACTGGGTTATTGTATGACTCTCAGCTGAGATCAGGGGGGTAAAACATTCAGCACCATGCCTCGCATTCATTAAACGATTTCTGTTATCAATAAAAAACTTCTGCTTGATGTCCAGGGTTATAATTATCACCTATATTGAACTATCTTCAATTAGGTATCAACATTCTATATCCTGGTATCTGTTTTCTATTTAAAAAATAAGAGTCACTTGACTTGTTTTCCTTTTTCTACTTTCATGAGGTGAAAAAAAAATTTTCAGCTGAATGATCTATGTTGAAATGTGGCTATTCTTCTGAAAAACATCACTGACTAATCTAAATTTACTGCATGATGAAACTATTAAGTCTTCCTATTTGGCCAAGGCTAAGCATCTTAAAACGTTGATATGCACTGTCCTACAAACATACAAATAGTCCATACAAGTAATCAAAGTATGTCTGAACTCTTGGTCACTTTGGCTTCAATGTGAAGAGTGAATAGTATGAATAGCAATAATGGAAGCAGCCTATGTGGATAGAAGGCTACAATAGTAGTCTAGGGGAGAGAGGATGGTGATCTGGACTAGAATGGTAGCAGCAAAGATGGATGCTTTATAGATCAAGTTCTTAAAACCAGTTGATGGAGTAATTGTGAGAAATAAGTGAGGGGCATCTGGGTGGCTCAGTAAGCTAAGCATCTGACTTTGGCACAGGTCATGATCCCAGGGTCATGGGACTGAGCCCCAGGTTGGATTCCCTCCTCTGCCCCTAAACCCTGCTCATGCTCGCTCTTTTGCTTGCTCACTCTCTCTCAAGAAAAAAAGAAAGAAAGAAAGAAAGAAAGAAGTTAAAGATATCAAATATAACTCCAAAATTTTGGCAGAGGTGATTTGAGAACATCTCTAAGACTGAAAATATTTTTTGACTAATTTAGTCTTTGCTCTATCAAAAAACCATCTCTTAATGTAAGTGGCCTTGCTTCAGATTGTGAATATTTCCTACATTACTCTTTTTTTGTCTAGGTAATGAAAGCCACTGCTAAAATGAAAATAAAATGGCAGGGGGGCAGGGAAGGCATCATTATCAGTCATTGGTGTCTCAACTCAGATTAGTTTCAGACAAGGTGGATTACTGTTTGCCAGTATGAATGCAAGATGATTCTAACTATTACATGAAAGTGCATTTTGATAGCCATGTTCATCTGACTACAATTTAGGGAAAAAATATAACCAGCTCAAATATATTTCATTGATATCATTACTTATAATGAGAAAACATTTAAAAAGAGAGTCAATTTAAAGAAATTAATTAACAGTATAGGTGGCACAGATATGGAAAAATCTTAAAGATGCTACACAAAACATGGAAAATTAGAAAACAGGCCAAAAGTCAGGTAAGGTTTTGTAGAGAAAGTTCTGAAAAGTATGGACTCTAGACAAAGAAGAGCCATGATAAAAGTTCCAGATTCCTCTGAAGTAACCCGAAGGAACTGGATAGTTGGGGGTAACCAAAAAACAATGGACAACTTGTTTTTAATGTGTGAAATGAACCAAGTGTAACATGTCATTAGTCTAAGTATAGTGACATGGGCTTTGGAATCAGGCGGCTTCAGTTCAAGTCTTGACTGATCTCTGCAATTTTTGTCCAATTCACTCAATCTGTTTAAACATTGGTTTTTTCACCTGTTATCCACAGACAATAATGGTACCTTCCTTACTGAGTTCTAAGAGGCAGATCATATGTCATTAGTTTATCTTCAATAACCAAACTAGAAAATATCAAATCTAATGTACATTAATTTATAATAAACTATTGGTTTCTTTTGTAAGATTACAAAGTGTACTGCTCCTTTTTTTTTTTTTTAAGATTTTTATTTATTTGACACAGAGAGAGAGATCACAAGTAGGCAGAGGCAGGCAGAGAGAGAGAGAAGCAGGCTCCCCGAGGAGCACAGAGCTAGATGCAGGGTTGGATCCTAGGTCCCTGAGATCATGACCTGAGGCAAAGGCAGAGGCTTAAACCGCTGAGCCACCCAGGTGCTCCCAAAGTGTACTACTCTTTTCAGTGAAAGCTAGGAGACTGGTCTTTCTGAAAGGGGATTGCCACACTATGCAGTATGAGCAAGAAAGTCATGCTTTTCACTAAACTAAAATTCCATAACAAATATCCAGTTACTGAAATTAAATAATTGTATTTAATTAGTAGAATGTTATTAATACAACTCCCTTAGGTAAACTCTTGTTTCTTAGTGTTCCCACTCCCAATATTATGATGATGGAGCCTTGATCTCAGCTATTTTGCATAGACAGCATTAAGAAAATCTTCATCACCTAAAATTTACATATTGCTAACTCCATAAGCATGAAACATTTTTGTTTTGAAATACATAGATATCCAAACCTTATTTTTTAGTTCATTTACTTCTTGTCCATGGCTTCTGCTCAGTTGTTCTTTCAATTGCTCCAGGTGTGTTTTTTGTTGTTGTTTAATAGCTTCACATTCAGAGCTCAAACTTTCTAACATTCGACTCTTAAGCTCAACTTCTCTCTGAAGAGTATATTTTTCTTGTTCATAATTCTGAAAACAGATTCAGTTATAATTCAATTACATAAAAATAACTTAAAGCCATCACATATAAACAGTTCTCACCTTCAACTGTTTCATTCCTATTTCACATATTTGCTGCTTTCTAAGTAAAAACCACATGTCAGACCTGGAATAACTCTGTAGCTAATCAGTCTTAAGAAAAGCCCAGAGGGTTTCAGTCCATGTTACTGATGTGGTAATTACTTCTATGCCCTGTCAAGGAAGTAAGAGGTGTTCCGTGGCATGTCAACATGTCGAGTAATCTCTGCTAGTGAAAAAAAACCAAAACCCAAACCAAAAAACAAAAAACATTTAATAACACTTCAGTTTTCCCAGTGAGAATTATTTGGTTTGATAATGATATTTATGGCTCTGAAAATAAAATAATGGACAAGGCACAAAGAGAAATACTAAATTATCCCTTACTTTCAGAATGTAGTCATCTGAGAAACGTTTACAAATGACTCCTCGAATGAAAACAGTGTTGAGACAAAAGTAAGATTTAAGAGGGCTTTTGCTTCAGGTAGGGATTTTTTTTTTTTAAGATTTTTATTTATTCATTTGAGTGAGAGAGAGCACAAACAGGGGGAAAGGGCAGAGGGACAGGGAGAAGCAGACTCCCCACTGAGCAAGGAGCCTGATGTGAGACTTGATCCAGGACCCCAAGATCACAACCTGAGCCAAAGGCAGACACTTAACCAACTGAGCCACCCAGGCACCCCTCTGACAGGGAAGTTTAAAGATTAAAAAAAATTAGTTCAAACTCATTCAACAAGTTTTTAAAAGTAAGATAAAATAAAACTAGATTAAATAAGAGAAAAGTGTACTTAAATTCTGAGATCAAAGTTTAAACGTATTACTTAGCACTTACTACATAAAACAGATTAATTCATTCTTTCAATAAATGTGTGCCAGATTTTACATATATAGCTGTGAGCAAGAGAAAAAATTCCCTCTCTCATGGACCTTATAATTTGGAGTTAATTAGCTGAATCAGTGAACAACAGCAACCTTACAAAACACTCAGGGAAGGCCTCTCAGCGGAGGTGACATTTAACAGACACCTAAAGGTTGAGGACTCAATCCATGACAGTGAGGAGATGTGCAATGCAGATGAAGGCAAAAGCTCATGTAAATCCTGTAAGCCAGGTAGCTAAGCACAAGGGAAAGTAGTTTAAAATGAGGTCAAAAGGTTGGTATGGGTCAGATCACATAGGAATTTACAAACCCAAGAAAGGAGTTTGGATATTGTTGTTAATATAATCGTAAGCCATAGTTGTGTTTTTAGCAGGACTGTGACATGATCTTTCATTTATTTTTCAATGGCCATGTGGCTGCTGTGTGAAGAATGAACGGTATGAAAGGCAATGAAGGAAGCAGGCAACCTGGTTAGGCTACAGTAGTAATTCAGGGGACAGATGATGGTGGTCTGAATTAGAGTGGCAGTAGCACAGATGGATGATTTGTAGGTCAGGTTCTTAAAATTTGCTGATGGATTAAACATGAAAAATAAGGGCCACAAGAATACGGAGTAAAATTCCCTTAAATTTGGCTCTAGTTATTATATATTTACTAAGTAAGCTAAATTGCAAGAGAATGTTGTTAGCAGGGAGGGAATCAACTACTCTGTTACGTGTGAGATGTCCATTAGTAGGCAATTGAATACACAAGTCTAGACTTTAGGGGTAAACTACGGACTTGATGTACCGTCCTAAGGCATTTAGATGTTATCTAAAGCTATGAAACGGGCACCTGGGTGGCTCAGTGGGTTAAAGCCTCTGCTTTCGGCTCAAGTCATGATCTCAGCGTCCTGGGATCGAGGCCTGCATCGGGCTCTCTGCTCAGCAGAAAGCCTGCTTCCTCCTCTCCCTGTCTCTCTGCCTGCCTCTCTGCCTCCTTGTAATCTCTCTCTGTGTGTCAAATAAATAAATAAAATCTTTAAAAAACAATAAAAAAAAAAATAAAGCTATGAAACAAGTGAGGTCACCAAGGAAGAGCGCAGACAAAACAAAATCTAAAATCCAGTATGTGCTAAAGAAAACAGTAACTAGATGTTTCAAATTCAGAACACACAGGGTCAGAAAGACTATTAGGAATTAATTCATTTTAGTACCCTTTATGAGAGACAGGGGTGAATAGCAACTAGAATTACAATCTTCAAAAAGGAATAAAACTAATAATAATTGCTAGACAATATAAATGTTCTATAGCTAAGCACAACTTTATAAACAGAGGAGTGCAGGGTCTTACCTCAGTCATGGTCATCATCTCATTACGACATTTATCCAACTGATTCTGCAACTCATTTTGGCTTTCCACTAGTTGTAAGCCATACTGTGCAGCTTTTAGTCGCTCTTCTTCGACCTCTTTGAGCTTGCATCGAAGATCTGCAATTACATCTGCCTCCATGGGTTTTTTTTTTTCGTTTTTAGTTCTACTGTAAATAGAGGAAATGAAAGTACTTAAGCTTAAACAAAATACTCTGTACAATAACAATAATAAAAGATAAATATATCTTCCCCCCAATACTACTGCCGTATAAAAAAAACACAACATCAAAGATTTTATTTATTACTGGCTTTTAAGTGGTCAAATTTGCATTCTTGTTCTAAAAGCAAGGTCTGATAATTCTTTTACCTAATTTGAGACTAAATCAAACAGAAAAAGAAACTGAACACATTTAACTTTGTTCCTAAGAAATGCAGTTATCAGGAAATTGTTCACTTGTGTGCTAAGCTTCCTTGAATGCTGAGGTAGGGTGGGTCTCATATTTATATCACTATAACAGGTAATCAAGTTAAGAGCACAATGAAAGAAATCAAGAATTTATAGTAACATGACTGCTACTTAAAATATAAAAAGGCAGCTTTGAATAAGGTTTGTAAGGCAAGGACTATCATATCCACAATTTTTCGTAACAATGTTAACTTCTTGAACACATTAAATTTGCTTCATTAAATTTGCTGTATTGACAACAGGTTCACTAGTATTTTCTATTATTGATGAGAAGACATGCAAAACAGAATCATGTTCAGAGTAATTAAAAACATTTCTTTCATTCTAGATTTTCAATCAAGGACTTAAACATTTTATATAGAAACATTCCACATAATTCAACTTTATTCATCAGCCTTTCCAAATTGGTCCATCTCTTAGGCCAGACTCAAAGTTAGTTTTGCATTCAAAGAGCAACAGGCTGTTAATAAGGTTGTTCCCTCACTTTTCAGACACCGTAGTCATCATTCAACAATTATTTCTTAAAGCCTTATGTGCTGAACTCCATTTTGGGCATTTCAGATCCATCAGAAGCCAAATGAGCCAATAAATAAATAAATAAATAAATAAATAAATAAATAAAGTGTTCTTCTTTCATGAAACTTACCTTCCAGTGGGAGAAGACAAGCAATAATAGTATCATAATTAAATGCATTAGAAAGTGAAAAAAGAAAAAAAAAGAACAGAATAAAGGAACTTGGAAGAAGCAGGGATACTGCAACTAGGATGAAATCTAAAATAAGTGTTGGGGGGAAAAACCCTTATGGTGACTTCTGAAAAAAAAAGGCTTGCAGAGGATAAGAGAGTTAGCTATGTATCTATTTCAGGAAAGAAAAAGGAGTAGAGGAAGGGGGGCTAGCACTAAATTGGAAGGACACCCAAGAAATGAACAAGATTAAGAGTTTAAATCACAGGAGATAATAGGAGCCATCGCAAGGACTTTGTCTTCTACTCTGGGTGAAACTGGGGTCCTTGTAAAGTCTGGGGTAGAGATCGGATAATTTGGGCTGCTATATTGAATAGTTTGGAGGGGAGCAAATGGGAAGCAGAAAGACCAGGTAAGATGATTGCTTATACAATGGTGATTGTATAGCAAGGAGGGAGAAATGATCAGATTCTGGACAAATGCTTTGAAGGTAAAGCCAAATGATTTTCTGAAAAATTAAACATAAGGTATATGAAAGAGAGAGAAGTCAAAAATGCCTGTAAGTCTTCCGGCCTGAGCAACTAGTAGAGCAAATTTGCCATTAGCTGAAGCATCAAAAGTTATGAGAAAAAATTGTTTTGAAAGAAAATCAGGGTCTTATGTTTTGGACATAGGATGTACCAAGTAACCAGTTGGCTATATGAGAAGGTTTTGGGCTGGAGATATAAACCTAGGAGTTATTAACATAAATCCTTGAGCTTTGGTGTCAGGAGAGTACGAGCATAATTAGAGAGAAGAGGACCAAGGATTGAGCCATTAAGAGGTGGGAAAGAAGACAGCAAAATATACTCAGGCAAGACCAGTGAGGTAGGAGGAAAACCAAGGCTATGTATTATCCTAGAAGCCAACTGAAATGGGTTGGCGAGAATGGTGGGAAAACAGGAAACACATTTTGCTGCAAAGCAGAATAAATGGGGCAGTAGCTGAAGGGGAAGTAGGATTAAGTTTGTCTTTTTTAAGAGACAATATTTTAAGAAAAAATCACATGCTTATATGTCATGGGACAGATTCAGGAGAGAAGAAAAGTTGATGATGTAGAAGGCATGGAGAACTGCTAAAGTGATGAAAAAGAATGAGGTCTAATATACAGGGACTGATTTTTAGACAGGAGCATGAATATTTCATCTAAACTAAGGGAAAGCAAAGTATATGGGTACAGACACTGATAAGTAGGTAGGTTAGTTGTGGGAGTCTGTGGAAGTGCCTTTCTAAATGCTCCAATTTATCAGTGAACTAGGAAGAAAGGTCACTAAGTAAAAATGAAGATGAAGGAGGAGATATATGGTTTCAGAAGAGAGATAAGGGGGTAAAAGGTATCCTGTTATCCAAGGCTGGCAGTTACTGCTTTAAAATACAGGAACTTTCTGGGGTGTCTGGGTGACACAGTCAGTTAAGGGTCTGACTCTTGGTTTTGGCTCAGGTCATAATCACAGGGTCGTGAGATTAAGCCCTGTGTGGGGCTCCTCACTAAGTGAGGAGTCTGCTTCAGACTCTCCCTCTCCTTCTGTCCCCTGCTCCCTGTTGCTCACTCTCACCCACTCAAATAAATCTTTAAAAATAAATAAAGAAGACCTTTCCAAAGCCTGTAGGTGATGGGGTTAGGCACTAGTTATTGCACTATTATATATTTGTTGAGGATTTACCATTTGCCATGCAGAGTGCTTCAAATGAATTATCTCATTTAATTCTTTTGATGGGCCTAAGTTAAACATTATTGTCATCAACATTTACCTAAGAAAAGGAGCTAGTCTCAAGACATCCCAGCCAGCAATGTCCAAGGAAGTCAAAAAACTAGCTCTCATTCTTTCAAGATTTGCTAGAATTCCTATTATATGTCCGGTACTGTGGTATTGCTGAGAACATAGTGGTGACCCCAGAACTAGACAATGTCCCTGCTTTCTTGGATCTTACAGTCCATTAGGGGAAAGGCATTAAATCAAATAACTGTAAAGTTTTAGAAGTGTTTTAAGTGCAAGAGGGAGCCTATAACAATGGGGGCGCTGTCCTAAATTGGGAAGTGAGGTGGGGGCGAGGGAGTATGGACAAGAAAGATTTCTCTGAGGAAGTGACTTTTTTGCAAAGGTCTAATGGGTGAGTAAGAGTTAGGCTGTCAATCTGCATAGAGGTACTGGGATTGAATTAACTATACTTAACATATGCCAGACATTGTACTTGGTGCTTTGTGTGTATTATCTAATTCAACAACCCCATGAAACATAAGGTATTTCTGCCACTTACACATATGCAAACTGAGGCACAGAAAGGTTAGGTGACTTGCCCACGGCTACCAGCACCTAAGTGGCTGCGATAGGAACCAGGGTCTAGCTGCAAAGCCTGGAACTCCTAACCGCTTTTCTGTTCAGCCTCTCAGAAAGAGCATGTACAAAGCATTTACAACAGGGAGCTCAGGGATTCAGGCTGCCTTAGTTCTTACTCCACAACACACTGGTAGCATGAGCTTAGACAACTTTTTAGGTCTTGTGTTCTCATCCATAAGATAAAGACAATAACATCTACCTAACAGGGTTTTTGAGATTAAAGCAGCTAAGGGATAATAAGCAATTAGAATCTGACACGCAGCTGTCTGGGGGAGAGCTGTCCAACGGAAAAAGAATGAGAATTGTGATAAGTGATTTTTAATTTTCTAGGACCCATGTTAAGAAAAGTAAATACAGGTGAAATTCATTTTAGTAATATTTTATTCAATCCCATTCATCCAAAACACTAGCATTTCAACATGTAATCTTTATAATTATTAACGGGCTGTTATTTTTGTGTAGTCTTTGAAATTCAGCGTGCATTTTATATTTACAGCATTTCTCAATTCGGGCTGCCACATGCGGCTAGTGGCTACCGTACTGTACCGCGCTGACATGGTGTTTGTTATCGCCCAGGGACCCAGGTAGGCGACTTCCTTACTTACTTCCTTACTGACGCACAATACCCGGGGGGGGGGGGGCGTGGTACACAGCCCAACGGAAGATTGGGAACGGCTCGGAACCTGGCTGAGAAGAACTCCGCGTTCCGCTGAAGAAGCAGCCCGGCTAAGGGCCTCCGCCGTGACCCAGACCCCAGGTTTCCGGAGGCCCTGCTTTCCCCACTCCTCAGAGAGAATCCCTTGGCCACTCCCACCGCTCCTCTCCACGCGCACCTCCCTCTAGGCCCGTTGCCCCTACCTCTCTCCTCACCCCTTTCCCCTGCTGCTGCAGCCGGTGGCTCGTGACGAGGGCTCACAGCGCCCAGATTCGCGACAGCAATGCCACCTCACGACCAGAGACGCCCGCCCATTCACTCAGCTAGCTCTCGGGTAAGCGCCAGGGTTTTTTGAATGCTGTTCCCGCGACAACTCACACTTCTCGCGAGATGTTCCGCGCAAACCCCGCGCAAAAGAAAAACAGGGAGGAACGTCCGCTCGAGCGCCCCCGCCCCCTCCACCGCGCCTGCGCAGAAGCACGTGGCGTGCGGGGGAATTAGTCCTGCCGCAGACGTAGCTCCCTAGTTGGTCAGCTTTACTCAGGCTTGGTTTTGTATGTGTATTACCAGTTTCCCGTTTTAGTTGCCATGCCGTTTGTTTCTGTTTTTCCTGGCGACTGTACCTTCTGGAGAGACAGTGGCACTAGGAGGAGAGGCGGTGGGGAATTCTGAGGTGGGTAGGCCTCTGGCGTCCTGCCCGCAGATGGGCTGGCGCGCGGTGAAGGCCGCCCTCTCCCATGTTGTCCACGGTTCCGGGAATCTGAATCAGTGTGACAGTGCCTAAACTCATCTCAGGACAGTATCACGCTTCCTGTTACAGAACAGGATGACAGTTATCATTATAATGAGACTAACATTTCAGTTTTCACCATGTGCCAGTACAGTGCTAAATTTTACATGGATTATCTCAGTTAAGCCCACAGCCTGATGAGGTAGGTATTAATTATCCTCTCTTTCTATTGAGGAAAACAGCTCAAGGAAGAAAAGTATAATGGCCAAGTGGTAGAACTCGAATTTGAACTAATGCAGTCTTCTGCTAGAGGCCAGGCTTTCGTGTGTGTGTTTAAATAACGAATTTATGTTTTGTAAGCCTGATGCCTATACACTATTCGAAAATTCATGCAATCACAAATAACACTAGCCAACATTTACTGAGCACTTCTGAGTCCTAGTAGCTGTTATATGGGTTATGGGCTTCGAAACCATCTTTCTTGCCCTACTTGAGCCATTGACCACAGCTCCTGTCTTTCATCATCAGTTGTTTTCTTCCCTGGTGGATCTTACTATCAGCAAATAAAAATGCTGTAATGACTGACATCTCAAAAAATAATTCTAATCTTCTTTGACTCCAGTTACCTACCACCCCATTTATTTGCTTCCCTTGATAACAAAATTCCTGAAACAAACAAACAAACAAAAAACACTGAGACTGGTATCTGCATTTTCCTACTTTTCATTCTCACATTTTTCCCACTTCAGGGTTTGGTCTGCATAAGTCCAGTAAAATGGCTCTTCTCAGCATCACCAGTGAGTTCTATCTTGCAAAATCCTCACTTCTCTTGTATTATGACAGGGTTTATCACTGTCACTGAGTCTGGGTTTAGGTCTTGATGTGCTATACCCTCCTTGCTTTCCTCTTAGTTTCCTTTGCAGATCTAGTTCTGATTGAGCTAGGCCAGCCAGTGAAGGATTGACCTGGGTTTGAAGACTGGCAACAATGATACCTTCATGTTGCCTAGCAGATGCACTTGGGGTCTGAATGAGTGCGATGTTTGTTCATTTGGAATCACCCCCATGTTCTTGGGTAAATGAAATTTCATTTTCTCTACGATTTAACAAAGATCCTCAACTGAATTCCTCAAAGTAAAACACCATTATAGCCTAGGTCAATCATCACTGACTGAAATTAGGTCATCTAAAATGGATCTGAACTTCATTTTTCTTTTTTGTTACATGAGAAGGTAGACCTACATTTCACTAAGGTGTCTTCTAAATCTAATTTTTAACATTTTAAACTCTTAACTGAGTGGTCATAATGTGTTAAGCACAGTGGAAAGAATTCAGAGATATGGTAATCTCTACTACTGTCTGGAAGATGTTCAAAAAATAGTAGGGAACTTAAAAAGCAAGTATAAATAACTACAAGGCTGTATATAAATGCCATATGAATTGTATATACCCTACACTAAAGGGTGTAAAGGGAGAGATCAATTTTGCATGGCTGTTCCACTAATGTGTCACAGAGCAGGTGGCACTTGAGGGGGCCCTTGAAGAGTGGCTGAGCTAAGGAGGAGTGCATTCAAGGGGAGGGGACAACATTAGCAAAATCATACAAGCTACCTGTATCATAATTATGGTCATTCCTTAGGCATAGTCTGGGTAAGGTGTTACCACTACTACCACTGGACACTAGATGTCACAAATGAAATGAATTCTAAATGGTTCCTGCTTGTTTGGATAACTTGCTTAAGATTCATAGTTCCTAATATAGATGCACATACCCAGATGAGGTCCACACACCATGCATTAAATGCAATGGGTAAGGAGAAAAAAAGCATATATCCATTACTTTCAGTTTATGTAATGTTAAGATTTTGCTTCCTCACACAGAGTAGTGGATTTACCAAGCATAGGAAGGGAATTTAGATGCTGGGAAAGAACAACCCTCCTCCCCTGTACAATTCCTGATATTATAGCTGTTCAAAACTAGGAGCGACTACTATAGTGAACTGGTCATCATTCCTTCACTATGACTGTTTCGGTGGAAATGAGAGGACTGGTTATCAGAAATGATATAGGAGGAGTGTTGCATTGTACTGAAAGCTGTGTGTATATGCATTTACTGCATATGTAAGTTACTGAACTTGATATGAACTCACTGAAAGATTAAATTTATTTTTTGCATTATAGGGGAATAGAATGGCCTTTGTCCTCAAGGGACTTAAGGTTTAGTGAAAGAGGCATTTACCAAACAATAAGCCCTTTCTCAGAGTATGGTTTACACTTTCTTGTTCCTTCATATTATTTAGTAAAGTTCCAAGATAGTTTCAGGGGGATCAAACAAGAGCAAGCCCAGGATGCTGTGACACAGTTTGTAAATAGGAATTGGATTGATCTACAAAGTTCCATATTTTAAAAGAAGTGAGGTTTTGGAAGTTACACTCAAGGTTGTGGTAATTGAGACCTGGAGAATGGCTGACATCAAGAAACAGTCTTAGGGAGAAGAGAGGGCTGTGTGCAGGACTTTGGTGATTGTCCTAATACTCTCAACAGGAGAATAGTAAGGATATAACAACAATAGAAAAAGAATCAGAAGAACCATCTGAGAAGTGATTAGGAAATTTAACTGTCACAGTTATTGTGTTAATTAGATATCAATATGAATGATTGCATCAGGCCAGCAGATTTGACTGTTTAGTAGAATGACAGTGGCAGTCTTTCTTAGCCCTGGTATTTATAGCCAGCTTCAGTTCTGCATGAGCCCTACTGCTATACTCCTTTTCCTCCTGAATAGATGCAGTCCTCACTTGGAGCAAAGTAGCATCATCCTAATAGAGTGGACATGTATTGGTTAACTTCCCAGAATCAATTACATTCTCCTTTTCCTGTCCAAAGCATTCTGATTATTCTTGAATAATTCATTTTTTGTCCATTATCAACCATGTGGGTTGTTTAAAATTGATCCTACCCTTCAGCTGTAAGGTATCCCAACACTCTGGTTATAGTAATTTGTTCAGAGATGGGCATGCAACTGAATCCAAGTCAGTGAAACAAAATGAGATATTCACTGATACTCCTGGAAAAATGGTGTGTTAACCCCCTCTGTATTTAGACTTTGTAGCCCAGAGCTGCCAGCTGCCGTCCTGGTTCCATGAAACTTCAGTCAGTTTGGAATAGACTCAAAAGCAGAGCTGATAGTTAGAGAGGTTGCAAAAGTATGGGTCATACTGTTTGTGCTCTCTTAAAGGGCACTTAAACTCCTCTTAAAGCAAGAAATATCCCTGAACAATATTTTTGTTCAAGTGGCTTCAATTTTTGTTTTCCGTTACTTGTTACATGAAGGGTTTTAACCAATAGGCACACTAATACTTAAGTCTGATCTTGAGTGGACTAATTAACCTGTCAAGTTCCCAGTCTACATTTAGGATGCTATGAGACCAATACTGGAAGTTGCTAATGTCCAGAGATAGGATTTAGTGATGGCTCCTCTGAGAAAAATGGATTGGTTAAACAAAAAGGAAGACTTCTCCTAAGTGAAGAGGCTTAGTGTATAGTAGAGTAAAATAAGGATCCAAACGGCTTGTATGTAATCCCTATCTTGGCACCACTTCACATTACCATTATGCCCCTATTAAGCTGACTTCTTCAGGTGATTTTAGCACCTAAGACAGTTAGAATTAGACTGAAGGTTTATATCAGTTGTAGTTTTTACTTTCCAAAAATAGTACCCAGTCTAGCTAAATATATATGTTTATATATGTATGTATGTATCTATTATATATTACATATAATATCAGTCCTGATTTTTGCAACTATTCACAAGACTGTAGTTGCTAGTTTATGACAATCTATCTTCCAGTGACCTTTACATATTTCTTTCATTTTCTGTCAGTATCTCAACTAATTAGGGCTCTTATTCCAGTATAGTGACCCAAATATACACTGCTAAATAAAACATTTTCACAAGTTATGATTTATATTACTCACTATTCTGTTGGCCCAGATTTATTTGGTCAGAATCAAAGTGAGTTGGGATACAGCTTAAGGTTTTGTTCTTTCTCTGAGAGCTTGAAACTGTCACACTACTTTTCTCTCTCTCTCGTTATGTGTGTGAATTCAGTGGAAAGAAGTGGTAACTGTCTAGATGCTGTAATATTTAGCTTAATATATTTTATTCCTAGAAAAAACAACTTGGGAGTGTACACAGTAAAAGGAGAAATTGATGAGTCAGCTCCCCCAAGTAAGCAGCTGAATACACCTGTTCAGTAATGCTCATGAACTACCTCGTCTCTTGCCACTAGGTGACAGTCTTTACAAATATTTTATCTGAAAGAGTATCTTTCTGTTACAGAAATTAGTTTCTGTTGAGAGAGATGATTACCTTTCTAGTTTCAGCTAGAAGATTAAGGAAGTGCATATATTTCTTTACAGCCTACACTTTTGGTCATTTGAGGTAATAGTTATTCCTCATCTGAAGGAATAACTTCTCCTACTACTTAGTTTATTCCTTTCTACAGACTGAATTGCTTTCCCTAAAATTCATGTTAAATCCCTAACCCTCAGTGCGACTGTATTCGGAGATAGGGCTTTAGGAGGTAATTACGGTTAAATATGGTCATAAGAGTGGGGCCCTAATCTGGTAAGATTGGTGGCCCTATAAGAAGAAGAAGAGAAAGATCTCTGTCTCTCTGTGACACTCTCTCTCTCTCTCTCTCTCTCTCTCTCTCTCTCTCTCTCTCTCTCGTGCACCACAGAAGAAAGGCCACATGAGAAGGTGGCATCTACAGATCAGGAAGAGAGCCCTCCCCAAGAACTGATTGGGTCAGCACCTTGACTTTGACTTCTCGGCCTTCAGAACTGTGAGAAATAAATTCTCTGTTGTTTAAGTATTTTGTTATTGTAGCCTAGAGCAGACTCTCCATGGCTGGAGAGGCCCTATGACTAATGGTTAAGAATGCAATACATGTTCTGGAGTCAACATCTGGGTTCAGTTGTAGGCTCTGTTACTCCCTAGCTGTGTTACCTTTTACAAACTACTTATCCTCTCTAAGACTCCATTTCCTCAAGTACAAAATGAGATAATTGAAGTACCTAATTTGATAGGTCATTGTGTAGTTTAAATGAACTAACCCTTTTTAAATGCTTAGCATCATGTCAGTAATGTCACCTGTTATTAAAGCATTGTCTCAGCTCAAATGTTAAACTGTCTGAGATAGAAAAGGGTTCCCCTTTTCTGAATCCTCATCTAGGGTATGTCTTTTATGTACAGTCTGTAGCACTCTGTGCTTATCCTTTGGAACACTTACAATAGTTTGCAATAATTTGTGTAATTTATATCTGCCTCCCTTACTAAACTATAAGCTACTTGAATCTAGAAAGGCCTATATGTGTTTTACTCACTGTGGTTTCTCTTGGCAAGTGTCATATTGCGTGGAACAGGTAGGTGTTAAAGTCGAGTTTGATCAATGAATGATAAATGAAATTCATTAATTTAAATGAGGAATCTGTAAACTCTCTTTGAGAGAACCAAGTCAAGTAACTTGTAGAATTACTTTTCTTAATTCTGAATGAAAAATGCAGAAAATATATTGTTTACGTGAAACAAATTAAGTGTCCAAGAGATGGTATACCAAATAATCTCTGAAGTTTTAATCACTTCATTCACTTATGATAATATCTGTCCCTCACTTAAACCAATATTTCTTCTTTGAGGATTTATGTATTGACATAATTTCTTTAATTCAAGCATTTTAAATTATACTAAGGAAACTGGTATAGAAAATACTCTTATTGGAGAGGCCTGTAAAGCAAAGAATTCTTGGCTGAAGTAGATGTTCACTTTTGTGTAAATACAGAGTTGTATTAAATTCTTTTAAAGGAAGATCCACCCTCGATGAAGTCAGTTTTAAGACTCATGTTTTCCTAATATTTGATCATGCCATTGATGGATTTATTTATTTCCTGGAAAACAAAGCTTGTTGTCCTATTAATTTTCCAAAAATAGAAAATATTAAAAAGGGTATATAATTTCAGTAATTCTTAAATTCCTTTGGTTATCACATGGCCAGCTAAGTAAGTAAGGTGGCCCAAAAGTATAATAATGAGAAGTGTTAGTTATTCATGTTTAAAAAGATAATTTTATGTTTCTAAAGTTTTCTCAAAATATGGGGCATAAGTATTTTGTGGGCTTTACATACCTTAGAAGGATAGTAAAATTCCCTGTTTCCTATTGTGGTGGTGATAAAACTTTAGGTGGTGATAAAACTTTAGGCAGCCTTGATACAGAATGTGATCCTTTCTTCAGTCATTGCCTTACCATTTTATTTGCCTCTGCGTTATCAGGCAGGATGCTTGGACCCTGGACTCATCACAAATGAACTCCATCAACTCCCCCACGATACACCACATGCTAGCAGTATTTGTCTACTTTTGATAAATTGGTCAGTCTTGTGAAATACTTCTCTAAGCTAAAGTTCTGGAACTTGTCAGGTGTCCTCTCTGACACTTATGTCTTCCTTTGGCTTTCAGATTACCCAACCAGCTGGGGTAAAGCCCATATCCTCCCACAAAGCATGTTTCTTTGGAAATTCAGATCTATTGGCTTTTGGCACTAAAAAGTAATGTTCTTACACTTTCTGTCAGATCAGTACTGAATAATCTCTTGGGGGTGAGTAACCTTTTAAATGTTGGAGGAGTAACAATTCCAGGGATAAGTGTGCATTTAGCAATTTGTAAGAAAAATCAGAAGGAATACAGTGTCCTTTTAACTACATTTAAATGTAGCAAGGCCTAAATCTCTATGCACAAAAAAGTATGTCTTCTGGATTACATAGGCATGTAATCATTATTATTATATATGACTGAAGGCAGAAGTTACGAAAGGGTCTTGGGTGACTGTTACCCTCCTACCTATAAAACTCCTGGCAAAGGGATTAATAGGTGTCCTATAGACAAAGGCAGAGTTAAGTTCTTGAAAACAGCATCCCATTCATAGGATTTAAATCTCTCAATGGAAGATTTAAATGGAAAATAGGTTTAAAAAGTAACATTTAGTCTATTCCTAAATATAGTCTATTATTAAATATAGTCTGTTCTTAAATATATTCTTAAATATTCATTTCTACTCCCACAAAAATAAGTAGTGCTACTCTCATCCTAAGAAATAGATATACATACATACATTTCAAAGAGAAGTTTCCAAACTTTGTTCTACATTAGAAACACCTTATATAGAACATTAATGAGGAGCTTTTATAACTTCTGATACTAAGGCTGCACCCAACACTAATTAAATTGGAATGTCTGGGGGTGAGTGCCAGGCATCAGTAATTTTTAAAGATGCCAGGGAGAATGCAATGTGCAGTGAAGTTTGGGAACCTGGGTTAACATAGTCACGTACTCTATCCTGTACTCCAGCTTTTCTTCATTGCCTCTTTTCTTCATCGCTCAGTGGTTCTCACTTGGACCGTTCATTAGAATCACAGGGCATCTTAAAAAAAAATTCTGATTTGTTTGGTTTAGGACAGTGTGTAAGAATCAGAAATGTTGGGACACCTGGGTGGCTCAGTCAATTGGGCATCTGCCTTTAGCTCCAGTCGTGATCCCAGGATCCTGGGATCCAGTCCTGGATCGGGCTCCCAGCTCGTCAGGGAGCCTGCTTCTCCCTCTGCCTCCTCCCTGCCTGTGAATAAAGAAAGGAAATCTTAGAAAAAAAATAGAATCGGAAATGTTTAGCTGCTCCCCCAAGTGACTTTAATGTGTAGGTCTGGTGGAATCACTGGGCTAGCTGCATGTAGAAAGAGATAGGATAAGGTGGGTCCTTTAGTCTTTTCCTGGCAGTTAAGAGCTTTATACATTTTAAAATTATTGTTCACTAGCTTTGTTGAATGAATTTTTTCTTCAATTCACTAGGCTGTTAAGTCCAACCATTTTCTTGAACCGTTTCGAGGTGGTAGGATTGCCCAATAAAATGCAGGACAGCCAGTTAAATTTGACTTCAGCTAAACAATGAATAATTTTTAGTACAAGTATGGTAATGCAGTATTTGGGATATATAATTAAAAAGATTGTTTATTGGAAATTCAAATTTAACAGGTATCCTGTATTTTTATTTGCTACTTCTGACAATGCTAAGTGAGAGCATACCTGAATTCAGGGAGAGTTCCATCCTTTTAATCTTCAGTTTATGGTCTGTATTTTAGCTCTTACCCCTTCTAGCTGTAGAGGTGGTAGATAAAAAGGCAGAAGCAGTTTGGGAATTAAAAATTGCCTAAAATCCTGCAGTGAGCCAAGAAGACCCACATTTTTCCCTTTGGTTAGGGTGTCATTGGGTGACCATCAGGGGAGCAGCATAGGAGATGAGGGGGGGTCAGTGTGCAAAAAAAGAGAACACCAAAGGGCGTGGAGATCTGAATCTTCAATACTAGTTTCAGGAACCCCAGTTCTGTCTGTGTTCTCAAGAAGATTGCCATTTTGAGCCTTTTCTATGACTTTCAAGTAGTTCAGAATTGCTTTTTAAAAAATTATTTCTTCTTGGGCACCTGGATGGCTCAATGGGTTAAAGCCTCTGCCTTCGGCTCAGGTCATGATCTCAGGGTCCTGGGTTTGAGTCCCGCATCGGGCTCCCTGCTCGGCGGGGAGCCTGCTTCCTCCTCTCTCTGCCTGCCTCTCTGCCTACTTGTGATCTCTCTCTCTCTCTCTCTCTCTCTCTCTGTGTCAAATAAATACAAAATCCTAAAAAAAAAATTATTTCTTCTTAATCTATCTGAATATCAGATCCTTGCTGCTTTGGCTGGAGTCGAGATAGTTTCCAGGTGAAACTATTCTCATAGCTTACTGAGTCTGAACTAATGGAAACTTAAGATTGCCCCTAGCAAACTTTAAGAGCCCCCTCATCTCAAGGGGCTTCCCAAGTAGTATGGATGCCTTTCAGCCCCATCCTCTAAGGACTGTTCACTATAAGCTGATTCCTGAAATTTCCTTCCTCCCCACCATCCCAAATAGGCTTTGAACTAAATAAAAGTCATGGGTAAGTGTATTTCTTGGTCAATAGCAGAGTCTATACAAAAGGGAAAGGAACAAGATTTCACAGTAATTCCCAGAAAGCAGGTGTTGTAATGATTTAACCAAATTGGAGCCTGACATTTTGATAAACAGCTTTTGAGCACCCCTCATAATTTCCTCTGTGGAGGAGATAGGCAAACAGGTAATATGTCAAATCCCCATTTGCCAGTCCAAATTTACTGATAGAAGGAGGTGAAACAGGTGGAACACATTAACTTTTAACCTGTTAACATTGACTTTTTTTTTTTTCACTAAATGTTAGATGTTTAAAAGGGAAATGCACACTAGCAGAAAGGAGACAAGACAGAGGGTGATAGGACGGGGCTGAAAGGGGCACCTGGGTGGCTCAGTGGGTTAGGCCTCTGCCTTCGGTTCAGGTCATGATCTCAGGGTCCTGGGATAGAGCCCTGCGTCGGGCTCTCTGCTCAGCAGGGAGCCTGCTTCCCTCTTTCCCTCTGCCTGCCTCTCTGCCTACTTGTGATCTCTCTCTCTCTCTCTCTCTCTCTCTCTCTCTCTCTCTCTGTCAAATAAATAAATAAAATCTTAAAAAAAAAAGGAAGGGGCTGAAAGGTGGCTTGCATCATGGAACATATTCACAAGCCAGCTGGGCCCACTTTGTACAGATGTTTTTATAGGAATAAGAAAGAGGGACCAGTGTTCTAATATTCAGCACATTAATGAATCAGTGGAATATCTCTGTGATGCTGCTCCTTTCTGTAGCTGGAGGTGGGGGTAGGAGATCAGAGGCTTTGGGATAAATTTATTGTTCAGACTGAGTTCAGAGAAATTGCATACATTGATAGTAAGACAATTTCCAGTTCACTTAAAAAGGGCTAATTTATTTTTTAGGATGCTAACTCTGTGAACCAAAGAGCTGCATGTTTATTTGCCTGTGGATGAAATGATCAAATAATCATCAGATATTTTCTTCATAGGTGGGCAAGTATATATCTAGTTGGAGATAACAGTTTTGAAATTGATCTCCTTGAGTCTAAATGTTGAGCATGTTTTAGGGCAATGTAGATTGTCTTCCTCTTCCCCAGATGGTTAGTTTGGTCTTACACTTTTTGCCTGAATGCTTCCGTAGCATGCCTATGCAGCATGCACTTCAGAAAATGGAAGAAGCCCATTTTTCTATGTCAGTTGGAGGTCTGCAAACTGGTAGCCCACTGTTTAGTGTACACAGTGCAGAAAAAAGGAAAAAAACAAAAACCTTTGAGTCAAAATAAGAAACCTGGGAATTTACACACACACTCACACTTATATGCACACACAGATTTTGGATTACCAGATTCTCTTGAAAAATCAGATTTGGTCATGCTGTGCACACATTCCTCATGCCAACATCTTTCTATTTCTGGGTGCACATTTTCCAATTTACCTGCCTCTTGTTTTATCTTTGGGCTTATTCATTCAGTGAAATAGGTCAGATATAAGAAAGACATTTATATTACCTTTACGTATGGTTCCTTATATGCATTTGAATTTGCCATCCATGATATGAGGCTAGACTATATTATCACTCCAGTGTCCTTCAGGGTGATTCTGTGATTCTTCTGTTTTATATAAATGGAGTTTTTAATGTTGTTGTTGATTATCTGTGATACTTTGCTTGAGTAAAGAACTTGAGTATTGTAGCTCTCAAAGTCATTTCTGTCCTTTCAATTTGGTCTGCGTAAAACGTGAATGAATTTATGACTAACAGAATAACTCTTCAGTTGATTTTCTTCTTTGGCTGTGTTTTTATTGATGGGAATTAAAGTGATCATCTGTGGGCACCTGGGTGGCTCAGTGGGTTAAAGCCTCTGCTTTCAGCTCAGGTCATGATCTCAGGCTCCTGGGATCGAGGCCCGCATTGGGCTCCCTGCTCAGCAGGGAGCCTGCTTCCCCCTCTCTCTCTGCCTGCTTCTCTGCCTCCTTGTGATCTCTCTCCCTCTGTGAAATAAAAAAAACAAAACAAAACAAAAAAAACTTTAAAAAATAAAGTGATCATCTGGATAACCTTATTTATTAATGAAAGCCTTATTTATTAATGAAAGTAATTTGAATATTCAGAAGGGATTGCTATTCAGGTAAAATCTAGCAAAGAAATGCTCAACTGCTGACTCAATCTAGTATCAGACAACTTAACACAATAAAGGACCTTAGGGATAAAATCTGACCCCTTTGTTTTACTGATAAAACTGAATTTAAGAGAAGTAAAGTAATTTATTCTTAATCACACTGTAGGTTTATGTCAGAGCTGGAGCCCAAACCATCTCTTTTGATTTTAACCAAGGCCAGTGTCATTTCTCTTATTCTTGATTGCTTCTGATTATATAGGTACCAGTTTCAGGTTTACATCTCAATTTTCATTGTTTTTTATTCCAACAGCATTATTTACACTAATAATTATTATAACATTGTCATTAGCTATGCATTTTATAATTAATAGAATTATTTATGATAAAATTATAGATCATTTCACAGGTACTCTTCTTGAAAATATGAAGATGATCTTTATTAATGAAAAATTTATGATTCATATTTTAATTTTAAAAAAGGCTTTCAAACAATAGGGAATGCTAGTAATAGTTGACTTTGCCTCATTTTAGATGGCTTCCTCTACTTCTTTCCTATTATTTTCTGTTTGTCCAAATTTTCCATAATGAATCTATATTATTTTTATCATTGTTAGAATTTTAATACAGTTATATAAAAGAAACAGAGGCAAATCCAGCCTAATAAAGACATTTATGTGAAATTAAAATGTTCTCACACCTCATTCATTCCTATGAGTGGGATGTAAAGACCATTTCCTGTGACTCAAATATGCACACACAGAGAAAGGATTTGACACTTTCCCACAGTGAAAGAAAAATGTCTGGTGACCATGATTGCAAGGGCCATGTGCTGAGGGCTGTGACCTAGAGCACATTCCAGGCTGAGTAACATGGACTTTAAAACTGAAAATCCAGTAGTTCTAACTGTCTCAGTTATGATCGCTTTACAGTAATCTGGGTAATTGATTAGCCCAGTCTTCTAGTATGGACTTTTAAACTTTATTTTGGAAATTCTGAAAGCTAAGGAAAGTTCAAGTTTTGATTTACCCTTTGTCTAGTGTTAGGAAATTTAAAGGAAAGTTCGCACCCAACATCTCTCCCAAAGGCTACTGCAACAGCTGCATGGTTACTAGGGGAAAAGTTTACTTGCACGGAGAGAGAAAATACTTCTTTATAAACAATCTGTTTTTACGACTCCTGTTTCTGGGAAACCTGATACATACAATGCATCTGTGAGTATTAGAGTTTAAGTTCTGACTGTGTTTTTATTAAATATTTGACTTTTTACTTTTTTTGTATTCACTAAGTTTGACATCTGGGTGATTAAGGAGTTTGTAAGGAGCAAAAGTGGCAACACTGTCTCTCTTCTCTCTGTCTCCCTGTCTTTCTCTCTCTGTTTCTCCCTCCCTCCCTCCCTCTCTCTCTTTCCCTCCCATCTTGCCCCTTCCTTTCCTTCTCCCTCTCTCTCTGTATTTTGAAAATACTAAGTTTTAAAATAAGGATCACTCTACTTTCTCATGCTTTTTAATTTTGATTTCTTAAGAAGATGAAGCATCAGAGAATATTGCATAGCTCAGTATTGATTGACCAATTACTGTCCTCAGTCCTTTAATGTCCCTTCTGCAAAGCCGGGATGCCTGGGAGAATAGTATTGACAAATAGAGCCAATGTTCTGTGTCTGTTAGGAAGGCTCTATTTTACTTACTTTCCCTTTATCATGGGAAAGGACACAAGCCCATCTTACAAAAGAATGTTTTAGGACCCCAGAGAATCTCAATAAAATGTTGCATTAGGTTTTTCTATCAGCAGTTAACTCTTAGCAGGACTATTCCCTTTTTAAAATTTTGGTGTGTTTCTAAATAAGTCACAACCTCTTTTAATATCTAAGTCAGCATTAACACACACACACACACACACACACGCACGCACGCACACCCCCCCACCCAGCAGCAATCTGTGTCTGTAAACCTTCCTGGTATAGTTGGGATTTAACACTGCTGCTGCTGTTTAGAGAGCTGGACAGAAAAGCCCTTTGGCAAGACCTAATGACACTTCACAAGACATAGGGATGAAATTTCTTCCTTCCTATTTCACCACTAAGTATTTTGGTAAATTTCATGTTCTCTGTCAGGAATTATTTGAGCTCTGTATTGAGTCAGGATTGATGAGCTCTGGCTTCAGGCTGGGACACACAGGCAGAAGAGTACTTAGAATCTAAATGACAAAAAGCATCTTAATTTAGAAGGAAGAATAATTGAAAAATCCCAGTCTGCTCCATGCAGTTCTTCTCAGGTGATTCCTGGAAACAAACTTTCATAGTCAAAACTCCCTCTGTTCATGCGTTCCTGCTTCTCACCCTACAATCAGTTGCAGATGTTGGTTAAGAAGATTCCAAGGAGGAACCTTAACACAAGTTTTGGATTCTTTTGGAAGTCTTTAAAAATAACTTTCCAAAAATACTTTTTGGTTTAAAATGCTACTTAAGTTGGAGATTGAGTAAATTTTTCATATTACCTTAAAATTTATGAAGCGCTTGCAGGTAGATTAAATTATTTAGTAGAAAGTAAGAGTGTTTCCCCAGTAGGAAATGGGTGTATGAGTGTGACATATTAATATTCAGCGTAACTTGCAAACTTGGGAGGGGGATGCTTGGACGGGCAGTGAACTGAACATGACTGGGGAAGCACCCAGCTCTGAAAGCCCCAGCCGGCCACCGTAGAATGGGTAATTCCTGCCACTGGAGACAGACTAATCTTGGTTCGAGCCTCTGCTTTCTTCATTATAGAGAGTAGTCTAAGAGTAGAGGCTTTGGAGCCACACTTCTTAGATCCAAATCCCGTGTTCACACTTCTTCTATGACCCTGTTCACCATCCTGATATTTCTGAATTTTCTTCACAGAATGGAGACAGTAATACCACCTAGTACACAGTGTTGTGAGGATTAGATGAGATATGATATGCATCGTGATTGGAAAGGTGCTGGCACATTGTATATCTTTAGTAAATATAAGCCACTATTAATAAATGTGTTACCTTAGAAAAGGCCAGTCACATGACTGCTCCCTATCTCAATATCCCCTTATTTTAAAGGGGAGAATATAATTATTGTAAGGATTAATTGAGAATGTGTATTTTGTTAATTTAATTTTAACCTTTTTATTAAAAATATTGCAAACATACACAAAAGTAGAGACTAATGTGACCTTTGTTTCTAGTCCTGCATGTAAGGAGCTTGAAAGTTGCTTCTCTGTTTTAACAGGTAAAAAGCCAAATAAACTAGAAAAATAACAATTCTTCTAGGATGTGTAAGAGAGGAGAGGATGCAGGGCAAACCACTGCCCTCAAGATTGGAGAGAGAGATGAATACAGAGAGGCATAATGTCCTGGAACAGAGACTTAAGTGGGTACCCTTGGGGCAACAAGTGCCACGTAGGAAAACACAAACCATAATTGCCAAATTGCTGGGGGCTCAGTGCAGACAACCATCAGAGTTAAAAACTCCAGGGGGGGGCGCCTGGGTGGCTCAGTGGGTTGGGGCCTCTGCTTTCGGCTCGGGTCGTGATCTCAGCATCCTGGGATCGAGGCCCACATCGGGCTCTCTGCTCAGCAGGGAGCCTGCTTCCTCCTCTCCCTGCCTCTCTGCCTACTTGTGGTCTCTCTCTGTCAAATAAATAAATAAAATCTTTAAAAAAAAATAAAAATAAAAACTCCAGGGGGATCCAGGCATAAGGGGACCCCCCATAAGATTGTAAGATTTACCTCCAGGAGCTTGACCAGGTTCACACAATAAATATGGGAGAAAAATCCCATCACGCCTCCAGCAAGGAGAGGGGAAAATGAACCATTTTGAAATATGCCAGAGCGCTCTGTTCTTAACAAGACCTGCCATCAGGAGCAGCTAGTTAACCAGGGCCTAACCTGGCAAGGCATTATCATAGCTTAACTGACCCAGGGAAGGGAAATAACCAATTTCATCTGGCTCCAGACACTCTGTGCCAACTAGTGGGGGAAAAAAAACAAAACAAAACTGAGAAACACTTGTGAAGTTCACAGTCCAGAGAAGTAGGCTCACTGAAAGACTGAAACCTGATCATAGCATTATAGTACATCTCTCTCCAGCTACTACCACGTTACTAAACACCTGTTTACAACAATACTTTTAACCCAGAACATTATATTTGGCTATCAAGGAAAAAATTACTAGACATATCAAAAGTTTTATATATATATATATATATATATATATGTATGTATGTGTGTGTGTGTCTGTGTGTATATATATATCACAGTTTGAAGAGAGAGTGCAAGACATGGCAGGAATGTTGGAATTATCAGACTGGGAATTTAGAACAAGTATTATTAATATGCTAAGGGCTCTCATGGATAAAGTAGGCAGCATGCAAGAATAGATGGGCAATGTAAGCAGAAAGATGGAAATCCAAAGAAAGAACCAAAAAGAAATGCTGGGGAGACTAACATAAATAACCACATGTGCCCATCATCAAGCTTTAACAATGATCACTTTTTGTCATTTTTGTTTCAACTATTACTTCATCAATTTATTTCTGGGAATTTTTGAGTAAGTCACAGATATTACATTATTTTAACCATAAATTCTTCAGCATGCAAATAGAGTAGATTGTTTGCAAGTTATTGTTGCCACAATAACTCTTCTGTGTACAATGTGGCTTTGCAACGTGAGTTTGTGTCTCCTCCAATTAGGAAGTGGAGTCTGTTTCCAGTTTTGTGACATGCCTTGACTAATGAATCTGGCAAAAGTGGTATTGTGGGATTCCAGACCTCCAGAAATTGTCCATTTGAGCCTAATCCAACTGCTGACCTCACAGAATCATGAGTTAATAACACTACTAAGTTTTGGGTGGTTTATTTTGCAGCAATAGATACCTAATGCAGTGATGTATTTTTAAAAATGCCTAACACAGGTCTTCATACATAACAAACATGAAGCTTTTACCATCCTGTCCAGGAGACTGAACTCACAAGGTTTCAGACATCTTACAACTCTGAGGGAGATTGTCAGCATGCTATGGTTAGTGTGGAAATAGTATCCCATGGCATGAATCCAAAGTAAAATAGCCTTCTGTGGCTGAATTAGATATTTCAGTTTAAGGTCCAAGGGATGCTGATTCTTGACCCAAGCTTTATTGGGTCACAGTCTTCTTTGAGGATCTGATGTAGTCTATAGACCTTCGTCCTAGAAAAGAATACCTGTGTACACAGATCACTTTGCATGCACATGTGTATGTGAGCACATGCCTGTAAGTGTGCTTACATCCTGGGGGCTCGTGGTTCAGTCATCTTGTATGAGCACTGAATCCCTGTGGCCGCATAGTCAATGCTAACTGCCAAACAACTGTTTATGACTATTTTCTAGGCATTTGCTTCATTGCGATTACTGTTGCAGCTACTAATGAATGAGGCAGAACTCTTGGTATGGGTATGGCTGGATATCAGTTTTAGTCTAAAAGCTTCTTCTCTCTCTCTCTCTCTCTTTTTAAGTCTTCCATATATTTTATTTTGTTTTTTTAATTATTTTCAGTTAGCCATATAGTACATCATTAGTGTTTGATGTAGTGTTCAGCGATTCATTAGTTGCATATAACACTCAGTGCTTATCACATATACCTTCCTTAAAGCTTCTTGACCAATGCTTAGTTTAAACAGATCTGTTTCTAGACCCTTCACAGCTGTTAGTTCATTCTATCCATCCCTACCCAGACCTTACTTTAGTCCAAACTCTGGGTGATAGAATGCTCAGAAAGTTGACACTTCCCCAGAAGAACCTCAGCAGCTGTACCTCACCATGCTGCTGGCATTGTCTGATGTATTGGATGCTTCCACATGACTTTGCTTTGCATTTCTTGAAGATTGTAGATGATCATTTATTTGGCTTGCACAGACTATAAATATTTGCCTTGGTTCACATTTTACACTGCTTGATTGTTATCTCTGCTGTGTACCATATACTAGTGTGTTCAAGATCTTACTGATGGAGATGGCTAGCTCTTTGGCCATTGAGTCCATTTCTTGCTAATAGCCCATAGCATTCAGTATTCTCCAGGAATAGGCAGAGCTGGATGGAAGCAAGGACATGCTGAAGACTACAGAGCCAGCCTCAAACTCAGGTGAACTGAGAAATTGGAATACCTCTAAGATTGAAATTAAAGTAACTTTATTATTTATAAAAAAGATAAATGAAAGGGGTGCCTGGGTGGCTCAGTGGGTTAAAGCCTCTGCCTTCGGCTCAGGTCATGATCTCAGGGTCCTGGGATCGAGCCCCACATCAGCTCTCTGCTCGGTGGGAAGCCTGCTTCCTCCTCTCTCTGCCTGCCTCTCTGCCTACTTGTAATCTCTCTCTGTCAAATAAATAAATAAATAAATAAATAAATAAATAAATAAATAGATAAATAAATAGATAAATAAAATCTTAAAAAGAAGAGAAATGAAAGGTGTTGATTATTAGTAAATATAAGTAGTATCCACTCCATATCAATTATAGCTCTCTTTCCTCTTTATTTTATTCTTCATAATAGCACTTACCACCTTGCATAACAGTATGGATCTATTTATTTATTTTTTTGCCTTCCTCCATTTTAATGCAAGCTTTTTTAGAACATGGACTTTATTATATTGCCAGCACAGTGATTGGCATAGAGTAGGTGCTCGATAATTATTTTAATTCCCTTTTGAATAAGTGGATGAATAATTGAATGAACTAATGTTAGTAAACTGGCATTTCTCAAAGTTCTTCCAACATTCTTGTGTGTTAGCATTCTCTGGAGAAGGCTTAAAAGATAGAACTGTCCATTCTATATTTTGAGGGACTCTCATCATTAGTATGAGAAATGAACTCCAGAATCAGGTATTTAAGCTCTCCAAGTTATGCTGAGATAAGTGGTCCTAGAAAAGTACATTGAAAAGCTGCCTCAAGTGACTTATTTTCCCTCCAAAGATGTACACCAGGAGCATTTAGCAAAACATTGGAGTCCCATCCTTTGTCCCTGGCCATTTGGGACAAATAAAAATATAATCAATCTTTTAAAATAATCAAATAGTAATTCAGTAACTCATTTTCGTTTAAAATAATTTTTCTTTTTTCTCCCCATTTTTTCACTATGTCCTTGAGTTTTTTGTTTGCTTGTTTTAAGTAAAGTTAGGTAATGGATATATGGTGTTTCTGTAAAATTCTTTTTTAAAAAACATTCTAGTGTAGTTAGCATACAGTGTTATACTAGTTTCAGGTGTACTATATAGTGATTCAACAATTTTATATATTACTCAGTGCTCATCACAGTAAGTGTACTCTTAATCCCTATCACCTATTTCCCCCATCCCCCTATCCATCTCCCCTCTGGTACCCATCAGTTTGTCCTTTATATTTAAGAATATGTTTGTCTCTTTTTTTCTTTGTTTTGTTTCTTAAATTCCACATATGAGTGAAATCATATGGTATTTGTCTTTCTCTGACTGACTTATTTCACTTAGCGTTATACCCTCCAGATCCATCCGTATTGTTGCAAATGGCAAGATTTCGTTCTTTTTTTTATTATTATGTTATGTTAGTCACCATACAGTACATCATTAGTTTTTGATATAGTGTTCCAAGATTCATTGTTTGCGTATAATACCCAGTGTTCTTTTTATGGCCGAGTAATATTCCATTGTATACATACAACTTATCTTTTTTATCCATTCATCTGTTGATGTACACCTGGATTGCTTCCATATTTTGGCTATTGTAAGTAATGCTGCAATAAGCATAGGGGGACATGTATGCCTTCAAATTAGTGTTTTCATTTTCTCTGGGTAAGTTCCCAGTAATGGAATTACTGGATCATATGGTAATTCCATTTTTAATTTTTTTAATAACCTTCATACTGTTTTCCACAGTGGCAATACCAGTTTGCATTCCCACCATCAGTTCCTTTTTCTCTACATCCTTGCTAACACTTTTTTTCTTGTGTCATTTATTTTTTTTTGTAGGTTTTTCTGAGATTTATATCTCAGAAAGGCTGAAAACTCCTCCTGACTGTATATTTTTTTCAAACTGAGAAAAATATGATAGCAGTCTGCAAAAAGAAATGTTTGAAAAGTGGACAGACTCACTTTTGGTGCTGGAGTCTTATAAGTTAAAAAGTACAGGGGCACCTGGGTGCCTCAGTGGGTTAAAGCCTCTGCCTTCGGCTCAGGTCATGATCTCAGGGTCCTGGGATCGAGCCCCGAATCAGGCTGCCTGCTCAGCTGGGAGCCTGCTTCCTCCTCTCTCCCTGCCTGCCTCTCTGCCTACTTGTGATATCTCTCCCTGTGTAAAAAAAAAAAAAAAAAAAAAAAAGCATATAGGTCAACTAACACCTATACTTAAAAAAATCAGTTAAGCCTCAAAGAAGATAATTAATTCATTTTTTAAAATGAATGCGAATAGTTAAAAGCATTTTTAAATTTTTTACTGATCAAAGAAATGCAAAAGTAATGAGATTTTTCACTGACCGGTTTGGCAAAAATTAATATCCAGTGTGGGAAATGTAGAAAAACAGGTGTCCTTGTACACAAAAACAAATAAGTGTCAAATTTTTTAATGTGGATACCCATTGGCCCAGCAATTATATTTGAGGGAACATGTCCGTAGGAAATTAATGGATATGTGTTCAAGGATATATTTTCAAGGATATTAATGGATGGGCCATTTATAAAATCAAATATTTTCAAACAATGCTAGTATCTACTAATCAGGATTAAAGAACTTAGTTGACATATATCCATAAAATAAAAATAGCTGACATTTATTGAGCGCTCACTGTTTGCTTGCTATTGTACTAAGTTCATTATAGGAATTAACTCATTTAATTCTCACAAGAATTCTCTGCATAGATAGTACTATTATCTCATTTTAAAGATGAGGAAAGTGAGGCACTGGGAGGTCAAGTAACTTGACCAAGGTTATGCATCTACCAAGCGGTTGAGTTGCGGGTGACACACAAGTAGTCTCATGAGTCTGCATATGTGGAATATAACACAGCCAGTATTTGGAAAGGGGACAAGGATATATTTAGTAGAGGAAAGTAGATTTCAGAAGAATCTAGCATGGTTACAGGAAGAATTAAGTGGAAGAAGGAAGAGTGTATATAGAATGCTTAGAAACAATTTGCAAGAGTTTATGCCAAATATATCAGGGGTTACTTTTAGATGACTTCTACTTTCTTCTTTATAATTGCTTACAATCTGAGATTCTTGTTTAGTAAGGCTGTATTTTTTTTTTACAATTAAAAAGGTACTTTTTTTTAAAAAAAATCATCCAACTTTAACCTTAATTTGTTTTGACAAATTTCAAGGCATTCGTTTTTAAATCAGTTAATATTGGTTTTCCCTGCTAATGTTTCCTACAAGACAGTACCTTCCTAAGTTTCAGTTATTCAATAGTTTAATGTTGGTTCCCATCTATATTTTAATAAACCTCTATATAACTATCCTGTGAGTTGCAATTAAGGAGGTTGTAGGGATATGAAGATATAATACTGAAATGATTATAATAGACACGGTTACTTAGCTGCCCAAATAGTCATTGATGGGATCTCCACTCTGCAGATTGGAAAAGCTGGATACTCACTTGCACAACCACCCTTGGACCTGGAGTTGGCCTATGGGACAGAAGAGACCAAAGGGGCTGGCTGCCGCATGAGCTTCTACAGAATACTTTCTTTTCCCGGTAGAAAGAGCAAACTGCTAAGTGGAACTGCCTTTCTCTCCCTCAGGCAGATAGCCAGTGGTGAGGGCATGATTTTTGCAGTTATAGAAGCCATTTTGTGAACTTGAGGTGACAAGTGAAGGCAAAATCAAGAGATGTTCCGACTCTAACGTGTGATGCTGCTGAACCAAAAACAACTAAAGCTTACCTCCAGACTTCTTGTTTCATGGGAAAAAGAAAATCTTATTTGTTTAGGCCACTGTGAAGTCTTTTATTACTTGCAGCCAAGAATATTCCTAATGGACAGAGTACTCAAAATGCTCAAGTATTATTTTTTTTGCACTTAAAAATGTTTTGTATCTTACCTTGTGTAGAAATACTGTTTGACCCATTTTTATGGAATTCTAAAGGACTAAAAGTAAAACTAAAATTGAAACTTAGAAGTAGAGTTCATCTGGTTAAATTATTTCTTTTTACATACAAAAAATATTTAGGGAGAATAAATGATTAGCACAAGTTTATATGACTAGTCGTTATTTTTTATATAAATATTTTCTGGAACTTTGTATGGTGACGCCTTCAGGTGGCTATTTCTGTTTATTATAAGTCATAAGTCACAAGGTATGAAGTACAAGATGATAAGACATGAACAACATATAGCATCTCAACAGATAAACTTGCCTGACAAGAAATATGTTTGCTCCTTACCCTGAGCATGGGAACTGCTGGCTAATGAATTCAGAGAAGATACGAATGAAGAATGCTTGCCTGGGTGTATTGGTAGCTGTTCTTCATCATAAGCACTTAAAGAGTCATTTTGTTGGATGATTTTGGTCACTGATAGAGGCTGAGATGTGCAAGCCTATGGCAGCCAGCACAGCAATGAACTCATTATTTTTGTCTAAAAGGCCAGCTTAGCCTCCACTAGAACATCTTTTTGGGATTTCTATATCACTCACAGCTAATGAGTCTGGACTTGCCACTTATATTTCCAAAGTGAATTCCAGTGGTATAATATCACTTTAGAGGGAAGCTTAAAAAGGAAGAAGGTTGACACTGAGAGTATAATATAGAACCTCATCCACAAGATATTTATTATAATAACTGCCTTTGAACGTGTACCAATAAGATCTTTTTCTCATGGCCAAGACATAAAATGGCCCCCAAATCAGAAAACAGAGCGATATCCTAAATACTTGTGAGTCAGCTCTCTCCTCAAAAGAGCTGAATGGAACATTCCCTAATTCTTCATTCTGAGGCAGCCTTTCAGCCACTCTAAGATACAACTCCACTTTAGTTTTTTTCTAGGCTTTTATTACCATCTGGCCATTATTTTGTTAGTTTTGTTCCTTGTTCATTGTATCTCTCCCCTTACTAGCATGTCCTATCAGAGGCAGCCGGACCCATTCTATCTTGTTCACTGTGGCATCCTCAGTGAGAACGCCAGGCCCCAGAGTAGGAGTTCAATAATTTATATGTCGAGTGAATTGTTGAAAGAGTGACTATGATACTCTCTTTAACTACTTTGACTATTTAATCAAGTCAATAAATTGTCTTTTCAGGGCGACATGGAAAATGAAGTCTCTCTTTTCAGTTTTGATGGTGGTATGAATTTGTGTGTTAGCTGAGTACTTGCATCTTGGCCTGAAGAGTTACGGTGTAAATATGCAGAAATATATTGGAGCAGTTAGAACTAGCACATGCCTTAGTCACAATAAAATTCATATTTGTGACATACATAGTGTGTATGTGTACGTGTCAGTTGGTCAGATTTCTATAACTTGCTTTTAACTGAGTGGTCAGTGGCCTCGATTACTGAGGAAAAGATACTGTTTAAAATTGTGCCAGAATTATACAGCTATTTTTACATTTTACTGCATAATATGTTAAACAGATATTTTCACAACCTTCAACTGACCCTGTGCTCTAAGCATACACATACATTGGTTCCCCAATATAGACCCCAATATAAAAAGCACTGAAACCAGGACAGCATTAGGCTCACTTAGAAAACCTGGGCATCTTGAGAGGTCGACACTGTGCCCAAGAGAGAAGAGCCCATAGAGAACCCTGACACACCCCACCTACTCTTGGGATAGAAAGTCATGTAGGGTGTGATATAGCAATAGCATCATTCTGCTCCAAAGAGCAGCTAAACCTGCCAGCACACTAAATTTTCAGAGCAAGATGAAACATTAATTACAGATGTCAAGATTAAAGTTTGCCTTTTCTGCAAATTCCGTGGGGTCTCTAAGCAACTTGATCTTTGAATTCCCAAGGTATTAAAAAATCTACACAGAAGAGATTGTTGTCTTAATTTTGCAAGAATTCCCACCTTCAACACTGCCAAATAAGAATCTAACTTAATGACACAGACTACAAGGAATATTTTTGGACTTCTTCTAGAGGGCGGATGTTTAAAATACAACCTAAGTTGATAATTTAACTATAAGTTCTTTCAAAATTCTATGAGTATACAAGTGCCTTGCCTTAGTTTAAAGAAACAACTGTGTAATCATCAAAATTGGATTTCGATTTTAGAAAGCCTTTCCACACACTACTTTTTAAAAGTAGTTGCCATTTTGAATGTGTTTGTCATTTTTATAGATAAGCACTTACCAAAAGAGGAATTTGGCTGCTGGAAGACAAACAGCTGAGTTCTCATTTTTGGTATTCATAAATGTAAAGTCACTTTTTCCTCTCTCCTTGCCCCAGTACATTATTACTGATCTAAGAATCCTTAGGAACAGAATACAGATTAAATTACCAGTGTCCAGGGTTTGGAAAAGGTTACCAATGTCCAAGCAACGTCTATTTGTTAGAGAGAAAATGTTGTTCTGGATATACACTCTCAGACCACAGAAACATAAGTGTATAAGAAATGGAATATGCTTTTTTTCTCTTTTTTTAACACTGACCTACATATTAATATCAAACCCCCATTCTGTTGAGTGGCATAAAACATAAAGTTAGTCACTTGTGGGTAAACTCAGTCCTTCCAAATTTAAACTTCATAAGTTGAGAGTTTCTTTTTCTATCCTTCTTCCTGGAATAGCATTAGCATCCTGGCAATTTACAAATCCCTTTGATGCACGGGGAATGATGCAAAGCTTAGCTGCTCTGCTCTGCCTTTAGTACTGTGGTTGGCCATCTCAAGCTCTCTAGGCCTTCAACAGTGCATGCAGGCAAGGCCACTGTCTCCCGGAAGTCCAGGTGGGAAGTACAATACAAGTCTCCTCTGTTATCATATCTGAGCATTATATCACTTCCCCTTTTGCAGCAAACACTGCCCCTTTGCTAGCGAGAGCCTCCCATCACCATCTCACTATTTTGCTTTTTTTTATTCTGTTTTCCCCCATTTCAAAAAGTGTGTTAATTTTGAAAAACTCTATGTTCAGAAAAGTTTTAAGACTAATATAATGAACATCTGTATACTTTTTATCTAAATATGCCAATGGTTAATTTTTGTATCATTTGTTTTATCTCCTGTCTATACACAGAGATACACAGACTCAAACACACAGGCACACACACTTGTTTTTTTTCTGAATCAATAGAGTTGCCTACATCATGTCATTTCATCCTGAAATACTTTATCATGTATCTCCCAAGAACAAGGCATTCTTCTACCTTACTGCATTTGGGAATTTAACATTGACACAATGCTTTTCTAGTATTACTAATATAGATCCGTATCTAAAAATTTCTAGTCCTCTTGACAATGTCCTTTATACATTTTTTCCTTTATAATAATAATCTTTATATAATAATCTGGGGTCCAATTTGGGACTACAAACTGCATTTAGTTATCATGGATGGGATTCACCTTTAAATGAGATTATCAGCTCAGAGAATTATCTCCTCAGAGTGCATGGAGGGAAAGAAGGTGAGAGTGGAGAGGGAAAACCTCACTTTGTTCTTTAGGCCAGGCCCTTGTCTTTTAAGGCTCAGAAGCCAAGAGATCAATTATTGTACCACGATTTGCCTCCTTGTTCTTAGCTGCCTACCTTGTAGGCAGTGAGTGCTAACAAAGGACAACTGGAAGGAGGAAAACCATGCCAGTTAATATTACACTTCAAATTATTGCCCTACCTCAATTTTATTACAGACAAATGGATTTGTGTCTCCCATTAAAGTAGATTTTTCTCCTTGGGGATTTCTTGATAGTGTCCCAGAGTCATCTTGTTCTGCCTTATAGAACTCAGTATCTGGAGGATGACGTTCTTCCTTCTAACCTTGCTCTCTCTCTTCTGATCCCTCCTTAGTGTCATATTATTGCAATTGGTGCTAGAAAACAAATACTTTTAGTTGGCTTTTTGGAGGGACATTTTGGACACTGACTAAATTTAGAAGGATAGTCATGTGGATCAGGTATGAAATCAGTACTCTTACAGATGAAAATTTGCAGGACCCTGGCAATGAAGTGAATTGCTTTCGCACAGGCCTCCTGTAGCAGTCTCAAGTTAAGTGTAGCAAGTTAAGAGTGTCTTTGCTTTCTGATTGTCTCTGAAACTGTCTTTTGGCGGATGAGCTCAGTTTATTAATTAGAGCTGATAACTTGTGAACTTTAAATCAGTTGTAGGTTTTCAACATGACGACCTCACTACTTTTGAGAGGCTTATATTACAAAGACAACAACTTTATGACAATAAACTAATGGCCTTTTGTGCTGTTCTAGGCAGTATTTTACTTGACATCAGGGAGATGTTGTGTAAATACTCACTGATTGCAACACAAAAGAGTAGTTATTCTTATTCAGTAATAACATAAACAATTGAGCTCAGATTCTGGGATTTACTCAGTTATCCCTCAGAACAGAGATGCACAGGGGATAAAAAAGAAAACAAACAAACAAAAGAACTCCACTTTTCTTTGAAAGACTAGTCATAGACTGGGAAAAATATATTTACTATTCACCTATATGATAAAGGAATTTTATCAGAATCTACAGAAAACTCTCATAGTTTAATAATAAGATGGCAGACAATCCAATTAAAAATGGGCAAAAGGCAGAAACAGACACTTTGGCTGATAAGCAGACCAAAAGGTACTCAATAGCATTAGTCATCAGGGGAATATAAACTATAATGAGATACCACCTCACACCAACTAGAATGGATAATGTTAAAAAGACTGCACATGCTAAGTATTAGTAACCCAAATGACTATCAAGATGTGAATATGTTAGTATGTCCATACAGTGAGATACTACTCAGAGAAATAATAAAAAGGCATGAAGTAACAGTCTGGATAAATCTCAAAATAATTATACTGAGTAAAAAAAATCCAGGCAAAAAAGAATACATATTATATGATTCCTTTCATACGAAATTCTAGAAAATGTGAAGTAATCTGTAGAGGCTGAAAGCATACCAGTGGGTGCCTGAAGATGGGATGGGGAGAGGGTGTTTGAGGGGGGATGGGACTACACAGGGGCATGAAGGAACTTTGGGAGATGATGCATGTGTTCAGTGTCTTGACTATAGTGATGGTCATAGGTGTATGGATAGGTTAAGACTCATCAAATTGTACCCCTTAAATATGTGCAGCTTACTGTATATCAATTATACCTCCATAAAACCGTTTTAAAAAAAGAAAGCATAGATTGGGAGAAAATATTTGTGATATATAAAACTAAAAAAGGACTAATTTCCAGAATGTTATAAATAAATTTTATACAGCTCAGTAAGGAAAAAAGACAAACCAATAGGAAAATGACCAAATATCTCTTATGAGATATATATCTGACCGTGGTAGCTCAGAAGTAAGATGGCAGGAGGGAGGTAAATGGAGTTAAAGTGTTCTAACATCCTTGAATTTCTTGGGAATTGGCAGAAGTACTTATTTATATTAAATTTAAATATGTTAAAGATAAATATTCTAATTTCTAAGAAAATTACTATAAGATAATATAAAAATACATGACTAACAAGGCAATAGAGAAGGAAAATACAATAATAAAAACCTTTTTTTTTTAATGCTCCCCAACCTAAGAAGTCTGAGCTTAAGGTTTTCATATCCCTCTCTAACCCTGGTTCAGTGTTCAAAACAGGACAAATTTGCAAATTTTTCAGGTTTCTTTCATTTTGTTTTTTTCTTTTTTCCTGGTTTGGGGTAAGAGTTGTGTGTGTCTGTGTATATGTCATTTATTTTATTTTATTTTTTGTTGCTCCTGCTTATTATTGTTCTTGTTATTGTTATTACTATGACTAATTATTTGCTGTATGTGAGAGGGAAAATAATGAAAGAAAATTTAATCTGCTACTTACCTAAAACCTGGGTAAAATACTTAACTGAGAAGGAGTCTGAAACTCATAGTTTAAATGCATGATTTATGTCCCCTGTAGTTTCATCTGCACTATCACAGTGTCCTATGAAGGAAGATAATTGAGAGTTGTGATATTTTGCTTTCAAGTTTGTCTCAGGGACAGCAATAGAGTCCCATCACATTTACATATGTAGGCTACCTAATGCAGGCATCTCACCTTTAGCCCCTACACTCAGTAGTTTTCTTAGTCCTTTTCCCACTAAATCATGACTAGGGAATTGCCAGATAGTTGGGTGGAAGATTTTAAGTTTGTAGACATATATCTACAATAGCTCTAAAACAAATTACTACTGTTTCTGAAGTTAGTATTCATATATATTTAGTCACATATTTACTGTTGCTCTATATTACTTCCTGGATCTCTGTGCTTCAATCTAGGATCATTTCCCTCCCTCTTCCCTTCACTATTTTATATGAAGATGTCTATTTTGTCTTTATGTTTAAAGAATATTTTTTGTTGGACATTGGATTATAAATTGACAGGGTTTTTTAGTGTTTTTATGATATGCTTCCATTGTCTTCTGACTTCCATTGTTTACGTTGAGAAGTCAGTATTAGTTTTTTGTCTTCTTTGTTAATAATGCATCATTTTCCTTTGCCTATTTTTTTCTTCTTTTTATTTTGAAAAAAATTAAAACTGTAGAAAATTTAAAATAATGGTACAGTGAAAACCTATATATACTTTACCAATATACACCAATTTTTTTTAACATTTTTCTACATTTGTCTTCTCTTTCTCTCTGTTCCCCATATACATATATACATACACATATGTATGTTTTATGTATACATTTACATATATACATGTTCACGCACAAACACATGCCTTCACTGGCCTCACTTAGAATATCTCACAATGTCTGTCCTCACTCAGAAATGTACTGCTCTTAACAGTAGAATCTGACTGTCCTAATCCATCTCACCAACAACTCTGTTCACTGTTTTTGATTGAGAGAGTCTCTAAATATTTAACCAAACAATATGTATATTTGAAAAAAGGGCCAGTGTATTAGTTTTCTATTGCTTCATTAGAAATCACCACAAACGTAGCAGCTTAAAACAACACATATTTGTTATTTCACAGTTTCTGTGAGGCAGGAGTCCTAGTGTGGGTTAGCCAGGTCCTCTGCTAAGGCTCTCATGAGTCTGAAGTTACAGTGTTACAGCTGGGGCTGTGACCTCACTGAGACTAGGATCTTCTTTCACACTCACTAGTTGGTAGGATTCAGTTCCTTGTGATTATAGGACTAAAGTCCCCATTTTCTTGATTACTAGCAAGAGGGACAGCTCTCAGCTACTTTCAGGTCCTTGTCACATGTTCCCCTCCATAGGCAGTTTAACCATGGCTATTTGCTTTTTCAAGGCCAACAGGAGAATCTCACTCTTATCTGCTATGACAGAGTGTCATGTAACATAACACAATTATAGGAGTGAATATCTCATTTTTACAATCCCTACCCACATTCATAAGGAGGGAATTACACAGCACAAATACACCAGCAGGTAGGAATTTGGGATCCATCTTGAAATTCTGCCTACTGCAGTAAGATTTAATGACACTGACGAGAAAGATGTTTGGAGAACATCCTACTTCCCTTTCCCTTGAAAACTCAAATTGTTAAAGCACTACAGACATGCACTTGTTCAGAATTGTTTTCACTGTTCTTATTGTATCTTTACTTAATTAGTTGTCTTCTTACTTTATTTTCAGAAGTATATGCAGTTGACCCTTGAACAATGCAGGGGTTTGGGGTGCTGATCACCTGTACAGTTGAAAACCCACATAAAACCTTGACTCCCTCAAAACTTGACTACTAATGACTAGAGGTCTTACCAGTAACATAAACAGTGATTAACACATATCTGGTATGTTATATTTATTATATGTGGTATTCTTACAATAAAGTAAGCTAGAGAAAAGAAAATATTATTAAGAAAATCATGAGGAGAAAATACGTTTATTTTACTGTACTATATTTGATACTATAAATTTATATCATCTGTTTTCAAGATGGATTGTCTGTCAGTACCTATGTCAATACTGTCTTATATGATAGAAAACACTGTAGCCTTATTATTATATAGTATTATAATACTAACTGTAGTTAGTATTACACTAGACATCAAAAATGAAAATAATGTAAAAAGTGTTTATTTCCAGGTATAACAGTTCATACATTGATAACAAAGAAGCAGCAATATGATTGCTTTTGGTGACCTAGTGTAATCAATATTATTACTTCATGGTAGCCTAGCCTATATACTAATGAATGAATAGTTATACAAATTCTGTGGCATAGAATATTACAGTCATATTCATAATACAATGTGGATATATTGCTAACATTTTTTTTAAAGATTTTATTTATTTATTTGACACAGAGAGAGAAATCACAAGTAGGCAGAGAGGCAGGCAAAGAGAGAGGAGGAAGTACACTCCCTGCTAAGCAGGGAGCCCAATGTGGGCCTCAATCCCAGGACCCTGAGATCATGACGTGAGCTGAAGGCAGAGGCTTTAACCCACTGAGTCACCAAGGTGCCCCGACAGTGTGGATACATTGCTAATATTTTTTTAAAAAAAAACACTTACCTGTGATGATAGGCTGGTACAAAGTTTCTCTAATTAGAGAGAGAGGCAGGCATACTTTATACTAATATAATATTTTGAAAACAAATTTATAACGTAGTAAGAAAACAAACACATTAATAATTATATACTAAATATCATTCACCTTGTGCCTATGTAAGGATAGGCTATCCATTTCCATACAAGTCTTGCACACAATGTCCTACCGGATGCATAATAGTTAGGTGATGATGACAGCACAAAAAAATGTCTCTTACAGTTCTTGCTATACAGTTGTTAGTTTTTTCACATGAAGACACATACATGCATATACAACAGGTAAGTTTATTTACTGTATGGGATAATGATTTTTTACTGTTCATTAAATGAAAGTGGATCACCATCAAAGTTTTCATCCTTGTCATTTTCATGTTGAGTAGGCTGTGGAGGAGAAAATGAGGAGTTGGTCTTGCTGTGTCTGCGGTAGCAGAGGTAGAAAAAGTAGAGGAGGTGGAAGGGGAGACAGGAGCAGTAGGCACAATAGGTGTAACTTTACAGAAATACACGGCAATTTCTGACTTTTTGCTTTTCGTTTCTCTAAAAATGTTTCTTTATAGTACCAATTCTTCCACCATTTACTTTAATTTCAGCACCTGTTTCATAGAAGACTCTATGTTGTAAAAAAGCCAAAAGCAGTCTTGAAACATCAGAACCCTTCTGCCAGATTGTCTACTGTCAGTTTGTTTTCTGGCACTGCTTCTACGTCTTCTTCATCGTCTGGCACTGGTTTGGAAGTACTCATCTCCATCAAATTGTCTTCTGTTCCTTCCTCTGGTGTGGTGTCTGTTAGCTCTTGAACTTCTCTAAGACCCATATCTTGAAACCCTTCACCTCTCACCTTTTTTGCCATATCCAAAATTTCTTTCATGATTTCCTTGATTGACTGTGTTGTAAGTCCTGTGAAATCATGCACAACATCTGGACACAATTTTCTCTAGCAGGAATTTATTATTTTGAGCTTTGATGGCTTTCATAGTTTTTTTATATAACAGGGATGGCATCCTAATGGTGTAATCCTTCCAGACTTCCATGATGTTCTCCCTATCGGGTTCTCATCCATAGCATTGACAATTCTTTCCATGGAGAACCATGTGTAATGAGCCTTAAGGTCCTTTTGACACCCTCATCTGGAGGTTGAATTAGAGAATTTGTGTTTTGGGGCAATTACAACACTTAATTGTTTTCATTGTTGAGCTCATGGAGTTCTGGGTGGCTAGGGACACTGTCCAATATCAAAAGAACTTAAAAGGCAGTCCCCTTACTAGCAAGGTTTTTCCTGACTTCAGGGACAAAACATCAATAGAACCAATCCAGGAAAAGGATTCTCATTGTTCAGTCCTTCTTGTACAATCAAAGACTGTCAACTGGTATTTATGTTTTCCCTTTATGGCTTGGGGGTTAACTACTTTGTAGATAAGGGTAGATAAGGGTAGTCTTGATCATAAACCCAGCTGCATTTGCATATAACAGCAGAGTTAGCCTCTCCCTTCCTGCATTAAATATTGGTATTCACTGCTCTTCCTCAGTAATAAATGTCATTTGTGGCATTTTTTTCTCCCCAGAATAGGACACTTTTGTCTGTATTAAAAACCTGTTGATACAGACATCGTCTCTCCTCGGTGATTTCTTATGGCCCTTAGAACTCACCTCCTGTCTCTTGATCAGCAGGTGATTTGTTATTCTTGACATAACATTCATTTTTTAAGCCAAACCTCTTTCTAAAATTATCAAACCATCCTTTGCTGGCATCACATTCCCCAGGTTTAGATCCTTTACCTTCTTTTTGCTTAAAGTTGTCACCTAATGACTTTGCTTTTTCTCAAATCATATTAGATTCTATAGACATACCTTTCTTATAACAATCTTGCACTCATATACAAGCTGCATTTTAAATACAAGATAAAAAGGTAATTCACAAAAAGTGCAAGGTTTTTGTACCTGCTAGTATAGCTACAGTAACAATTTTACACATTTCCTTTTCTATTTTTACCATTTCCTTACACTGGATTAATTTATCTAGAAATGGTGGGCAACCACAGCTGCAGACCTCAATCTATGGTACATATCAGGCAATTCATCTTTTTCTTATAATGTCATGACTTTTCTCTGCTTCTTGAAAGCACTTCCAGCAGCACTAATGGGGCACTTCATATGGGTCCCAGGGTGTTATTCAAGGTTTACAGTATTACACTGAACACAATGAAAAATATGCAAGAACCATGAGAAATCACTTTTTACTGCAATACTCAATTTACCAGAGAGTTGAACTGCTCACACGGAGATGATTAGCATCACATAGCATTTTAAGTGGATACTCATAGCAGTTAAATTCACCTCTATGAAATTCTTACAGTAGTACAGCATGTGCTACAATTAACTTCATGCAGTTGATTTAATACTGCATCTTTACATTTGTTTACATTTCTCTTGACTGCAAATGATCCCATGTACAGTCTGTAAGTGCGTGTGTAAGTTTTGATAAATTTTAACTTTTAATAATACATTTGTGTATTTTATGGTAGGAAGTGATAAAATAGACTAGTATGTCCATATAGCTTAAATATTTATGACATACCTTTTTCTTAATTTTTCAGTATTTCTAAGGCACATAGTCCATCTGCAAGTTGTTTCAAATTGTCACAAATCTCAAAAAAATGTCCAATATATTTATTGAAAAAGTCCACATGTAAGCGGACCCATGTACTTCAAACCTGTGTTGTTCAGGGGTCAACTGTATTTTTGAACGCATATAAGTAAAATAAATCTATATTTGTAAAAAAACTTCTCAAATGCAACAATATAGAGAGGAAGAAAGTGGTCTCCTTTCAGTTCCTCTTTCCATTCAATCCAGTTCATTCTCTAGAGATAATTGTTGCTATTGGCTGGTCCTTTCACACTTTCTTCTGTGCTTTTATGTACATACACATGCATGTTTTCCTGTATACACTTAAATAATTAGTAGAATCATCCTTCATTTATTCTGCCATCTTTTTTCACCTCACAATGTATTTTGCGGAGTGTTCTATGGCAGGAGCTACTGCTGGATTCTGTTTTTAAATACTACATAATTCTGTGTTTAAAAGAAGTATTGTGCTAACATGTACTGAGTACCTGCTATGTGGCAGATAATGTTCTGGCTCTTTAGAGAGGTATCTCATTTAATTCTCACAATAGCCCTACAAACAAGGAAATTTTGTCTTCTTTTTATCATTGGGGAAGACTGAGTCACTGGAAAGCTAAGCAATTTGGCCAAGGTTGCATAGCTGGTAAGCAGTGAAGCTGAAACATAAGCATTTTGGTTCTGAAGAATTTGTTCCAACCACTGCATCTACTCCTAATATTATATAGATACAATATTTCATATATATAATATAATATATAATATATATTATATATAATATTTATATTATGTATTATATAATATATATATAATATTTTATTTAGCACTCTCCTAATCCTGGACATTTAGATTGTTCCAATGTTAGACTAATGTAAGTAATATTGCTTTGAAAAACCCCTGTTTATATGTCTTGGTGTGCATGTACAAATATTTCTGTGGGATAGAGCCTTAAAAATTTACTCTCTGGGTCAAAAGGCATGCACACTTTAAAGTGTGATAGTTCCGATAAAAGAAGGCCCATTGTATTTGGCTTATTATTGACCATGACCAAAACCAAACTCAGAGCAAGTTATGACAGGTATATCTACAGGATTTGAGAAATGTCTGAGCACTCAAGCCCAGTTTATTCTTTTATACTGTGATCTTATCCTTTGCTTCATGGACCTTGCAAAACTCTTGCAGTCTGTCTCTGAGGAGAAATTGCCTAGTCCACATGTTGTTCTGCCCCAAATTATTGTTTATTTCATTTGCATCTGGCTTGTCTCATAATGATGCAATTAGCATGCGGAGGAGGACCAATTGCCCAGAGGTTTGTAAATGGGGACCAGAGTTCCATCTCATTGGGACCTCCTCAGATCTTTTTGGTTGGTCGGACTCTAACAGTGCTCTTGGTTATGCTTACTCTTGTCGTCACAAGAATATAAACATCTTCTCTGCCTTTGTTTATTTAAAGGTCTCATCAGCCTATTCTCTTTTCCTCTAAGTCTTTAAATTTAAGTCGTTACTTGTACTTACTCATCCTCCTACCTTTCTCTTCTCCACTATAATATATTTACTTTCTGAACAGTATTGAATACCCAACATAGATGTCATTTGTCCAAGATTGCACGTTTATGTTAAGTGCCTCATTTAGATGTGTGCCTTAATTGACTCAAGAGAGCTGAAATTTCCAAGTAGTCAAATATCTTTGCCTTGATTTACTGAAATCATATTTAACATGAACCTTTCTTTTTTGGGAAGTACCTGAGAGGTCCCCACCTGGATAAGCAAAGGACATATTTTAAGGGTCCAACTCTGTGAACATTTTTAGAGAAGACAGAGAAAGCTGTGCTTGTTGGTGGAATGGTATTCTGATTTCCTGATAAATATTCTCTTTCTGCTTATACCTTAAGATGGTCTATATTCCATTAGACTTTTAATAAATATTTGATATGGTATTTCGTTTCTCGTATCTCAGCTAAACTGATGGAAGAAGTCTAAATCGGGTGTTTAAGAGAAATTCAGTTTTAAGCCTCCCTTCCTTTTTATCTATGCCATACAACTCCCTAAGTCAAATATATCTTTTTATTTCAAGTCTCCTTTGCATGGTTGAGTAATGATATTTCTCACCTCTGTGAAGGTAGAAATTAATACAAAAGTCTTATCACAGAATTAAAGTCAGTTCCTGAAAGATGACTTCAGTCTCTTTCCAGATTCTTATGAGTCTCTCCCTTGAAATCCTTCCCCATGCATGTGAACCAAGGGGGCCAGAAGGACAAGGTCTTCCCCAGTGAAGGGAGAGTCTTCTAGTAAGCTGTGCAGCAAATTGAGCCACAGTCAGAAGCAAAACATTATTGGAGATGTAACTAATAGAATTAAGGGGTCTCCTGAAAAGTGTGTCTTCTGTTAGCACCAGATCCACAATTGCATAGAATAAGCCACCAACGGGTTTTGAGTTCTGGAGCATTTCATAGTTTACTTCATCTCTTGTGGTCTCCCTTTTGATAGGAGAATGCCCAAAGTTAAGTAAAGAAAACACAAGAGGCTGACTTGCTGTGGGCAATAAATTAAAAGGGGTAAGTGAACGTTCCTGCATTTATTGATTAGATTTGAGACACATAGTCTGTTTCCTATTAAAATCTAATGTCCTAGAAAAAAAACCATTCTTGGAAAAACCCCACTAGAGTAAATACCAATCAAGAACTTTCTGTCTTTATTGAAATATCTGCTGTATTGTCTCTTGGCCAATGAGCCATTGTTAGTCCAGACTCATTGAAAAAGGTGAAAGATGCACATCACCTACATAAATTTCAGACATTGCACTTTACTCTGATAATTAAAGCATTGTCTTTGAGGCTGGCCTTCAAAATTCTTTCTATTTGATTGCTGAGAGCTCCTGTTTTCCACAGGAATAAGGAAGTGTCTGGTGAAAGGTAAGATTATTATTATCATCACCCTCATTGTCATCATGACAGTGCATTCTCAACTGAGGAAAAGAGCATTTTAAGGTTGTAAGCATTTAATTTTCAAAGCTCTGCTGTTTCCATGTACTTTTTTTTTTTAAGACATGGACGTCTTTATAGGAGAGGCTAATCCTACTCCTCCTTTTGATGTGATAGGCAAGCAAACTTTGTGGGAACTGCTTCATTTCAGACTCTAGTCAGAAAAATCTCCCATTTTCTTGTGGGGTATGGTTACATGGGAAGAAGCCACAACAGGTATCTTACCATATATTGATATCATGAGCTATACTGATCATATTCGTGACTCAGTATTAGTATCCTGCTCTTAAATGAAGCTGAATAAAAGAGGCGTCTGAGTAATTCTAACTATAGTTACTACTTAGATTTCCTTTGAACTCACTGCTGTATATTTATGAATAAATACATGTTTTTGCTGGGTTGCCTCCTGAAAATATTATTAAATAGAGAAGTAGGTGGTCTGGGCTGAATTCCTTGAAGCTAGAAAGCATATTCAAATCCTTGTAAATTCTGAGTTCGTAGTATTTTTTCAGACTAAGATCTATTTAAACAGAGATAAGAAGTTTTCTATTCTTAGTCATTTAGGTGTGAGATTTTATGATGGAGTTACTGGTTCCTTTGACTATTCTATTGAAAGAAAGGTGAATTTAAAACATGTATAGAGTTCCTATGTTGTTTTTTTCATACAGATTTTTCTATTCTAGTATGAGATTGACTTCCCAAGCCATAAATAAAAATCACCTTCAGCTCCCTACAGTGTATCATTGAGAATAGAGCACTATTCTGAACTTGAGGCAGTTTGGGTACTGCCCTGATATTTTTATTATCTCAGACTTCTTAGTCCCAACTGCTGGCTGGGACTCCTCTTTGAGAAGCCTGATCTCCTGAGACCAAGCCTGATCCCCTGAGCCTACCCAATTCTGCCTCCATCTGCAACCCTGAGCCAGACTGGACACCTTTAGATATTAGTTGAAACCTGGATCTAGGCTGAGTTTTCCATATTCTTTTTGAACCTGAACACTGAAGCCTGGCCTTGGGAGTCAGGTCTAAAACTGGTTAATACTTCTAATCCTACCTGTCCCCAGGTTCCTTCTCTGCCTGTCAGCTCATGTCTTTGACAGACATCACTGAAGTATGGCAGGCATAAACTCAAGAATGGAAAAATGCAAGTGAACTTGAATATGAGATGTCAAATAGGTGGGCAAATCTACTTTAATAATCTCCCAAAGTAAAACTAAGAGTTTTAAGTTTCATCTTTTGTTTAGGGTTTTATATACTATGCTTCTTTCTATTTATGTTGATAATTGAGAGCCAATTAAATTTCTAGATGCATTACAATAAGAGATTAAGTTATAAACCACTGGATGTCACTCTTAAGCTACGCAAGTATAGCTGCAGTAAAGATTTTTGATAGTGAATTGGAAGTGGATAGTTAGGAGTTAGGGCTAGGCATAGAAACCATTTGAACTGCTGGGGTAGGTACATTTACAATGTCAGTGAACTATGGCAGAGTTTGCCCTCAAGTTCCTGTATACTTTCTATAGTCTCATTTCTCAGTGGCAGTTAAACTATATTAGTAATCAGAGAAAATTCCCTCAGCACCAAAAAGCCAGAAAGACATTCATTTATCTGTTCAATATGTACATTAATCACATGCTATAAGCAGGTTACTAGGCTAATGAACTGTAGGATTCCAAGAAAAGGTGAATTGGCGTCACGAATACATTTAACTTACTGGAATTCAACTACGGTAAAAGAAAATGAAGGAAAACTCTGCCTATTATTACACTCAGTGAATTTATGCCAGAGAGTAATTTTACCTACTGCCTCTCAGCCTCAAGCAAGGCTTTTATACTCTGCTCTATGACACTGGAGCTGGTACTGTGCAAACTACATTTCTCAGACTTCCTTGCTTGCTGGCCTCTGGTTAGGTTCTGCTGACTGGAGGCACTGGCAGGGGATTAGAAGGTGATAGGAGAGCAGAAGAAATATTCTTTCTCTTTTCGGTTCTAACCGGCTTCTCTCTAGCAGTAGCACTCAAGTAGGACCCCAGCCTTGAGTTTATTTTAGCATTTCTAGCACCAGTTCCATGGTCCCTGCAGAGGTACCAGTAGCAACCATGCCACATTTCCTCCCCGAACTTTCTATTAAAGTCCAAGTAGCAATCATGTGATGTCCCCCTCAGAGGTCCCAGAACCAGCGAAACAGGGACACCTTGGAGGTCTGAACATCTGCTCTGTGGAGACACTTCCCCCAAGATCCCAGGTTCTGCTAACACCATTTCTTCTCTTTCATACTGTCAGCCCTAAGAATGGTAACCGCTTTCTGAACTACTAATACCAGGGTTCCCTTAGCAACTGATTTTGCTCCTTCAGCCTTCTGAATGTTGTATACCTGATCCTCTGCATTAAATCACCTCTGTCTTGAAATGTCATGAATGGTTTCTCTTTACTTGATGGGATTCTGACTACAGTGAGCATGAGATTAGACATGTGAATGTTCTCTTTCCTCATTCAGTATCACATTTTGTGTGCTTCTTATGGTTGAGACATCTTGTAACACTGAATGAGATTCTAGTGTTTATAGTTCTACTTTTCAAATAATATGGACCTTAATCATAAGGCAACTAAAAACAGTAGAATGTAAAGCTTCATGCAAATAAAAGATACGATACACCACCCTGTTCAAATACCAAAGGAAACCTGATGTCGAACTTTACGAAAAATGGTCACAAAATTGCCGCTTCCTAAGAGCTTTCCAAGAATGATTTGACCATGTAAGATTTTTGCCTTTCAAGTTGATTTTAGAAACTGAACTCACAATACATGTCTCTATAGTATAATTTTGCAAAATTGAATAGGATAATAGTTCTTGCCTTCAGGAGTTTTCAGTCTGGTAGAAGAAATAGGTCTAAACAAACAGGAAGAAAATACATGGCAATGTTTGATAGGAACAACATACAAGGACAAACCTATTTGTCACATTAGTAGTCAGGCTTCACAAAATAGGTTGAAACAGTAGAAGGAAAATAGGGAACATGATGCACAGTTTCTGCTAGCAATTTTATTCACTTCCTTGCTTAGAACAAGAAATTATCATTATTACTATTTCAATTTTAAAGACCTATCTGGAAGAAGACGCTTGCCTAGTCATGGAGTTTTGCTTAGTGTATAACCTTATCTTCTTTTGATATGTTTCAGTGCCATTTTATTTTATTTTTCTCAGTGACAGTGGAGAACATCTTATTCCTTCCTCAATGTCCTTCAGTAATATACTCTTTAAAGGTTTAAGAGACCCGTGTTAATTCTTCATTTTATGCTACTGGAGTTTCTTTTTCAATGTTTGTTTGTCTGATTTTTCCCCCCTAGAAAACACATGATTATATTCACTAGTTCCAATTTTTGTCATCCCCGATCCTTCTTCATGTCTCACTTCTGGAGCTGTTGAAATAATCATTGTCCTTTCAGCACAAAACACCAGGTTTAGAAAGACAAGAAAAGAAATATTTCAGCTCTAGTGCTGGGACCACCACTCCATGGGCACTTTTGAACTTCAGTATGTTTCATCTTCATACCAGGTCATTTATCTTTGAAGGTGGTGACATACCAGGGTGAGAGATGACCTAATGATGAGGGATGTCTTCACAAGTTATGAAGAAGTGGTTTTTGAAGAATAAAGAGGAGATGTGGGAAGAGGATTAGCAGTTAACTCTTTTCTTAACTGCTAATCTTTGGGGATTCAGCACTTTTTCAAAATATATTTGCTTAAAATTCTTCAAGGATTCCTTTAAAGGAGAGGAGCAATAGGGAAAGATAGAGGTTCAAAGCTGAAGAGAAAATATTTGTTGCTCTTTTGCTCATGATTTGAGCTTCTTTGAATGGTGTTTGGCCTGCCAAGTGACTTAGTTTGAAGGGCTCTCCCCTTGTTTTGAACGGTGAGAGGGGTGTAGAAAAAGTTTTTTCCCAAAGATGCCCCTCCTAATACTTTGAACTATATCAGAGCACAATCCATACATAATTCTGTGCACTTACCTCCTCTTTTTTTTTTATGGCATCTCATTCCAGATGAATGTGACAATCTGAGAGGTAGTAATACAATGGAAGTAATACACTTATTTAAATCAGGGTTTACTTTACCCTAAAATGAAATATCTATGTAACTATAGCTTTCTGATTAAAACTTTTTACAAATGAAGGATCTGACGAGATATTGATATGTTTTGAATATAGGCCCGTGAGACTGTTAGAAGAACTTGGCTGCCTTACAACATTATGTTATAAGCACACTTCAGTGTGGGGTAATACAATTCATACACACCTTAATGAGAACCTCCTGGTTCTGACTCACAGCAGGAAAGGAAGCCTAACACTCTGGTCTGTAGTGCTTATTCAAGTTCCTGGTTTTAAATCTGGAGTCATATTTACTTTGCATTTATTTTCTGAAGTGAACAATATTGTGGTGGCCAGGACTCCAGGTATGGAACACTAATGGGTAGTTTGGAAATACTTCATCCTTCAAAAAAAAAAATTTTTTTTTCAGAAGGTAAGCCAAAAGAGACTATTCTCAAACAAAAAAAGATGTAAACAAGAGCCCATAGAGAAAATGCCAAAGGAGGATTTCAACTTTAGAAGTCATCTCACCAGGATATGTGGAGGAGAATAATACTAGTTTCTAAAACAGGGGAAAAAAAATTCATGGAGCTAAATCTTAGCCTGTAGCACCTAAACCGTATGAGTATATAAAGGGATTTCAAACTTGCCATCAATTAATTAAATAACAATGTCAGACCAGCATTTGGTATCATTGAGCTAGACTGGTTGATTGACTACTTATTTTTGCTATCCTATAAAATGAAACTGGGAATAAGTTTAATGTTAGATCTATATAATATGATTAAATTGCTTTGGGACAATTAAAGCAATGTGTTTTACTATGTATACAACTGATTGTGTTAATGGTAACTTGATCCACAGTGATGCAGCAAAATTCTGTTTTTGAGATAGGCCCCCATGGCAGGTTCAACTATGGTTATTTTAGTTGTGAAAACACAGTCTCAATCTCCATGACCTAAGCAATGCAGGTGGTTAGGGCAATTCTCCAAGTACTCTAATTCAGAGAAAACATGGGCTTTTCTAGAAATTAGCTGGGTCATTTGACATGTGTTTTGCTTAAACTTGTTCAATAATTTTTCCAGTCCTTTACTTTCTCCAAAGAGAATCAACCCTATGACATCTGGACATAGAATATAACCTAGAGATAAAGAATTTTCTATGCTGTAAGGCTTGAATAGGATTTTTCTGACCTGGAAGGTACAGTTTCATTTAAAATTAGGAAATATTGTTGACCTAGGTCTGTGTTGCACTGGACGTATGTGGAATGAAATAACAGAGATCTGTAAAGCTGTTGAAGATCAGGAACTAGGATGCCATAACACTCAGCTTTGCAATCAGACTTACAAATAATAGGATCTTCCACACTGGTGGTTTTTAAAAGTTTTTACTAATCATTCTATCCAATAGTCAGGATTCTGCTATCTTATGAAAAGTCAATATTCTAAAGAAGGAGATTTATATGCTTATAGCAGGAAATACAAACTTAAATGTCAGGACAAGATGACTGAATTAAATGCCTGAGTATAAATAATATGTAGTGGTGGAGACTATGGCAAATTGGAACGCTCATGCCCCATCTAAAGATGGCATTCATTGATTACTCAGTTCATCCAATGGATATTAGGTGCAAATATGGCCCCAGTTATGCCAGACCTTTCGTTTTTCAGCAAAAGTCAGACACCTAAATCTTTATATGAAATTTCCCAATGTTTAAATATTGGCAACCTCTTGAAGTTTGTAGAAGCCAATTAATAACACCCTCCCTTCGCTTCTTGAGTTCATTAGCAATTGAGAAATGACACAGGAGTAAGACAGATAGAGATCAAGATGTCAGCATTATTACTGATAAAGCTGATTGAAGAACAACTCTGAAATCTGCAGCCAGATATATTTTCTAATTACCACTCTCCTCAGAAGAAAGCTTAGGTATGCAGAACTGCCTAATAAGGGGGGAGAGGTGGATGAAAAAAAGAGAGGGGTCATTGTGCTTTCAAATTGTTAATAGGATAATTTTGCCCAATGGATAAATGACCAATGGATGTCATATATAGCCTCCTATACATATGGGAGAGAAATCAGAGGGTTCCTAGAGAGGAAGTCCTCTAACACACACTATCACTTACACGTGAAAATGTAAGGTGTAAGGCCAGGGGAGTAGTAGAAGTTACACCATAGTAAAAACTAATTTTTTTTTTTAATGCTGTGTAGGAGGGGCACCTGGGTGTCTCGGTTGGGTGTCTCAGTTGGTTGGGTGTCTGCCTTCAGCTAGGGTCATGATCCCAGGGTCCTGGGATCAAGTCGGGTTCCCTGCTTGGCAGGGAGCCTGCTTCTCCCTCTTCCTCTGCTGCATCCCCCCGAAACCCGCTGTGCTCTCTCACTCTCGTCTCTCAAATAAATTAAGTAATTAAAAATAAAAATAAAAAAAGGCTGTGCAGGACAAATACAGCTAGACTTAGCCCACAGATACCCAATTTGCAACCTCTGGTTTATACTTACACTGTTTTGGGCCAGTTAATGGCAATTTTAAGACTAAAAAATTTCAGTAATAATATTATAAGCATAAATGCTAAAAGTAACATTTACTTTTATGGGAATTCAATATATTAGAATACTTTTTGATGACGTTATATGATAATTTAATAATTATGTCTTCTTTCATTGGCTAAATTTTCCAACAGTGTATGTCATGAAATAGATTTTAGATGATGTCCAGCTCTGTATTCTTTATTTTCCTGACCCCATAAAGAAAGCCTGTGTTCAAAATTCATAGCCCCACTTCTGACTTCACATTTCTTTCCCACTTTAGTTTCGTATCTGTGAAGACTCACCTTTGAATTTCTGTCCTTGCCTCACCCTTTTTTTTTTTAACATCTGAAGTTGTTTTCTTGGTGACTGTTTTAACTGCTCCCTGATTCTGATTTCTCCTCCCCTATCCATTTCCAGCCATGCTCCCTCGAGGTGCTTTGGGTAAACCTCTACTAGATTCAACACCAGAGATCCCCAGACACTGTACGGTTCTCTCATTACAGTTACTCCAGACACTTCAACAGGAAATGGCATTCATAGATTTTCCATTCTTGGTGGTTCTGGAAATGTTTATTAAATATATTTTGCAGTGAGTGGACCACTGGCCAGGGCAATGATATTTGTTATAACAGGATCAGTCCTGTTCTAATGGTTTGGCATTTTAAATGGGTTTCTTATTCAGCAGAGAAAGAAAACAAAGTCATCCTTGATGGAAATGTCTTGATGTTTCCTCCCTAATGTTTCCTCAAAAAGTGATTTTAAAAATCCAGCTTCCATTTTTTAGAATCATAATTGACTAGAAAAGTCTTTTTAACTTCATTGTAGTGGTAGTCTGGGGCTTTTTTGATGTGTAGCTCTAATCCACTGCTTGCTTTTTGGTGTATTTTTTATTACTCAAAAGCTGTGTTTTAGGCAAATGATACCCACATATCAAAATGATGACCCTTTCTTGCATATTATTCCTAGAATTTCCCCCATTCAGAGCTTTCTCCCACTAATATTCAAGGGAGATCTAGATGATCAGAGTGCTTTGAAGGGGGCATGAAACTGGATGATGGAATCTATTCCTGATGTTGTCTTCTTTTGCTTTAAGATGACCCTATAAAAAGAAATTTACTATCTATTTAGGGGAGTGGGGGGAGGAACCTCAGCCCTGGCTTCTCAGCCTTCTCAGCGATGGACCTTGAACTTCTGCTACTGCTAAGGCAACCCAATATAGAGAAGTTAATCTCAACTCAGGGAGGCAGAAAGCCAGAAGACTTGGCTGACCAGCTATGAGCTATGAAGTGAGTTAGGCTAGAAGTCATGGGTTCCAGCTAGGGTGAACCCTAGGTGCATGTGGCATCCACCAAAACTCAGTTACCAAATGGTGTCCATTTACTGAGTACCTACCATGGATTTGGAACTGCACTGTTTATCATATGTAATCTCTTCTTATTTAATCCTTACTACATCCATGAGATAAGGATCCTTATAGATGAAGAAACTCAGGCTCAGATGGTTAAAGACATAAACAAGGTCACGCATCCAGTTGGTAGCAGAGTTAGAATTTAACTCTGGGTATCTGATCCAATGCCTGTCAAACACTGCCCTTTGGCCTGTCCCTATAGTTTTTGTTTTTACCTAGGCATTCTGTTCAGCATTCCAGTTCTCCATTTGTCTGGGAACCACAGCATTTGCCTTGCTTTTAATAAACTGCCCAGGTAGATTTAGAGCTCCCATCAAGGTGGTGGCTCTGACTGTATCTTTAACGCTGAACTCTAAGTTAGAGACAGCCTGTCTTGACTTGCATCCCTTCCCATCCAACAGAAAAAGGAACCTCAGAATGCCTGTCATTATGCCCATAACTTAAAAGACTGATGCTCAAGGACATTCTCTTAACATGAAAGTCCATGAAGTCCAGTTACAATGCAGATTAAAGATATATCCTAACTTGAGGCTTTTACTTTTAGCCTTTTTGATCTTTACATCATAAGATGAACCTTATCTCTCCAGCAGACATTTTTGTAGCTGATGAGTATTGAAAAGTATCTTTTGGGGGAGGTACTAGCAGTGGAATGTCATGGTTATACACATAAGCTCTGGGATCTGATTGCCCTGGTTAGTTTTTGAGCACTACTTTACTACTGATTGACCTTGGGCCGTTTTCTTGGCCTCTTTGTGCTATACTTTCCTGATATATAAAGAGGAAAAAATAATAACAACTACATAATGGATTTTTGTAAAGATTAAGTAAATTAAAATATATAATGAAGTTACAACAGTGCCTGGCCCATAGTAAGTACTCAAAAATCTTAAATCTAATTAGTATTATTAATGTGGGAGTTTATAGAATTATCTTTATCCTTTAGTTTTATTTTATACGGGATAATTTTTACAAAATGTGCATATGTGTATCATTTATGGAGGTTTTTTAGTCCATAAAAAATAAAAATTTGATCCAACTGGTTATAGATAGAAAAGAAATTACTGACTCTTGTAAATCAAGCAAATCACAAACAAGCCAGCTTCCAGTATGGCTTGATCAAGAGCTCAAATGAGGTCTCCAGAATTTAGTTTGTCTCTATACATTTCTCAGCTATGTTGCCTTGGTTTCCCCCTTTCCATTCTTGGTGGTTCTTTTCTTGTGTTTGAAAGATGATTTTTTAAAAGATTTTATTTATTTGAGAGAGAGAGAGAATGAGAGAGATAGAGGATGGGGAGGGGGAGGGTCAGAGGGAGAAGCAGACTCCCTGCTGAGCAGGGAGCCCAATGTAGGACTTGATCCCCAGGCTCCAGGATCATGACCTGAGCTGAAGGCAGTCACTTAACCAACTGAGCCACCCAGGTGCCCCTGAGAGATGACTTCTATCAGCCTTTTGAGCTTCATGCTTCTATGTTGAAATCCAGTGAAAAGGAGTGAGCATTTTTGTCCTAGAATTTCCAGAAAACATTCTGGGGTCTACTCTGATTGGACTAGGTCAGTCTTTATGCTCATCTTTGATTTGAGAACTGATGCCATTTTGGCCAGGTCTGGATCATTAACCCCATTTTTGAGTTAAGGGTGGAGTCAATGCCACTGGAAGCACATGGATTGAAAGTGGGGGAAACTGGGGAATAGCTACCAGAAGAACAATATAAATATCCCAGACAGCAAAATAATAGATGTTCGCAGCATGAATGCTTTTAAATAGATTTGGAGTACTTTAAGGCAACTATGGGGACTCTAGTTATTACAGTTCACTTCTGTTGTGTGTTCAAACCCATTACATTGGATTATGTCTAGCATTACATAAAACAGTATTAATGCAATAGAGATAGTGAGTCTCCTAAATGAACCAAGCAGATATAAGTTAATATATATCATGCTGAGGTATGAAAGATTTTCACATTTTGGTTTCTAAGAGTGGAGAAGAGCTCTTAGACCCTTCTTTTTTTCATTTATAACCTCTTCCTTCCACCTGCAAAAGGGGGAATTATGGCTACAGTTAGCCACTTTGTGTGAAGTTCCTATACACAGATGGTTAAGAAGTTTATTTCCTCTTTTTGGGGGTAGTATATTCGGTTGGTCCTGCTACATAGGGAGAAGGCCTAGCCATCTCTTTGGATGCTTCTTTTCCAGTGGATCCTAAGAATTCTCAGTCTACCTTTAGGCACTGAAAATTTTGCAGAGATAAGCATTCAAACTGGTTGGGCTTTGTTGAGATGGAATATCCTTTGTTTTGGCTTGTAGTCCATTCAGACCAGTTTCACTTGGATATATAGGAGCTCCCTATAGATTTAGTCCTGACTTGCTTGAATTTTGCTTTTGCATTCGGGATCAAAGCTCCTCTACTTTATCTTTGTTTAATACTCCCTTGTAGACATTATAAAAGAAGTAGTGGTATACTCAAGGTAAGAATTCAGATAGTACTTGGTTCCCTGGCTAAAATACCATCAAAATATCTTTATACCAGCGCTTAATTGCACCTAATTATACATTCCAAACACAACTTTTGAGAACATTTAGATGTAATATTATTGTCTTTAAACTCCAGAATTAAAGGTCCAAGGAACGAATAAAAGGGAAATCAAAGGCACATTATATTGCTCACACACTTTAAGAATATAGATCAGTAGTCTGAGCTGGGGTGTCAAAACTTTTTGTTAAAAACAAAGGAATCTGGCTCAAAAAACCAAACTTGAATAAAACCTCTTAATGGAACCAAATGTTTACTAATATGATTTCCATGGGAGAAATCTGCCCTAGATCAAAATTTTATTTAGTACAAACTAATCTACTAAGAGGATTTGTTTTCTTAACCCAAAGCCTGAAAATCATTTTTGTAAAGTACATCACTGTATACAGTGTGACAGTACAGTTTGTACTTTTTGTAAAGTACATCACTGTATACAGGAGAAAGAGTGGAAAATTTCAAATCTTGTCAAATGGAGCAAAGGAACGAAATTAGACTTTCATTTGTAGAAGAGAAAATAACACCCCTGGGACTGAAATGCCTGCTCTATTACTAGGCAGTCTCTAATTGAGCCCTCCTTCAAAAATCCAACTTCATGACTTATGTCTTAGAAATTCCCTCTAATTTAAGGTGCTCAACAGTTTAACATCTGAGAATGTCCCCTTATAAGCCATAAGGACTAATGATCAAAAGGGAACCTGTAAGATATAAAGATAGTTAACTTATCTCATGTGAGTTCAGTGATTTAGAAGAGATTGATATGCTAGGTTTTTTCTTTAATGAACTTTCCTGCATGTGGCCTCTCTGATTTCCATAATAACCTTTTGTTTATACAGATAATTTTTTCTCCAGCAGGAGCTCTTACATGCTTTAATAACCTTTTCTCATAAATCAGCTTGGTGCACTGTAAAGTTTGATGAGGTACAGGGGCTAGGAAGGGTTTCCTTAAGTCTTTCAACTGGGGCTCTGATTGCTCCATTACCCACTCCTGAACTTCCGAAGTGGGTTGATGTTGGTGTAGGTACCTGGGGGCAGAGCTTGACTGGGCAAGGAGGTCATGCCACAATAGCCCAGGGGTGAGTACAAGCTCTGTGAGAAACAGAGTGTCTGAGAAGGTCTCATGTGAAGAAGACAAAATCTGCATTTGTGTTCATAGTGAGGAAATCTTGGATCAGAGATTCTTGGGTTGGGTGTAGGTTATCTAGGAGTGCCATACTTTTTACTGACCCAAGCCTTCATTTACAAAATAAAAATGTCTCTACTGGATGATTCAGGTGGATTAGATAGTATTCTTTGGTAGCACAAGACAGAAACAGTTCAAATTGGCATAGACACAAAAGAAAAAAGAGTAGATGGTGTTACTGGGATACCCAGTGAAAGGCTTCAGGTACAGTCTGATCTAAGGAGTTTTTCTTTTTCTCATTTTTTAGCTTTGGTGTTTTCAGTCAGGCTTTTTACACATAGTGAGAAAAAAGGCAGTTAGCAGCCTCCTTTCCTGATCTTGATAACTTAGAATCCAAAAGAAGAGAGAGATGCCTCTCCTGGCATGTCTGTATCAAGCTTGAAGAAATATGGTGACACTGATTGATAATCCCAGCAGACCCCCATGAACTCCATATGAATGGGTTTCCCAAAGGTGTCAGAGAAAGGAAATGGAAAAATCTGCTAGAGTGACCCATTTCTGTCAGCTCTATAGTCCTCTTTCCTGTAACCTGCCCTGCCCCTAGCACTCATACACACACAAGCATGTGTGTATATATAATGCACATATACATAGCAAGTATTGTTTACAGTTCTGGCTAAAATATTCTGAAGGGAAACCTCATAAAAATTTAAAAAATAAAGAAATATGACATAAGCAACAAATTACAGTTCTTGAGGGTCTCATTATAATACTACAAGAAATTCCCTAGTAACACTTAATGTCTATTTTATTTCACAAAAACTATTATATGTACTAGGCACTATTCTAAGTAGTTGACAAATATTAACTTATTTAATTCTTATAACAACCCTATGAGGTACATACTATTGTTATTCCTTTTTTAGGAATTTCCAGTTTAGGAAATTGAGGCACAAAGTGGCTAAAGCATTTGTACCCAAGTAGTAGGAGTCAGAACTAGGATTTTGTTTTTTTTTTTAATTTTTATTTTGTTTTTTATTATTTTTTATTATGTTATGTTAGTCACCATACAGTACGCCATTAGTTTTTGATGTAGTGTTCCAAGATTCATTGTTCACATATAATACCCAGTGCTCCATGCAATCTGTGCCCTCCTTAATAGCCATCACTGGACCAATCCATCCTCCCACCCACCTCCCCTCTAAAGCCCTCAGTTTGTTTCTTGGAGTCCACAGTCTCTCATGGTTCATCTTCCCCTCCGATTCCCCCCCCCTTCATTTTTCCCTTCCTTCTCCTAATGTCCTCCATTTTATTCCTTATGTTCCACAAGTAAGTGAAACCATATGATAATTGACTTTCTCTGCTTCACATATTTCACTCAGCATAATCTTCTCCAGTCCCATCCATGCTGATACAAAAGTTGGGTATTCATCCTTTCTGATGGCTGAATAATACTCCATTGTATATATGGACCACATCTTCATTATCCATTTATCTGTTGAAGGGCACCTCGGCTCTTTCCACAGTTTGGTTATTGTGGACATTGCTTCTGTGAACATTGGGGTGCATATGGCCTTTCTTTTCACTACATGTGTATCTTTGGAGTAAATACCCAGTCGTGCAATTGCCGGGTCATAGGGTAGCTCTATTTTGCTGATTGGATAAAAAAAAAAAAAACAACAGGACCCCATCCATATGCTGTCTATAAGAGACTCATTTCGAACCTAAAGATACATCCAGACTAAAAGTGAAGGGATAGAGAACCATCTTTCATGCCAACACATCTCAAAAGAAGGCTCAGATAGCAATTCTCATATCAGACAAATTAGATTTTTAAGCTAAAGACTGTAGTCAGAGGTACAGACCAACACTAAATCATTCTTAAAGGGTCTGTCATGAACATGATAGACATGAAGAGACACTTCTCCAAAAGAAGACATCAAATGGCTAACAGACATGAAAAAATGTTCATCATCATTAGCCATCAGGGAAATTCAAATCAAAACCTTATACCAGTTAGAATGGCAAAAATTAACAAGGCAAGAAACTACAAATGTTCTAGAGGATGTGGAGAAAGGGAACCTTCTTACACTGTTGGTGGGAATGCAAGTTGGTGCAGCCATGTCGGAAAACAGTGTGGAGGTTCCTCAGAAAATTTAAAACAGAGCTAGGATTTGAATCCAGGTAGTCTAGAAAAAGTTCCTTTGAAAAGAATTTAAATATATTAAATTCACTATGTCCTGCTCATTAGCACTTGTCCCATTAAAACTACTTCATTAATATCTTCTGCATCCTTTGCTTGAACTTCATTTCAGAGTTACCAGCAGGTATATGTAATATGCTATCCACTGCGTCTGACCAATCTCTTCAACTAGTACATACAGCTGAGTTGGCATTGCTTCTGATCCAGACAGACCACAGAGATACTATGCAAAGAATCTGACACATAGTGTACTCTATATGGATTCATTTTTTCTACCTATACTAGTTTTGTTTCAACTTACCTTTACTTGGCTATTTTATTTCTTTCTTTCTCGTTTCTTAGTTCCAGTTTTTAAAAATGAGGGGATCACTCTATCCCATTTGAAAGAGCCAACATAATGAGCTTTGAGCAGATTCAGGAATAGCTTTGTGTTCTCATAGAAATATAAGTGCCTTTCTTCTCTGGATCCATTGTATTGTGGACCATTTATCCAGACAGATAATCTAGCAACTGAAATCTCACTTTAGCCCTGAGATCCTCCCAGACTATAATCGTATGATAAAAGACTAGACCATTTGTACTGGGTTGAAGAGTATCCCCCAAAATTCATGACTATCTAGAATCAGAATGTGACCTTACTTGGAAATAGGGTCTTTTCTGATGTAATTAATTAAGATGAGGTCATCCTAGACTAGAGAGGGCCCTAAATCAAATGACTGGTGTCCTTATAAGAAGGTCATGTGAAGATCCAGACACACAGAGGGAAGAGGGCCATGTGAAAACAGAGGCAGAGATTGGAGTGATGCAGCTACAACCAAGGAATGTCAAGAATCTCTGGCAACCACCAGAAGCTAGACGAGGCAAGGAAGGATTCTTCTTTAGAGCCCTTACAGAGGGCATGGCCCTATGGATGGCTTGATTTCAGACTTCTAGCCTCCATACTGTGACAGAGTAAGTTTCTGTTGTTTGAAGTCACCCAGTTTATAGTAATTTGGTAATAGCAGCCCCAGGAAACTAATGCACTTTTTGTGCTATTTATTTTCTCAGAGCTTCAAGTACTCCCTCCTAGATTCTGCTCTGTGATGCTGGGGCTAGTACTTTGAGGCCATGTTTATGCTTTGCCAGGAGCTCCCTGTTAGGATCTGCCAATATGAGCCCTTGAAGGAAGATTCACAGTTCGGGAGAGTAATGGTGCATGCTTTGTCCTGTTTGCTACTCTTCTGATCTGTGTTAGCACAGTAATGCTTCTTCACCCTAGTGCGGACAATTAATTCCAGTAGCAGCACTTTTCCCCTGTCCTCTCAGAACTAGTCTCATTGACCTCCCCACCCAAGAAACCAGTACCAATCTTCTCATTTCCCCACAACAATCACGGGGCTCCCAGGTCCTAGGAGACCCTCCTCTAAGCTTCTACATGATAATAATCCAACCTCCTACTTTTGCTTCCACAGCCTATGGTTGTCACCTACAGTTAGTATCTATGCCATAGTCTCTTTTTGCTCTGTCAGTTCTTAGTACCAAGTTAACAAGTCTTTAAAATGTATTTCACCCTTAAAATAACTAATGTAGTTTCTTTTTCCTAACTGGACTCTGATTGATTCAGCCTGTAGTCCTTGGCTTAGTAAAATGCTCCATTCCTTCTTTTTTGTTCAAATTAGTCATGGGGAGGCAGATCAGTTAGGAGGATTGGGAGCAGTAACAGTAAGACCTGGCTATAGTGGCTTAACCCAAAGGCTTTTCTTTTCTTTCTTTCTTTCTTTTTTTTTTTAATTAAGACTTTATTTTTTAGGGTAGTTTTAGTTTCACAGCAAAATTGAAGGGAAGGTACAGAGAGTTCCCACATGCCTTCCGTCCCCATTATCAACATCCCTCACTGGAGTAGGACATTTGTTACAACTGACAAACCTACATTGACCCATGGTAATCATACAAAGTCCATAATTTACCTCAGGGTCCACTCTTGGTTTTGTGGGTTTGAATAAATGTATAATGACATATACCCATCATTATAATAACATGCATAGTATTTTCACTGCCCTAAAAATTGTCTGTGCTCTGCCTATTCTTCTATTTGCTGCTCCCCCATCCCATCCACAGCTACTGATCTTTTTTCTGTCCCCATAGTTTTGCTTTTTCCAGAGTGTCATGTAGTTGGAATCACACAGTATATAGCCTTTTCACATTGGCTTTTTTCTTATAATAATATGCATTTAAATTTCCACTGTGTCTTTTTATGGATTGATAGCTCATATCTTTTTAGTGCTGAATAATATTCCATTGCCTGGATGTACTACTGTTTCTTTATCTATTTACCTACTGAAGGATATCTTTCAAGTTTTATAAATTATGAATAAATATGCTATAAACATATAAACATTTCCAGGTTTTTGTGTAGACATATGTTTTCAATCCTTTGGGTAAATACAAAGGAGTACCAAAGGCATTTTTTGTGAGGAAATATCCAGAAGCTGGCTGTTCCTGTTGATTTATTCAGTGGCTCAAGGCTATGGTATCACGACTGGTGCAAAATCACTTTTTTTTTTCTCACCTCTACCCCTTTGGTGAACTGGTAATGCTGCTGACATGGCTGTGGGATGGCTGCGACAGTTCCAGATGTCACATGGAGAGGCGAGGATGTGCAGTGAAGACAAGTAGCATGCTTCCTCCTGTATACGTTTTATTAGGGAGTAAAGTCTTCACAGAAGCCCCCAACAAATCCCCCCAAGGGTCTGAGTAGAATTGCAGCACATTCTATGCTCCAGCTCAGATGGGTGTCAAAAGTGAACACCTGGCACTTGTAGCCTCTTATATGCAGGACAGTCATTATCAGCTTCCTTCACTTGACAAACGTTCTCCAATATAAGCCTCATTTTCCTTGTCTATTAAGTAGGGATAATAATAACTATCTATACAGGATTTTTGTAAGAACTAAATGAGGTAAAGGACTAAAATGTTCCTAGTATAACATGTGGCATTTAGTGCACATTCTGCAGAAACAGACTTGTCCTCCTATTACCTGACTTCTTGTCCAAGGGGACTGCCTACCATATACAGCCAAGAAGCTGCTTTTGGTTCTTGGTCTTGTATTTGGGAGGTCAGAGCTCAGAACTCCTGTAGCTTACGGATGTTCCATTTACATGGCTTTTTGTCTTTTTTTGGTGTGCTGTCACCTATGGTATATTATTAGTCACAAAAATTATATGAAGATGTCATCATTACTACAAATGTGGAAGTTGCAGTGCACAAATGTGGAAGTTGAAGTGCTAAGAAGGAAAGAGTTGGGATCCCTGTCCCTGATGGGTTTATCAATGTAACTTTTAAGTGGGAACCATTCTTCCTCTTAGGATGAATCTATGTGTCCACAGAGATTTTGCCAGGAATAACAGAGACCCCCATTTTATGGTAACAAGGCTTTCTGTTCAAGTCTCAACCACTGAATTTTTCTTAAGAATTTGTGGGAGAAATATTTCTGTAGGCAGTTATAAATGTATTCATCTATACCCTAAGAGCTTTGTATTTCTATCTCTGTATTTTTATTTTGACCTCCACTCTCCCCAGCCTTGTTCATCCACACAAAGAACCACTTTGAATCCTTTCTGCTTCTGCTGATTTCACTAGCATATTAGAAGCATCAAGGAGAGAATGAGGTGGTTGGATTCGGGGCAATGCATTCTGAGTAATGGAGGTTGTATGCTGTTATGGCCCAAGGCAACCCCCAAGACAGAAACCTTCTCAGCTTGTTTCCGGGGTCATTTGGGTATCTTCATGCTATATCCTTGTAAGTGTTGGGAGAATTTCTCCTTTGAAGAATCAGGAATACTCAGCCGTCTCTTTTCTTTATTTTTCCCTATTTGTGTTACATAACATTCCTCCTGATGTGGGCTGTTAAGTGTACAATCTTTTAACCATAGTGTATCAGGAAGCAAAGAATATTCACATTGATTAAGCAAGAGGTAAATTACCAATTGCCGTGACTTTGAAACATCCCTCTGAATCTTGTAGCTCGCAAGAGTTCTGTAAGGCACTAGTTTCCTCTCCCTACCTTTCCCATGATAGTATAGACTTACCTTTTGGGAAACACTGTCTTTCCTTTTTAACCAGAGAGACTCTGTTGCAATGAATGGTTCTCAAACTACAGTAAAGATACTAGGTTCTGCCACTTAACATTTTGAAGAACTGTTTAGATCCTCTGTGTGTGTGTGGGGGGGGGCGCACGCACGTGTGCATGCCCACATACAAGCATACTTGCACAGGTGTATGGTAAGTTGGAAGGTAGGCAGTAAATGTTACATTCTTCTCTAGGACAATTAGAATTTCTCATTTCTTCATAAATCCTCTACAGCAAAAGAGCTGAAGCACCCTCTGGCCATCTTTCATGGAAACCATCTCCCACCTCCCCCCAAGTATTTCTGCAGTTAGTGCTTAAAAAATTGTTACTGTCTGGCTATACTTGGAAGGAGACAGAGAAGACAGGAAATGAAGGTCCCCATGTTTGTGAAAAGCTTCCCCTTCAGTCAGCAGGAAGCTTACTTGTCTACTCTATGGAGCTTGGAGCCTAGCCTGCCCCCTACAGTAGCTGTGGGACATGTTATCAGGGAGGACACTATTTGACGAGTAGAGATCAAACTGGTCTTATGGATGGCAATTGGTATTCTTGTATGTGGCATGGTGGGGTTATCTGGCCATCTGTCAGGCCTCCTTTTAATTTGATGAAAATGCAGGCAATGTTATATAAAAAGTGAAATGGAAAAAGCTCTCAAAGCATTTTGAGGATTGGTGGAGACAAAACAAGAAATAAAAACAAAGCATTTCCTTTCCAGGGAACTACATATGAAAACTTCTGGAGAAGCAGGAAACAGCCTGACTGAGAACAAAGATTTTCCTCAGGCCTAGGTTCTGGTCCTGTCCTTGATACTTATCCAGAGATAATGGGCAGGTCACTTAACCTCTGACAGTTGACAGGGTTAACTGTTCTTTTTTATGGAATTTTAGGATTAAATGCAGGGATATCTCCTGTGACTGCAGGGGCAATCGGGCACTGGGGAAGGATGAGAGTTAGGTGTTCACTAATAACAGAGTTCCGTGTTTTGTTTTACAAGTTAGAAGATCTTTTCTTCTCTAATACGTGATACATTTGTATGTAAATCTCTGGCATGTATTTTAACATGGGGTACATGTTACTCCAAAGCAGCAGCAGATTTTTAAAATCTTGATTTATGTGGCTCATTTTTAAAGAATCTGAAATTAATTATTCTTTTACTTTCTTTCTTTCTTTCTTTCTTTCTTTCTTTCTTTCTTTCTTTCTTTCCTTCCTTCCTTCCTTCCTTTTTTTTTTTTTTTAACAAAAAAATCATTTAGGGAGAAAGGTCAAACCTTAAACTTCTCTGTTTGAGAAGAAAAGTTTCCAAAAAAGAAGCCCTTCAAAGTTGAACATGAAGTCAAAATTTGTACCCTTCTAAATAAGTAACAAGTGCCAAAAAAATTAATCTAATAGGTTCTCAGACTCAACAAACATGGTTCTCTGCACAGAAGACAAATTTCCATGCTTAGTAGAAGGAGGTGGAGGGTGGGGAGAGTGTGGAGAACAGGGGTCTGATATCTATAAGCTTTTCATTTCTCCTCAGTCTCCCTCTGTCTTCACAATTCCCATCCTGTCTGACCTGTGACAAATGAATTCAGAGAACATGCTACTATATGATGACTTTAACCTTGTTGATTTCCAAGAGTTAAAAATTGACATTTTAAAAATGTTTAGCCTAAATATATGATGCAATCACAAAAACCATGCTTTAGCCTAGCACTAATCTAAATTGCTTTGCTACTAATGAAACAGATAAAACCACATTTTCATGTCTTTTCCTACAGAAAATATGTTGCCTAGTTCAAAAATAGTTTATTCAGAGGAATATAGGAATAATCTCCAGGATCAAAAATACTTAACCTCCAGTATTTGTTATTATGAGCAATGCTGCTGTGAGCATGCTTTTTTTTTTTTTTACTGAATTTTTTCAGTGACCCAAGATTCATTGTTTATGCACCACACCCAGTGATCCATACATGCCCTCCTTAATACCTACCACCACCTGGCTCACCCATCCCCCCTCCCTCCTCCCCTCCATAGCATTCTCGCATGTCTCTTCTGGTGCAGGGATTCAAGAGTTTGGTGTATTGGCTTAGGAAAGGAATTGGTGGGAAATAGTAAATGCAGTTGTTCAGTCTTACAAAATAATGTTCAGTCATTTTCCAAAGTGTTTATACTAATTTACACAACTACAGGCAGTTGCAGTTGCTATAAATCCCCACTGATACTTTGTATTATCAGACCAGTCTTTGCCAAACACCTATCGACATATTGAAGCAATAATACAGTGACAAAAATCAAAAAGATGACATAAACTGTACTATTTTTATAAAGTTCATAAAAAAGGCAAAATAAAACTATTATTTAGGAACACATGCATAAAACAGTTTTTAGAAAGTATCAGTCTAAACCTCAATAATGGTTACTTTGAGGAGTGAAGGAAAGGACAAGGATAGATTAGGCAGGAGCACACGGTTCTTGGTAATGATCTAGCTTTGTTCTTATGCTTCGTAACTTACACACTCGGGCTTCCATTCATCTTCTCTATAAAATGGGACCAATGAAGAATATAAATTTCTTAAAATGGTTGTGAGGACTAAATGACAGAATGCAAATAAAGTCTTTATTCTAGAGTTGGTACCTTTCAACATTTTAGTTTGTTTGTTTTACAAGAACTCTCTTGTTGAACCTTAGAAATTTAGAGAAAAGGATGGGTAAATTTGCATTTGGATCTTAGATACCTTTGGAAGAGAAGCCTTTGAAACTTTTCTTATCAGACACCCAAAAGAATCCAAATCTATCTGGATGATGGATTGAAGTTGGTGTGTGATGGATTGAAGTTGGTGTTTGTTAAGTCCCTGGGGCAGGAATTATACCCTGAAATAACATCATTTTGGTAGTGGAATGAGATGGAGCCAGTAGGGTGGTGTTCAAAAGCGTCTGCAAAGTTACAGACACACTAAAACTTGTCCTTTATCATGCATCTTGGTGTCAGGCCACAGTCCTAGAAGACCAAACAGTGGGTATGAATCTAAACAGTCCAGAATTAGACCACCACTATCACCTTGTATCATTAATTTGCAACAGTGGCCACATCAGCAAAGTGACCAGGAGACTCAACCCCAATTATGTCTTTGCACTACTGGGATTTCCTTGAACGTTGACTTGGACTCTGTCCTGTGTGTACAGCAGTATCAAGTAGGGCATGAAGACATTCCAAGCTTGTAACCCTTTTGAGTTGCTTTATTTCCAGAATGATGAGGATTCCATCTAGTCTTTCAGCTCCAGCTGAGGCATCTGTGACAAGCAGGTATTTCTTTGGCAGTGGCAGGGAGACCTAAGCCTCAATTTGAGTTCGCGGGTAAGAGCAAACAGGTCTGGATCTTAAAGCATGGTGAATAAGCACCACTGGGTTTGTACTTTCTAGGCATTGCAGAGTTGAGGGGAAACCTATGTGAGGAAATACAGGATTTCCCTGCTAAGGTTGGCCCTGAGAGATCTGAGGGTTTGCTATACTTGGGTCCAGAACTGGTTGGGGAACAATCATTATTTGGAACCCCACCTGTAAAACCAGACAGTCCATCAAAATATTTTCATATTGATTACAATAAGATGACATGTCTGCAAAGTATGAAGGCTGCCACCAGTTGAAAATGAGGCCTGCCTTGTACTTTGTCAGCAGGGAACATGTTTATGTCCTCATCTTGGGTAGATCTTGTGGGATGGAAGGGAAACTCTTTTTGGACGTACACTCGGGACCTATAGTGATAGTTCTAAGTCTTGCATTTAGAGGTTTTTAAAAAAATTATATTTGTATTATTTTTAATATGATAAGCACTATTATTCTTACCATATAATATTAGTAATTGCCAACATTTGTTCTACTTGCTAAATTTTTAAAAAGGAATAAAACATTATAAATAGATCAAGTCGAAGTTCTTTTTGCTTACCCATTCTATCCCCACTGATACTTTGGGGATATCTTGCTCTTTGGGGATTCTCTTGCTCTTCTGAATTGCTCCAAGGCAACTAATAACACAACTTGGGAGGCATCCTCCCCCTGCATGTTTTTATACCTTTACCATACTTGATATATCTATACAACATTACTTAGGTTTGATTCTTTGTTTTTTAAGTCACTATAAATTGCATCATCTGTACATATTTTTCTGAAACTTTTTTCACACATTTGTTTTTGAGATCTATCCACTTTTGATGCATTATCATTATGCCATAATATGACTACCGTAATATAAATATTCCATAAGCAAATAAACAGTGTTTTATTTATCTATTCTTTTACCCATGGACATTTAGATTTTTGAACAATTCACAAATTCAGATAAGGCTATAATGAATAACCTCTTTTTTTAAAGATTTTATTTATTTATTTGACACAGAGAGAGAGATTACAAGTAGGCAGAGAGGCAGGCAGAGAGACAGGGAGAGGAGGAAGCAGGCTCCCTGCTGAGCAGAGAGCCCAATGTGGGCCTTGATCCCAGGACGCTGAGATCATGACCTGAGCCGAAAGCAGAGGCTTTAACCCACTGAGCCACCCAGGTGCCCAATGAATAACCTCTTAAAGGATGTTCTTAGCATGTTCTACCAGCTAGATTTGACTTGCCTACTTCACAGGAAACATGGGTTATTGTAGCATCAACGTTATCATCAAGGGCAACCAGCTTCTTCTGTGATCACACTGTGGCCAGCTTGTTTTGTTTTGCAAAAGGCGGTTGTTAAAATTTTATGAATTTTGTAAGGCAGTTAAAAACGGCCATTATTAAAAATGCAATCTAATTTTACAGTGTAATAAAATTATATTTTAAAGGTAATAAGTACTCAAAACTCAATACTTCCTAATTATTTCACAATACCTTATGATTATGCTCTTGAAATTATTTACGTCTTATTTCTGTGTGGTAGAAATGCTATATGACGATGTATGACTATACATCTCCTCTCAACTCTGCATTGTATTATTAGCTTGAAATTAGCCAAAGAGGGATTATTTACACTATAGAAATCAGTGATGCTACCAAATCAAGACTTGATTTATTGTTTTGTTGATTACATAGACCAAGAGTTGGTAAAGTTTTCTATAAAGATCCACAGAGTAAATATTTTAAGCTTTGCTGATCACATGTAGTTGCTCTCTCCCCCCATTCCCCCCCCCACTCTTCCTCCTCCTTCTTTATAATCCTTTAATAATGGGGAAAAAACAGTTCGCTAATGAGCTTTACCAAAAAAGGAGCCAGGGGCCTGTAGTTTGCTAACCCCTGGTCTAAACATAAGAAAGTAATAGAGAAAATGTTAGGCCAGATTAACTTAAGAGTATATTGTATATATAGATTCACATTTATGAATAGTGGATAAAATTGGAGGAGATGTTCTTCTAGTGTTTGAAAACTGTTATCTGCTTCAACAAAGAAGCTATTCACATCTTTCACAAAGGAATGAAATTTTGACATATGTTCTCATTATTTATTTCTTTTCATCTTCCTCATTAACGCAAATGAAGTATCAACCAACATTCATTGGAACTACACCTGGAAATGTGGTTGTTGAACATTCATCAACACCTCTGGATCACACCCATTCAATTTTTGAAGAAAAGCATGGAATCATTTGATTGAGATACTTTATTATACACCACAAACACTCACCCACCCACACACATCTCTCCCCCCCCCCACCACTCATATAGTTGGCATATCTTTTTCTTATGTATGGTCTTCCAGTTTTCCATTTAAAACTATTAAAATTGCTACTGTTATTAATACTATGAACATCTTTATCATCATCATTATCATTATTTCACAGTCTGACTTCTCACCAGATGGTGAACTTCTCAAGGGCAGGAGCTGTGTTGTAATTATTCTAAGCCTCAACATTCTCATTCTCAAAAATAAGCTTAATAATAACTACCTAATCAGAGTTTTCTGTGAGCATTAAATGAGATAATATATCTGAAGTGCTTTTGATGGTAGCTGGCATATTATAAACACTCAGTAATTATTAGGTATTATAACCATTATAAATATTAGTGGTATTAGTATTATTCTCATCATTCTCAATATCAGGGTAGCTTCAAATCCCAGAATAGTTCCTGTTCTATTTGCATATAAACTGCAAGTGTTAAATTCATGAATGTGACTTCATCTTGGTGTGTGAGATATACCAATAAAAAAATATTAAACTAATCTACTTCTAATATCCCTAAGACAAAATGCTAGATGATGTGGTGATACTAATGTGTGTGACACATAAATGCAATTCCCTTCTTTAAAGAGTTGACAATCTAACTGGGGAGACTGACCACCCTAAACAGTAGATGGAAAGTACAGTGGAATGGAATAGGCTCTAAGTGCCAGGGGCATAAGAGGTCAGGGAAGCCACTATCTTCTGCAATGATCAGGGAAGGCTTATGGGTGAGATGGGTCGTGGGCTGTTTCAGAGGGACAGAATTTCCTTTGTCATGGCCACCTAATGCCACAAATTAATGTAGATCCTTAAAATAATGTATCTTTCCCCTCTTTTTTTTAGCAAATCATTTTCTTCTCTCCATGAAATTCTCTCAGTCTCTCTCATTTATGTATCTAGAAAAGGATCTCACATCTTAAACCATAAAAGCAAATTCTGACATACAGACAGCACAAAGTGCATCCTTGCAGATGCTGGCAGCCTCCCCATCTAAAAGCATTTGCAAATTCCTAACAACCATAAACAATACTCCCACATCCCATAAAGTGCTACAGTAAGTCATTCTGGAAATATTCCACTTCCATGTTAATATTCTCAATATCTGACAGGGACATCTTGCAAGATGGCCCACATCCATCTTAATGATACTCATCCATAAAACTGTCCTATGGTGAGCCAGGCTTTCTCTGAAATGACCTCACTCAGATCTCAGGCCTTTCCTCTCTGAATATTGTGATGTCTATTGTGATGTTTCTGATCTACAAGGTGTCCTAGGGCTCTCATCACAAGCTCAGAAAGAGCCTGAGAAGGAAGCATAATGCCAAAAAGAATGGTCTTGAACATTTCTTGGCCTGCCAAAAAAGGTCTGGATATTCTACTAGCTGGGTTTCTAGTACTGCAAAGTAGAGCTGGTATCATGCATATCATGTAGTACCTTTCTTTCTCTTTACCTAGTGGGTTTTGTGAGAGTGTAATTAAACTCACACTTCAACCCTTTGACGTCTAAGTCATGTATTTTAAGAAATACACACCCAAGTCAGATGGAGCTCAAAATATCTATAACATATTGGCAAAGCTGGTAGAAGAATGTGATTTGACAGGCCCTAATGAGCATCCTGTTCTTTACCTCTAAGTCTAGATCTTGGGATGAACATGGAGTAAGTGGGTCTACATAGCAGACTCTCCTCTAGCCAGCCACATGGACAGACATGGCTGACCTCATACGCTGCGGAGGCCAGTGTCCTGAAAGAGAGACACAGAGACTGGACCCTAGGCAAATAGTGCCTTCAAATCATTACCCTGACCATAGAGACTGGAAAACAGTAGATGCCAGAGTCTGATCCCTTCACCAAGCAGAGAAGTCACTCTTCATCATAGAGGAGAGCCAGAAAGAGGTAGAGAGAAGTACAGCAGTCTCCCACTTCAACCCACCCCCAATGCTTCTGAGAAGGGGACATTCCTATTTTGGAGTCAAGATCTTGGGCAGAGGAAGGATGCTCCATTATATAACACACACACACACAGGAATACCTCATTCCCAAATAAACTGCTGACCAATCACTGTGCATTTCCAAATTGTGGCCAGTTATTGGTGGCCTAGGGAAAAGTCTCTCTCTCTTCTCTCCTCCCCCCTCCACCTCCATTACACTCTCCTCCATTTTTTGCACTCCTCTCTTTTCTTTCCTCTTTCCTTCGTTTTGTTTTCTTCCCTTTTTCTTTATATTTTCCTTTGAATAAATATTTATTGAGTGCCTACTGTATGCTGGTGATAGAATGGTGACCAAGACCAGTGTAATTCTTACTTTCAAGGAGCTTTCATTCAAGTGGGCAAGACTGTTGAAAAAATAAGTACCAAGCAAATAGTAATTATAAGTCATTGTAAATGATATGAAGGAATCAAACAAAATCTGAGATAGAGAATAATGGAATGCATTTAGGCATTTATTAGAGAGCTAAGGTCTCTATGGGAAAAGTCCCTTTGGAGAGGTGTATTTTAGCTGAGTTCCAGAGGATAAGAAGTAAGGAGTGAAGAGGAAGTAGAGAGAAACGGGGAATAGGGTGGGGAAGAGCTTTTCCTAGGCTACTTACAGGATTGGCTCTTTATAGAGGCCAGAGAAAGCAGCCTCTGTCACCAGATAGCTGCCTGTTGGTTTTCTCTCTGTATGCAATGCTAATAAGTTGGTAGTGGCTTCCTGAAGTTTTGTGTTTTAGGTCCTTAAAGGCCTAATAGTAAAGAGGTCCATGGAAAATTGGTCGTGCCTGCTGTGGGAGTAGAAAGGGCCCCTAGGTCAGCATTATCCCTCCTGTTCTATAGGATTTTTCCGGTGGTCTGATGTCTAGGAGGTGAGCTGGGAAGACTATGAGGATGATGTAGTTCTCACTGTTACCCTTAAAATAAACTTATTCCACTCCCTACCTTCTATAGCAGAAGGTTTAATAACTCATTCAAAAATCATTTAGCCAATGAGCTGCAGGATTGAAGGTATCTGACCCCACCTTAATGTAGCTCTTCAAAACTATTCCATAACTCTCCTATGTGTCACTTGCAGCAGTTGTACAAATTCCTAAAGAGAGTGAGGAGTAGATCCCTCCTGATCCTGCTTTCCCATTTTAGAATCTTTTTGTGACCCTACTATGCAGAAAGTTAGGGGGGCTATTTCTTTGAGACTGGAGGAATGCAGAAAATTGCTTTGGAGCTCTTGGAATTGTAAGAACTGCTACCTCTTAAATGGGAATTGCCCGTTCAATAAAAACCCATAAAACCCCATATCACATGGTATATGTGCAAACCTGTATGAGTCATTTGGATTTGTGTTTCTCAAATCAGTGGTTGTACATGAGATAGTGTTATGTGGTGTGTGGACTTTTTAATTTTAATATTTATGTTAAAATATATTAGAAAAGCATTGGTTTATTATTTATACAAGAGATAAAATTACCTTTTATAGTAAATCTATGTGAGTACAACAAGGTGATTTTTAAATAGTAAGGAGCTAATCATATAGATAGTATATGAATGTAACAAAGGTATGATGATGATACATATACAAAGAGCTAAAATTTGGGAAATACATTTCAAGTTTTGTATGGGTTCAGTTGTGTTCCCCCAAATTAGTATGTTGAAGTCCTAAGCCCTAGTACCTCAGAATGTGACCTTATTTGGTTGGGTTCTTTTACTAAGAGTGAGTCCTAATTTAATATAGCTATTGTCCTTATAAAATGGGGACATTTGGACACAAAGATAGGCATTCATAGAGGAAAGACAATGTGAAAAGACATAAAGAGGGGTGCCTGGGTGGCTCAGTGGGTTAAAGCCTCTGCCTTCGGCTCAGGTCATGATCTCAGGGTCCTGGGATCAAGTCTGCATCAGGCTCTCTGCTCAGCAGGGAGCCTGCTTCCTCCTCTCCCTGTCTCTCTGCCTGCCTCTCTGCCTACTTGTGATCTCTCTCTCTGTCAAATAAATAAAATCTTAAAAAAAAAGATATAAAGAAAAGACAGCTATCTATAAACCAAGCAAAAAGACCTCAAATTGTTGAAATCTTAAAAGTGTGGGCTTCAAAAGGATGGGAACCTCCAAGTGCCTGAAATGCCCAGCAGCAGGTACAGAAGATAGCTTAGTAAATCCCTTTTTCACAGACAATCAATATTCTATTAAGTGTGGAGAAAAAAGGAAGGTACTTCTCAATATTTAGATTATCTAGTGGAAACAACACTGGCTTTGGAGTCCAAAGACCTGAGCTCAAGTTCTTATTCTGCTACAGACTTTAAGGTTTTGTTTTTGTTTTTGTTTTTGTTTTTTAACAAGTTTCTTCATTTGTGAACTCTCCTGAGTGGGGTCCTATGGTCCCTATTCAGTTCTATTTTCTCTCTTCAAGAATCCATGTTTAGAAAGTATATGTCAGTCATCTTCACAGCTGGAGAGAAGGAGAGTCAGGGCAGGGCTCATGGGAGACGGGAAGGGGTTTGACTAGCTGTCTAGACAGACAACCTCAATGTTTAAACTTCACTGAACATCTGTTATTCGTCTAAGATACCCCTGATGCTACATCAGTCTGGTCACCTGGCTAGCAAAGATGTTGTCTGATTGTGGCAACTCAGGGGCTACAAGATAGTGAATTATTGAATGGTTAAGAATCTATGCAGTCTACCTAGAATCCAAACCCTAAATGATGCTAAGAACTTGATTCGGGTACTAGCTTTGGTCTACTGTGAATAAAATTCAATTTTCCTCCTAATTGGCAGCATTCCAGGACCCAAAAAGCCTCATTGCCAGTGTTTAGTCTGGATATAAGAAAATGTATAAATTTTATTTTCCAAAAATAAGTTGATCTGAATTGGAAAAAGCATCTCTTTCTTTAGTCTTTACTCCAACAGAGGTCCCTTCCTCTCCAGTCACTACCAACCAAGTGAGGGAAAGACACTTATTCTGACATTGGAGATTATCTCCTACTACCTGCTTGTTCGCTCCCTCTTGAATTTTAGGGAACTCAGAGTGAAAATAACAAAGGAATTCGAGGGGTTCCTGGGTGTCTCAGTCATTAAGCATCTGCTTTTGGCTCAGGTCATGATCTCAGGGTCTTGGGATCAAGCCCCACATCGGGCTCCCTGCTCATTGGTAATCCTGTTTCTCCCTCTCCCCCTGCTTGTGTTCCTGCTCTCACTATCTCTATCTCTGTCAAATAAATAAAATCTTAAAAAAAAAAGGAAAAGAATTTGAAAATCAATCACATGAAGTCAAGTTAATCAAATCATCAGTCCAAACAGGGCATGCTGCTGCCTTGTTGAATCTGTCTTAGGCAGCAAGCATCAGACCAAAACTCCAGCTAGGTTGGTTGTGGTTATTTAGTTTCCATCTTTCCATACAATGATAGTTACTGAAGCTGCAGGAGAAAAAGGAATCTTTAGATGGGAAAAACATAGGCTCATCCTCAGCAATGTATTTATCTGGCTTCAAATGAGAGAGAAGATAATCTAGGGAGAATGAAAAGGATAAAAATGTTTCTTCAGTCTGTTCTCTAATACCACAAAGTCAAAATAACAATAAATGTTTTTCTGAGACACTGTTAGGCATTAGAGATCCACCAATAGCAAATGTAGCACTGGTCTCTCCCCTTTCAGAGCCTGTGTGTTAGGAGGGAAGCCCAGTGTTTTTCAGAACACTGGTTGTGCTACTACTTTACATGGTTTATCTCATTAAATACTCCAACAACAATAGGGAGCCTATCATGATACTATTCTGCAGTTAGGAAAATTGAGGTTATGCATAGTTTATCTTTGCCTATGGCTATGTGTATAAAGATGGTGATGGTGGCATTTGATTTCAGGCACTCTAGGGTGGAAGACAGTACACCTATTCATCTGTTCTCAGAATTCCCAATGCAGTCCTGTAAACAGTTATATATCTTGCCTCTGCTGTGTTTATATGTGTGTTGCTGCCCTGGGAACCAGGACACATCCCTGACTGGACTTTGGCTTACTCACCAACATCTTGCCTCTACCCTTAGATCCTGGAGTTCAGAATTCAACATTCTTGTTTAATTTACTGCTGTCTCTCAGAAAGCTCAGTTGCAGAATGCTATTTCAGTTCTGCAAACTACTTTTCTTTTATTTTTTTAAAAGATTTTATTTATATATTTGACACAGAGAGAGAGACTACAAGTAGGCAGAGAGAGAGAGGAGGAAGCAGGCTCCCCGCTGAGCGGGGCTCGATCCCAGGACCCTGAGATCATGACCTGAGCCGAAGGCAGAGGCTTTAACCCACTGAGCCACCCAGGCACCCTGAACTACTTTTCTTTTAATGTGTCTTCTGACCCCTTTGTTTTCTCATTCTCATAGTAACAGTTTGATAAGGAGGTTATATCTGATTCTGGATTGGTATTTCTTCCAGATTTTGGTTCTGTATATGAGGTTTGGGGATGCCAATTACCCATTCATTCATTTTCTTTCTTTCTTTTTTCCTTCATCTGTCTTTCTCTCTCTCTCTCTCTCTCTCTCTCTCTCTCTCTCTCTCTCTCTCTCTCTTTCTCTCTTTTTCTCTTTCTTTCTCCCTTCCTTCCTCCCTTCCCTTCCTTTTCCCTTTCCTTTCCTTTCCCTTCCCATCCCTTCCCCTTCCCCCTTTCTTCCTCCCTCCCTTCCTCCCTTCCTCTCTATCTCTCTCCCTTCCTTCCTCCCTCCTTTTTCCTCCCTCTCTCCTCCTCCCTTCCTCTCCTTCCCTCTTTCTTCCTTTCTCCCTTCCTCCCTCCCTCTCTCCCTACCCCCTCTCTTTTCCTCTCTTCCTCTCTTCCTCTTCTCTTCTCGTCTCTTCTCTTCTCTTCTCTTCTCTTCTTTCTTTTCTTTTCACCAGAGGCAGACAGATATAAGGAGCTTGGGGAAGACCAAATTCCAAGATCAGCTTTGTGAATCCCCAGATTTAGGGCTGCTGGCACTCTGCTGGAATATAGATTGACCTTGAAGTAATAATGGGCCTTCCAGTGACTTCCTCTTCCCCATACCCCAAGTTTAAACTTTGATACTCTCTTTGGGGTCTGCACAGCTGATAGTTAGCTAACCAGTTACCTGAAAGGCTATAGTAAGTAACTAGCAGGATAGAGAGCTGAAGAGGGGACTGAGTTTCTAGGTCTTCTGTTGGAGACAGTTCCACAGCCTGACCTGACATGCTATCTACGTAAGAGCAGGAACACAAAGTACAATTTGGCTCCTTTGCTGGGAGGCAGACTGAAGTGAGAGTGGACAGAGCCTGTTTCCCACTTTTGTAGCAAAGTATCTCCACCCACTAGATCCAGGATTTGGCCTTCTTGAGAATTTAATAGGCAGGAAGGCAGTGATCATATTAGTGGGTGAAGAGAAAAGTAGAAGCGTTGGTGGAAGTACACCCTTTTCTGAAAGAGTAAAGGTAAGAAGAGTAAGGAATTCCTTCAGCATTCAGACATCTGACACATGATTTCTCCATTTAGCAGACTATAGAACTCTTCTTTCTGGGTGGAAGAAAGAGCCAGAAAAACACTTAGTGTTGGAAGAAGCAAACTCTTTCATGTTGCAGGTAGAAAACTGATAACTTGAGTGGTTTGCCTGAGGACCTACATCTGCTTACTAACTGAATCAAGGAACCAGAAGTCCTGACTCCCTTCCCAGTGCTCCTATGTTCATTGATTCAGGCTGAACTTGGAGGCTTCTCTCCCTACGAACATCCACAACACCCACAAACAGTTTTCAACTCACTCTCAAAAGCATCATATAATAGGTAAATTCCCTTTGTTCAAGAGCTTTGATCAAGTGCCCTTAGGCAGTACATGGCTCATCCCATTCCCAATTCAATTGTCTCTATCTGTTGACTGTCACCCTCTTCCCCGCAGTCTTTTATTCTACACCAAGAACCCTAAGGGCAAGCTTGGAAAAGCAAAGAGTCATCGTAGTAGGTGCCCTGTCACTCTGGACCAGATGGGAATAGGAATAGGTGTTTAGTGACCCATCTTCCTTAAACTCTCCTTGAGAAAATTTTAATTTAAATTTCTGTTTATTAACCAAGTAATATAATGAGAGCTGTAAAGAAAAGATGGCATTTTCATCTCAACAGAGAAGGACATGAATGAATTGCAGGCTTTGAAATCAAAGAGGACTGGATGCAAATTCTAGCTCTGACACTCTATTGATTTATGACACTAAAAAAGCTTAATCTGTTTGAATTGTAGCTTCTTCGGGCACCTGGGTGGCTCAGTGGGTTAATGCCTCTGCTTTCGGCTCAGGTCATGATCTCAGGGTCCTGGGATCGAGGCCCGCATCGGGCTCCCTGCTCGGCGGGGAGCCTGCTTCCCCCTCTCTCTCTCTCTGCCTGCCTCTCTGCCTCCTTGTGATCTCTCTCCCTCTGTGAAATAAATAAATAAAATCTTTAAAAAAAAAAAAAAAGAATTGTAGCTTCTTCATCTATGGGAACAAAAAAGCTGTGTGTGTGTGTGTGTGTGTGCGTGTGTGTATTAGAGAAATAATGTTTATAAGGTCCTGGATATGTACTTTTGATAAGCTTTAGTTCTCCCCCACTCTCCTTCTTTAATATAACTGTTTTTAATTTTTCTGTACTTTCTTTAAGTTCTTGCCCAAATGCAGATATACCTTCACATACAGTAGATGCAATTTTGCTTATTGCATTTTTCATCTAACGTTATACCATCATTTGTTTTCCTCCATTTCTCTTAAGTTTGGGTTAGATGAAATTGCTCATATTCACCTGTTTTGAGCCAGATAGCGGAATTTTATATATTCCCATATACTACAGAGTTTTTCGAATCATCATTGTAAGATTATTTTATTGAGTTGATATACCATGATTTGTATAAGGACTCCACATTGTTGACCATTTTGGTTATTTCTCATTTTCCCCATTAAAAAATGTTCTATAATGAAAATCTTCATAGACACAGACCTTTCTTTGAATTATTTTTTTGGGATGACTTTCCAGAAGTAGCTCCAGTTTTTATTTTGAGGCTCAATGAACTGTATACATTTTGCCCATATTTGTCACTTCCTTGATCTGTTCCTTAGGTCTGGTTAGGAATGAAATCTTTGGTAGAAACAACTCAGAAAATAATGGGAATTCTAGAAACCAGCACCTAGTATTTGTCAGGGCTGAGACAGAGGGGCAAAGAACAAAGATACAGTGGAAGTTCTTCTCTGGAAGCCTGGTCAATCTCTGCTAAAAATTTAAAAAAAAAAAAAAAGAAGGAAGGAAGGAAGGAAGATAGTTAATTCATGTTGAGCTGTCAAGAAAGTCAGGGAAAAAAATGCACAAACAGGCGAATCTTGTAAATGTTCATCAGTAGGAGAATAAATAAATAAAATATAATATGGTTCTCTGATGGACTATTTTAAGCAATTAAAAATGAACCAAATCTATATATAGCAATATGAAAAATTCTTAGAAAGATTTAATGAATAAAAGTTAATTAAAGTACAATATATTATGTGTTTTTATCAACTTAAAAACCGTATATTATAAAACTTAATAATATCATGGATACTAACATGTGCATTTAAAATTAATAAAAATAAACTGGAAAGATACACATCAAAACCATGATCCCCTTTGCCCATGAAAAGGAGGAACAGAGGTGATTTGAATTATACCTATAATATTTTTAATTAAAAAAACATAGTAGCAAATATAGTAAAAAGTGAATGATAGTGAATTCCAGGAAGAGGATGCCTAAATTCTAGGAAGAGGATACCTTGTTTTATTATTTTTGGTTCTTGTCTGTATTTGTTAAATTTCTCAAGTCATCATTATCATCATCACCAATAACAAAAGGTCTAATGATGAGAAGTGGCTGGTGGACAGGGGAAAAGGGCCACCCAAGTGGAACCTGCAGCAATTCAAGGTGGTCACTTATCTAGTTCATACTGTCTCTTCGTTACTCTTTGCTAGGTCAGTTTTCCTTTCCTCACCTTAAGAGAGCTCTACCCTGTTGGCTCCTTGACACTTTCAAGTGTTCAGTCAGCTGGTATTGCTGGGAAGTGCTAAAACCCCAAGGTTATTTTTCCAGTCTTGCCTGGATCCCATGAAGTCTAAATCTCCACTTGAGATTCTGGGAGTGATCTGATAGAACAGCTACTTATCTGATTCTGGAGCAAATGCTGATGATTTGGACAGTGACCAATTGCTGGTTTAGCTAATAAGTGGTTTTTGATGGTTTGTTTCTGATAAGTGAAACAAGACACTGCAAGGAAGGGACAACTTATGAGAATTAAATTTTTGATCTCAAATGGACACATTTTAAGTCAGGTCAGGCATGTAAAACATAATAGCCAGAGAATAGGTGGAGCTGAATGCCAAACACAGAGGTTAAGCTGAGAAGGCCAAGAGATCATATTGTCTTATTACCTAGCTCTAGTGGATACCATGATATACCGCCAGTCTCTGCCTTTGGACCAAGACACTTACTCTGCCAGCTGCTAGTAGTGTTGACTCCTGACAGCTCACAGCTCTATCCCTCCCTAGGAATTGCCTAAAGCAGTTGCCTTGCCCAAGGATATTCTTTTTCCTTAGGTATAGCGCATATCCAAAGAATGGGCTTAGTGGATATATGAAGACCTGGCTTCCTTCACTGTTATGTCCATATACACAATGGAATATTACTCAGCCATCAGAAAGGATGAATACACAACTTTTGCCTCAACATGGATGGGACTGGAGGAGATTATGCTGAGTGAAATAAGTCAAGCAGAGAAAGTCAATTATCATGGTGGAATAGCATGGAGGACATTAGGAGAAGGAAGAGAAAAATGAAGGGGGGGAAATTGGAGTAGGAGATGAACCATGAGAGACTATGGACTCGGGAAACAAACTGAGGATTTTAGAAGGGAGGAGAGTGGGGGTATGTGTGAGCCTGATGATGGGTATTAAGGAGGGAGGGCACAGATTGCATGGAGCCCTGGGTGTTATATGCAAACAATGAATCATGCATGGAACACTACATCAAAAACTAATGTACTGTATGGTGACTAACATAACATAATAAAAAGAAAGAAAGAAAAAGAGAGAAAGAAAGAAAGAAAGAAAGAATTTTAAAAATTAAAAAATAAATTATATATATATTTTTAAATTGAAGTATAATTGAGATATAACATGATGTTTGCTTCAGGTATATAACATAACATTCCATATTTGTATATATTTGCAAAATGATCACTGCAATAAGTGTAGTTAACACCTATCACCTTACATAGTTACAAAAACTTTTTTTCTTATAATGAGAACTTTTAAGATCTACTTTCTTAGCAACTTTCAAATATGCAATTCAGTATTATTAGCTACAGTCACCATGTACATTACATCCCCATGAGTTATTTATTTTATAACTGGAAGTTTATACCTTTTGCCCTTCTTCACCCATTTCTCCTACCCTTCACCCCCCACCTCTGGGAACCACCAGTCTGTTTTCTGTAACTATGAGCTTGGTTTTTTTGTTTTGTATTGATTTTGTTTTTGCTTTTTTATATTCCACATATAAGTGAGCTTGTATGGCATCGGTCTTTTTCTGATTTCTTAATTCTTGAATAGCTGATGTATTTCCCTTCTTCATCCTTATTTCTAAAACATTCTTCTCATCTGTCTTTTCTGCTTCTGAGTAAAGGCTAGTGTTTGACACTTAATAGTGACAATTGAAATTCATTAAACACTTACTATAAGTTAAACCCTTCTTTTGCATTTGTAGCTCTCTAACTCTCAGCAATCCTGAGAGATAAGTCTTGTCATTATCCCCATTTTAGGGAACATGAGGCACAAGAGGTTAAATGACTTGCTCATAATTATACAGCTAGTGAATAGTAGAGTCAGGATTCTCAACTAGGCAGCCTGATTCCACTACCTACCCGTTTAATCCCTATCCTTTTCAACAAGGTACTCAAAGAAGACTTGATGGATGCATGAGGGAATGAGGAATTGATCAAGTTTGACATGTCCAGGTCTTGTTACACAGTAAGATATTAGCTTCTCTGGGAAGGTATTCTCTGAATGTTTTGTAAGGAAAGAAACTTTTCTACAGATCCCAGGTATTTCTGTAGAAGATTTAGTGTGTGTATATAGGCTGCTGTTGAAGGGACCTCTGAAATACCATTCAGTTCTTAAAGATTAAGAGACTATGAAATTCTCAGAAAGAATATTGAAACTAGGAATTTCTACAAAGCATGTTTGATTGACTTAGAAGTATATTTAAAATTAAGGTTCTAAACAAGTCACAAACCCCTCAAGGTATATTGTTCATCTTAATCTGTAGCTTCAAATGCTCATAAACCTCTCCAGATATTAGATAGACCTCTAGGGTTTGGATTCCTCTGGGACTCAGTTAACTTAAAAAGACTAAGGCAAAAGCACAGCCAGGGGTGTTTATCATCAAGGCTCATCATTGTTTTCCACTTTTCTTTTATTAGAAGTCAAAGGCAACATGAAAGATATGTGGCTATCAGAGGGTTATCACTTGTTGCCAAGTGAAAAAGCACAGCTGAGTTGGATTTAGCTTGATGGCCTCTCTGCTGAAATTCAGGATCTCTTATCTTTGCTTCCACTTCTCCTGTCTAGACACTTGACAATGATTTGCAGGAAATTGAGGCACTTACCCCTGCTGAGAAGTCAGGGCTAAAACATTTCTAAATATAATTTGTATGTGTATGTGTGTTTGATTCAAGTTAATGTTCATTCAAAAGGAAAACAGCGATGTTTTTCTTTGGGAGTGGGATTAGCTGACCCTCATTCAGGCAGAGATATGTGACTTCATATTCTAGTTTTTCTAGGCTGGTAAGCTTGTCAGTGATTTAGGACACAAAACACTGGCTTCTTTTCTAGGAGATTCTTGTATTCAACCACTTTTTTTCTTTTATCTGCTTTTTCTTTTATTTTCTTATAAAAATGAGAAAATAATTTTGTTCTCTGCACAGCTGGTATCAGAACTTATTATGAAAATTTGGCTTTTGTTGAAAAAATGCACTAATAAATTCACTTCAGGGCTTCAGGGCCTAGGTAATTGTCATCTGGCATCCAGGCTTTGAAAGGAGGAGAGAAGTTTTGCTGCTAGATAGAAGAGAGGGAATTTGGGATTTGGGTTTCCTGGGGGCATCTAGAGAGGGTGAGCCTTTAGGGTGAACACTGTTGGAGAAAGAGAAAAGAGAGGGCTTCCGAAGTTGTCAATTTTAAGGAAAATATTTGAGGGAGTATAAAAAAGGGTAAAGGCAAGTTTTAAGGTTTTCTCTGTAGGATAATTAATATAAACTATTCTCACCTCACCTCTCATTTCTCCTATGAAAGCTAAGGTTTTTTTGGAGGAAGAAGAGACAAATTCTATGTTCACGTTAATGACCAATATTCTTTCATGGATTCAAGAGCCAGAGTTAAGGGGGGAAACATTTGTCTGGGTCACATTATAGGATGATCTAAATGATGAATTTTTGCACAGTGGACCTAATTAGCTGCACATTCAATCTGATTCTGTCAAGATAGCTAACTGGCCAATAGGCAGTGCTCAACCACATTATCTTTCATTCTGCAACCTATTCAGGAGGAAGGAATTGAGGAAGAGCCAGCCCTTTGTAAAAGGCCAAGTTTTCCTATAAGAAGCATTTCAGAATGCGATGGAAATTTATTTTCTCAAAGTCCTGGAGGCTAGTCTGAGATCATAGTCTCAGCAAGGTTGATTCCATCATGAGGTTTCTCTTCTTGGGTTCTAGATGGATGTCTTTTCCCTTTTCTTCACATAGTCTTTCCTCAGTTTCTGTGTATGTGTCCTAATCTTCTGAGAAGGACACCAGCTCTTCTGGATGAAGGCCCACTCATATGACCTCATTTTACCTTGATTACGTCTTTAAAGGCCTGTTTTCAGATACAGTTGCATTCTGAGGTATTGGGGGTTAGGACTTGAACATATACATTTTCAGAGGATACAATTCAGTTCATAACAGTAAGGTATCTACAGTTTGGGGAAGTTTCTTCACACATACACATAGAAAACACACACCCTACATCTGAAGACACACGTTTTTAGCTGCTACGCAAAAGCACACATGCATGCATTTTAATAAGTTTAAAGGATTTTTGCCATCGCTGGAGGCATGGTAGTGAGGGATATGCAGTAAATTCTACTGAATACTGCATGATGTAGCCCACCAGGAATGTTTTCTGTTTTGCAGCACTCTTTACAGTCACACTGGGGATTCTTTCGCCATGTCTGTAAACTCCAAATGGTATTATTTTAAACCATGCTATGCTTGTGAAACTCAGATCTTGACTTTGTCTCCTGCAACAGCCAGTGCTTTTTTGTTTGTTTGTTTCAACTCAGTTCCTGGTTTTCTTTAGTGTTTCTACAATTACTGAAGTAGGATACCTCTAGTATCTATGAAGGGAATTGGCAAGTCTTTTAAATGTCTCTAGCCTGCCCACCTTGCTTTTTTGAGAAACCCATCAACCTTGAATGTATCTAATGGCTACATTCCATTATAAAAGGATGTTCCTTTTATAACTGGAGTTGAAGAAGTTAGCTATAGCATCAGAGTCCAGCTTTTGTTTTGGTGTCTGTGGCCATTTGCTTGAAGAAATGGGGGGCCTCCACTCTGGAGGAGCTTGCATGAAATGTGATATGCTTAAGATAATTATGGTAATTTCCATTCCTCTTGCTAGTGAAGAGTTTGAGCATGGAACGTTAGAGAAAGTCTGCTCAGTGGCTTTTGGGAAGAGGTACATGGGAGATAATACCCCTTCTATTTATTACTGACTGTGTTTTATCTGTTTTGATATTTGGCCTATTTCAGCTATATTATGTCCATGAAGGGTCTTTGTCTATCTCAATATAATAGTATCTCTCATAGGAGTGTCAAGAGGGCCAACTATGTAAAATGTTTATAAAATATTTAGAACTACCTAAGACATATAAGCATTCAACGTATGAATGTGAGGGGCATTTTATCAGCCTTGCTGAAGATGGCAGGGCCCCAACCGTAATGATATTGCTGAGACACTGAATTAACTAACTCCAACTCTGTAGTTACCTACCACTGGGCATCTTATTTTGTGAGATAATATATACCCTCCTAATTATTGAGGATACTTTTCGGTGGTATATATGTTACTTGCAACAAAAATCATCCTTACTGATACATATCAGTAGATTCTTCTAAGCGAAGGCCTGGCTAGCATCACCAGTTGCTTCCATTGTATCCAAGGCTACTAAATGCACTTGAGAAATTAGTCATTTGTTAAAGAGTTAACTATGCTTCATACTCAAGGGCAGTATTTTTCATCTTCCAAGTAATTCATGACAGGTACTCTGGGATTTCAAAAGCAATAGATCTTGTATTTCTTGGAAGCAGTAAAGGCAATAACATTATAGTGAAAAGAGCCTGAAATTTGTAGTCTCTAATAGTTGGGCTTAAGTACCTAATGTGTCACTTACTGGTTCTGTGACCTTGGACAATATGCTTAATCTGTATGTGTCTGAATTTCTTTATCTGTGGGATGGAAACAAATAATCATCGTGTCCCATGGTTACTGAGTTGTTTAAAAAAATTTTATGTGTAGTAATAATATTGAGATTTTCCTATATGCCATCAGTCACTGCTAAAACACAGACATGTTTTTCTCCCATTCATGAATCTACCTAAAATGGTTTTAAACATTTCATCAAAGCAGAGTCCTATTTTACTCACAGATATTTAAACTACCCTGACTGAAGATCTTGACATTAGGGCACTTGAGAATAGGAGTGATACCAGTTATAGATGAGCGTCTTCATAGTTATTGCCATTTGTGAAACATTTGAAAATGGGCATTTGGTTTTCAATGATGTGCTGAGAGAAATGATGAAATTTCCCCCCAAACTGACATGAAAGTCTTAAAATGTTTCACTGTATCAGAAAAGTACTTATTTGGTTTCAATGTCTGTGAGACTATTCCCAACCAAAATGCAGTGGATCAGAACAATTTGCATTGAACACAACCTTAAAGAGGCTAAAGAAATACTTGCCAAACACAACTCACCTGAGAAAAACATGTGCCAAGGCAGGTTCACTGTCAGATACCCAAGTAACTGGTGTGTTCTGAGTTTAGGTAACATGAGCAGAGATATGTTGATCAATATTCCTCAAGATACTTATAAAAAGAATCCTAATGTCATGTTTTTCTCTTTAGACAGAGAACAGCATATTTCTTTTATATTCTCATAATGATATTTACTTTTTATATCTTAATTTCCAGAAATCCCAGAGGTAAAATTTTGTGTTTAATAGTGGTAAGTAGCTTTAGGTAATGGTTCTGGTCAAATTAAAATTCCCTTCTCCACCATTTCATGGTTCTTGATCTGATGTCCTTCTTAAAATGGTCTACATATACTTTATGGTGAGTCACCTCAAATCTTTTTCTAGGAAGTAGATATTATCCATTCATTGACTTATTCACACAACCATGAACAGATATTTTGGGGCTATCTGTGCTATTTGCAGAGAACTCAAAGGTAAATAAGAACCTCTGCCTTCATCCCCATCATTCTAATAACCCACTGGGAATAATAGACATTAAATAACTTATAAGTAATTTTTTTAATTACTAAGGATTAGAAGCACAGGGTCCAATGAAAATGTGAAATAGGAATTGTGAGAATACGCAGTCATCACATGCGTATTCTGTAAAAAGTCTCCCTAGCACTCCATGAATCTAAGTGTAGAAATCAACAAGCTCTTTGACTGGTATGTATAGACAGAGGCTGAAGGAGATCCTTTATACATAAAGAATTGGGCTCTCATTATTATTTTTCATTTAAAAAATTCATCCATATTAAGCTCATGATTATCATCATCAAATACAATCTTCAAAATCCCCAAACCATAACATACAATAAAAAAAATTTACTTGACATAGATTTTCTCAACATGGAGGTTCTGTTGTCATTGTCACTTTTTTCTCTATCTCTGCTGACAAGAGAGGAATTGTAAGTTCCCAGAGGAGGGTTCTATGTCTTTCTACATTGTTTGGCGGCATATACTGCACCAAGCCTATTTTAAATAAGAATTTTGGTTATTTTATTTTGAGATTATTTGTCTTGACCATTAAGTCTTTAGAAATTTTCTAGGCAGAATTCACAGCTAAGTGTATACATTGACAAATGCATATGGGAAATTGTTCAAGAATTTAGAAATGTAAAATCTTAGTCAAAAGGACTAAAGACATTACCGAAGCTTAACACCTCATTTTTGTTGGGGATACTGACCAGAGAGAAGTGATATACCTAAGCCTAAGTGCTATATCTCATAGGGTACTGCCTATATATCTTGTTCTTGGTAGACTCCAATTTTATCATCACTTCTGATATTTTTTACTCTAATTTCTGGACTGACAAAGGCGCAGTAGTTTAGAGTAGGGAAATGAAGTGAGGGACAAAGGTATTCAAATAACATTAGGCCAGGGCACGTGGGTGGTTCAGTTGGTTAAACGTCCAACTCTTGATTTTGGCTCAGTTCATGGTTTCAGGGTCCTGGAATCAAGCCCCACAACGGGCTTCACACTCTGTGGGGAATCTGCTCAAGATTCTCTCGGTCCCTCTCCCTCTGCCTCTTCCCCCACTCGTGCACTCTCTTTCTCTCTCTCTAAAATAAATAAATAATTTAAAAAATAACATTAGACCATCTAAGAAAGTCACCTTGATGGCTATATTTAACTTCTTTTGAGAGCAATTTCTTGCTTTTTATCCATATGTAAAGCAGCATGCAATAGAGTACAAATGTAAAAACTGGAGGTTTGTACCAGGAAATACATATCTAGGAAAAGCCCAAAAAATCACTTTATTCATGTTTTGGTTTCATCTGGATACACATGGTTAGAGCACAATTTATGTGGAGAAAATAAAACATGACATTGTTCATTTTGAGGAAGGATGTGCCCTTCAAATCCAAGGCAGTGAACTGATTATTTCTTTTTCAAACAAAACCTATTTAGTCTGATGGAGGAACCTGCTGTTTCTTTCCACCTTTTATAAAATTGCTGTTTAAATGTAACCTAATGGAAAATTTCGTTGTTTTGCATCAAGAATTTCTGTGGCCTTTTGTCTTAACAGGAAGTCAAGGTCATGAGGTGTTTGCATCTTCCAGAATCTACTCTGAAATAACATAAACTTCTGAGGCATAATGGCTTTCTAAGGTGTTCTTCTAGGTAGTTTTACCATTTTTTTAATTGAAAGGGAAAAGTAGGGTACCATAATATGAAATTTGCTCTAAGATAGTGTTTGTTTTGATGGATGCTTTTGAGCAGTGATTCTCAATGCTGGCTGAATATTCAAATAACCTAGGAGCCTTAAAAATAATTCAAGTTCACAGACATTCTTATGTAATTAGTCAGGAGTGAGTTAGGGTCAGAATTACAAGGGACACATGCTTTGTGCACCTGTTAGCTTTCCTTCATCTCTTCCGTCTTTCTAAAGGATCCTCTTGCCTTTCTGACCATTTTCCACTGCTTCTCCTTTAGACCCCTGCTTAGGCACCTCCCACACCACACATATACCACCTCTTCAATTCCCACTTCTGAGCTAGCTGGACCTCAAACTTCAAGTAGCAAGAATCTTGAGAACCAAATGTTGAGTTTTCACTACTTAAAGTCATCTCTCTTTTTCTGTAGATTTGGATAAAATGGCATACCCCAGGGCATGGGATTCGATTTCCTGAGAGTAGCCATGGGCTGAGTGATACCCAGGAAGCAGTTGGTCATAAGGTGAAACTGAAATAGGAGACAAGAGCAAACTGGGGAGATAAACTTTGCCTCTCTTTTTCTCTTCTGTGGACTGATCTAATGTGAGACTGTTCCTTGCATTTCTGGAGAGGTCCTCATGAGCACCTGCTCTGTCTCTTCATACTTTTGGTGAAGTGCTGGCCATCAAAGTAAGACTGCATAATATTACTTTGCATCTTTCTTTGCCCACTTCTCTTATCTCTTCACCTTCACTATCCTGCCTTACACCACACAAATAAAGTATCAAGCATTTTAATCCTTTCTTCAGGCTCTGCTTTCTACAGAACTTGAATTCAGACCTTCCCCCCCCAATTCCCCAAGTGATTCTATCTTATAACCAAAATTGAAAAGCACTGCTTCTGAGAAAGACCTGAACTCCCATCTCTTCAAGAATATCACATGGGAATGGGGTTTTTCTTGATGTTGTTTGCTTTTATTAATTTTTCAAAATAAGCTTAGAATTAAATTTAAAACTTTCTTTTTATATTCCTTTTTCTCACCATTCCCTATCCACTAGCTTTCTCAAAGTTCCAGCATTAAATACTATAAATGGTTTGATATGCTATCTTATAGAAGTGCATTTCATAAATGGACACAGAGTTCCAAAGTTCTTTTATTTTTTCATGACCTTGATCACATATCCATATTGTCTTATAATGCTTTTGTCATTTAACAATGTCTCTCAGAGATTGTTGTAACACCAAAGTCTCCTTTATTGTTTTGAGTTGTGGTATAATATTTCATAATATGGTTATATGGAATCACCCTTATTAACAGAGGTTTAGATCACTCATAACTTTCTGACATTAAAAACAATGCTGAATTGAGCATCCACTAGTGTGGATCTTTGTGCACATGTGGATATAGTTCTCAAGAATTGAAATTGTTTCTTTTTAAAGATTTTTATTTATTTATTTGACAGAGAGAGATTACAAGTAGGCAGAGAGGCAGGCAGAGAGAGAGGAGGAAGCAGGCTCCCTGCTGAGCAGGGAGCCCAATGCGGGGCTCAATCCCAGGACCCTGAGATCATGACCTGAGCTGAAGGCAGAGGCTTTACCCCACTGAGCCACCCAGGCACCCAAGAATTGGAATTGTTGAGTTGAAAAGCATAGTCAGAGTAAATTTTGATATATAATTCCCAAGTGCCCTTTAAAATGGTATCTCAGTTTATACATCCTCCAAGAATATATGAGAATTACCATTTCTTCACACCTTTGCCAATACTGGATATTTTCAATTAAATAAATTGTCAATTTTTATGAATAATGATTGTTTAAATTTATTAAGCATCATTTTTAAATCTTTATTAAGAGTCTTTTTTGGCCTTGCACCTCCAGTATGGAAATTTTTATTAAACTTTATTAGAACAGGATGTGAGTACAGTATTCTACTGTTGAGAAGTTGGACTGTTCTTTATAACAACAGTCTATTAAAACAGGTCTAATTACTGCACACTCTCTATAACATTGGGTTTTGGAATTTAGAGGGCTGAGCCATCCCAGCCCCCTCTCTGAGAGGAATCAGACCTAGGCACCAGAAGATGATTGAAAGGGCTTCTAATATTTGAGTTGCTGGAAGAGACTTTAACACCCGCCTGGCCTGCTCTCCAGATTCCCTCTTGACTTTAACTCCAACCAGCCAGTTTGAACAGAAGCAGAGCAGGCTGAGAAGTTTCTCCAAAGATAAACCAACATACTCTGCTAGAGAGTCTGAGTCCAGAGAAGCTGGGCCAAGATTTCCTTGGCAAACAAGCTTTAGGCAAAGCTGATGTTGACTTGCCAACATGAAACAGCCCAGCTCTTCAGTATGATTGGAGCATGGTTATAGTAAAGATAGGGAAACTGTGGCAAAAATGAGGCTTGTGATCAGATATAGCCTGTAGACCCCAAGCCAGCCTTGAATCTCTACTCCTTATGTTGGTAGTCAATATTTTCATGTTTTACCTTTCCCTGAGAAGAAAAAAGGCATGGTCCCTATCCTTGGATTGCACCTAGTCTGATAAAGAGACATGACCCTTGCTCCTAAACTGTCCCAAACCTACTGAGAAAATAGTGTTACATCTAGTTGGAATTTATAATATAGTTGATGAAATGAAATGTCATCACGTAAAATGACTCAAGAACACTTTAAAAAGCAATGTATAATGAATTTAGTACGAGCACATTCAGCCCAGAAGGGAGCAATAGGAGTAGTTAATTTGGACACTGTTCTAAGAAGCAGTGTTTAGCATTTAAGGAGCCCAGAAATTTGGCTCCCTTCCATTCTTTCCACTTAATTTTCCATCCTTGCTTATCCCTAGGTGTCTCCTTCACAGTGGCCTGAGATGGAAAGTCTGTGAGTACTCCAGACTGGCTCTGCTTCCTTAATCCATCTTTCAGAGAGAAAGACCAGGTCCTGTTTAGCGTGATGGCTTTTAGCTTGGACTGTTGTTACTCTCCCCTGTGTCTGAAAATCCCCATATATGTGGAATTCAATTTAATTCAACATACTTATTGAGAAGCCCTCTAGTGTCAGGAACTGTGTTAAGTGTTGGAAAAACAGCAATGACAAAAACATAATCTCTACTAACAACTTAAGGAGAGAGAGAAACACAAAGAAGCAGCTGTAAATAGTGTGATGAATACTACAGGGAGATTTAAAAAAGAATTGGTGGGAACCGGTAGGAAGGGGCTATTTATTTTGTATATGTTGAGTTCTAATAGTCATGGGTCATCTAGCAAAAAATGAACAGTAAATTGTTGGCTAGATAGATCTAGAAATGACACAGTGGATTGAGATAATGATGGAAATTTTGTATTCATCAACACATGGGTTTACTTGAAACTTTGGGATGAGGTCACCCAGGGAGAGAGTGCTGAAGGTGAAGAACAATTGAATGGAAAAATACCAAGCTCTAAAGAGTGAACATAACTAAAGCCCATGAAAAACTAAGGAAGCACAGCCTTATCAAAATGTTATAACCAGGGATTTCCACGTTCATTTAATGTAGAGTAAAAGGGATCAGATTCACCCTTCTGCCTGAAAAAACAAACAAACAAAACACCACCACCAATAATAAAACAGAGAAATATTATACAACAGGAGTTTTCAAAATACTGGACATTGAGCAACAGAGAGTGATCCATGTGAGATGGGAAAAAATGAGGTAAGCCCTAAAATTTCCCTAGCTTAGTTTCCAGGCTTCAATACAGAGGGAATCCTGATAGTGCCTGGTGGACTCCATGAGTTGAAGAGAGGTAGTAGAGAGTCTGGGGAGGTCAAGGCAGCTAGGGTTCATAGGACAGAATATAGGAGGGAGAAATCTGCACAGAAAGAGAATTTCAGAGGTCTGAAGATGGTTCTTCTCTAATATTCAGATGAAAACTGACTAGTGTATGCATATGAGGAAACTACCCAAAACCAAGAAAAGAATCACCTGAAATGAATAAAGGGACACTCTGGGGTTCATATGTACAAGATAAGGATTAATGTTCGTTCTTACCAGATAGAGTGGAAAATTTTAATATCTTAATTAGATATAAGGGAAAGTACTCAAAAGGGTTTTACTTTAGTAGTATGGTAAAATTAGCCCTAGAATAAATTCACCTAACAAAACTTAAAACCAAGACCAAAAGGATCTCCCCAAGTAACTTAAGAGTGTTACAGAACAAAGCTCAAGAATATTTGTAGGAATACAAAAGTATTCAACAGCCAACAATGTAAAATCTATAATGTTTTGTATTCAACCAAAGTTACCAGTTAATCAACTGAAACTGTTTCAGAGGGGCTCCTGGGTGGCTCTGTCAGTTAAGCGTCTGCCTTTGGCTCAGTTCATTATCCCAGGGTCCTAGGATTGAGCCCTGAGTTGGGCTCCCTGCTCAGTGGGGAGTCTGCTTCTCCCTCTGCCTCTTCCCCTGCTTGGGCTCTCTCTCTCTCTGTCAAATAAATAAATAAAATCTTAAAAAAAAAAAAAGGAACTACTTCAGAAGTAAAACAGATGAATGAGCATTGCATAATGTAAAGCATTGTTGAATCACTATGTCGTACACCTGAAACTAATATAGTGTGTCAATTATACTTAAATTAAAAACATGACTTAAAAATAAATAAATAAATAAAACAAGTGATAGCAATAGGAGACAAAGATATTAAAACATTGTTATATTGGTATCCTCTATATTCAAAAATCTAGATGTAAGATTGAATATATTAATTAGAGTCATGGAAGATACAAATAAGAGCAAACTCAAACTTTTAGAGATGAAAGTACAGTGTCTGAGATAAAAATACCCTGGATGAGATTAATATCAGATTAGACATTGCAGAAGAAAATACTGATGAACTTGAATACATAGCAAGAGAAATGATCCAAAATGAAATACACCAAAAACAAACCAACAACAAAAAAATTTTAAAAATAAAAAGTATCAGTGAGCTATAAAAAAAGTACCATCAGCCTAACATACATGTATACTTTAAGTCCCTAAAAGATGAGGGGGGAACATTTTGTGAAGGAATTAATAGCAGAAAAAATTCTAGTTTTGATGAAAACTATAAACTCACAGATCATGAACCTTAATGAACCCTACATGCACATGCATGTGTGCATACACACACACACACACACACACACACACACACACGTAGAAAACCACATCCTGCCCCATCATAATGAAATTGTTCAAAACTAATGATAAAATACTAAAAATACCTTAAAAATGAAAAGCACACTGTATGGAGAAAAACAAAAACATGGATGATAGCAGATTTCCCATTAGAAACAATTTAAGCATGAAGGTGATAGAACACCTCTAAGTACTAAAAGAAAAAATCTATAAAGTTATAATTATATACCCAGTGAAAATGGGTTATTTCAAACTAAAGATGAACTAAAGGTATTTTCAGACATGCAAAAGCTAGAAGAATTCATCACCACAATGACTGCACTACACGAAATGCTAGAAATAAAATCCTTTAGAATTAAAATAACAGGTAAAAATTTCTACACAAAGGCATGAAGAGTCCCAGATGTGGTAACTATATGGATACACGAACACAATTTTTTCTTATTAAGTAACTGTCTCTAAAAGCAAATTGATTGTTTAAACAGTGACAATATCAATATATTCAGGAATTTATTACATTGGTATCGGTGAAATGTATGACGAAAATAGCAAAAAGCCTGAAAGGGCAGAAATGAAGTAAAGTATTGTAAGGTCTTATATATAAAGTGTTATAATATCACTTGAAGCTAGATTTTAATGTTACAGCTGTATATCATAACCGTAAAGCAACAAATAAAATAAGAGTTATAGCAAATAAGCCAGCAAAGAAGATAGAATGAAATAATAAAAAATGTTAATTCAAAGTAACTCAGAAAAAGAAGGAAAAGAGAAAAATCAAAGGAGACATATAAAACAACTAGCAAGATGACAGACTTAAGACTGATCATGTCAGGGGTGCCTGGGTGGCTCAGTGGGTTAAAGCCTCTGCCTTCGGCTCAGGTCATGATCAGGTGCTGGGATCGAGCACTGCATTGGGCTTCCTGCTAAGCAGGGAGCCTGCTTCCTCCTCTCTCTCTGCCTGCCTCTCTGCCTACTTGTAATCTCTCTCTCTCTCTCTATCAAATAAATAAATAAAATCTTTTAAAAAAAAGACTGATCATATCAATAATCACATTAAATGTAAAATGTTTAAACATCCCATTTAAAAATCAGAAATTTTCAGATTCAGTTAAAAAATACTTGATGTTGTCTACAAGAAACACACTTGATAATAACAAAAAATATATAATGGTGAAAAGATGGGAAGGACAAAGGAAGCCTGAATTATCATATTAATTTCAGAAAAAGTATCAGTCAGAGCAAATAACTTTACCAGAGATCAAAAGGTCGTTTCATGATGTTAAAGTGTTCAGTTTATTAGAGGACATAACATCCTAAATGTATATGCTCCTAGTAGCAGATCTTTAAAATACATGAGGCAAACCCAATAGAACTACAATGAGAAATGGGAAAACATCCCATTATACTGAGATAAATAACTTCTTAGTATTGATAGAACAAGCAAATAGAAAGTCAGCAAGAATGTAGTAGACTTGAACAATCCTGTCAACCAACTGGTTCTGACATTTATAGAACACTCCTTCCGACAACAGCAAAATGCACATTCCTTTTAAGTGTACATAGAAGACATATCAAGATAGACCATATTCTAGGCCATAAAACAAGTTTCAACAAATTGCCAAGGGTTCAAATCATAACAGTATGTTCTCTGACCACAGTGAAATTAAATTAGAAATCAATCATAGAAAAATATAGAAAACCACCAAGTATTTAGAAACTAATACTCTTCTGAATAATCAGGGAGACAAAGGAAGACATAAAAAGAGAAATTATAAAGTATTTTGAACTGAATGAAAATGTAAACGCAGCATATCAGTATTTGTGGGATACTGCTGAGATAGTACTCGAAGAAAAATTATAACAAGTGACTGTATTAGAAAAGATGGAAAAATGGTCTTAATGCATTCAGTTTCTTCTATAACAAATGGAAAAGAAAAACAAAAACCAAACTCAGAATGGAAAGGAAATAATAATGATCGTTAAAATTGATCAAGTGTAGGCAAACTGCTGAGTTAAAAAGAGCACACAAGTACCAATATTAGGAACAATGAAAGTAACACCACTTATAGAATCCACAGATATCGAAAGAATAAGGGGGATCTTATGAACAACTTTATACCTTTAAATTGAACAACTTAGATAAACTGGACAAATTTCCTTGAAAAAACACAAACTACCAAAGATCATTCAAGAATAAATAAATTACCAAATATCCTGCTTAAGAAACTGAATTTGTTATTAAAAATCTTCTCACAAAGAAGCTGTTCAGATACAAATGGCTTCACTCGTGAATTCTGCCTAACATTGCAGGAAGAAATAACACCCAATTCTACACAAACTCTTATAAAAAAGCAAGGAGGGGGAAATACTTTCCTACTCATTATTTGGTACCAATATTACCCTGATTTGATACCCAAAGTAAGATAGAGACATCATAAGAAAAGAAAACTACAACTTGATAAATACGATGTCACTAAAATAAAATTACTAAGAGAATGAAAAAACAATGCCCAACTAGTAGAAAATATTTGTAAAACATAAATTTGATAAACTCATTCAGAATGTATAAAGAGTTCTCATAACTCAATAAAAATAAAAGAATAAACCCAATTTAAAATTAGGTGAAGATTTGATATGGCATTTCGTCAAAGAAGATATCCAAATGGTAAATAAGCATACAAAAAATGCTCAATATTATTAGTCACTGAAGAGATGCAAATTAAACTCAAAATTATACATCACTAAATACCTATTAGAATTTCTGAAATTAATGACTAAATCTTGCCAAGTGTTGGTGAGGGTGTGGAGGTACAGGAACTCTCACACAGTCCTGTTGGGAATATGAAATGATATAATCAATTAAAAAACAAAGCTTGGCATGTTCTTAAAAGATTAAACATGCGCCTAGCATATTATGCAAACAGTCAATTCTTAGGTTTTTACTCAAGAAAACACAAAGCATATGCTCACATAAAATCCTCTACCTAAATGTTCATAGTAGCTTTATTTGTAATAGCAAAAGAAATGGAAATAACCTAAAAGTCTATCAGCAGGTGAATGAATAAACAAATTATGGTATATACATACTGAAGAATACTACTTATCAATAAAGGGGAATAAACTATTGATGCTGGAAACAAAATGAGTGGATTTCAGAATGATGATGGTGAAGCCAGACCAAAACCAAACTAGCTTGTATGTTTTCATTTATATAAAACTCCTGAAAATGCAAAACAACCCATAATGATTGAAAGCAGATCAGTGGTTGCTGGGAATGTGGGGTCAGGAGGGCAAGAAGGCAGTGTTACTTTGGGGCATGAGGAAATATAGGGGGGGGTGATAGATATGCTTACTCTTTTGATTGTGATAAATTTCATGGGTGAAACTCATACATCAAAACTTACCAAATTATAAATGTATAGTTTATTATGTATAGTTTATTGTATATCAATTAAATAATAATAAAGCAGCTTTTTAAAATGCTGTAATCATTTTTCTGTATTGACATAGATGAAATTGATTTTCTTCGTGGAATGTTAAATGAAGAAACCTTTCAGGGGCATTACACTTCTACATGTCCTGCTGTCTCACTGCTATCATAAACCTAAACAACCCAGGTCATCTTTACCATGATAGCTGAAATGCCTTCAAGAGATAACAAAGCCAGTATACCAACTTAGATAAGGTTTGAAGTATCCAGGGATAATTTGTAATCTCCTACAGATCTGCCACATGTGGTGTGCTTCCTTTCTGTGTGTGATAGAGAAACTTGAGATGGTATAAAATGGCACAGGAGGTGGGCACTGCAAAGAGATCCCTGTGTTTGCCATTAACTAGCTGTGTATCTTTAGGCAAGTCACTTCCCCTCTGTGTTCCTTTATTCAATTTTAAAATAAAGTGGTTAAGTTTTGAATTTCCCTAATGGCTAATGATGATTAGTACCCATCACCAGGATCACCCGTCCCACCATCCCCTCCCTTCTAAAACCCTTAGTTTGTTTCCCGGAGTCCATAGTCTTTCATGGCTTGTCTCCCATTCCAATTTCCCCCCCTTCATTTTTCCCTTTCTTTTCCTAATGTCCTTCATGCTATTCCTTATGTTCCACAAGTAAGCAAAACCATATGATAATTGACTTTCTCTGTTTTACTTATTTCACTTAACATAATCTCCTTCAGTCCCTCCTGTCTTGATGCAAAAGTTGGGGGTATTCATCCTTTCTGATGGCTGAGTAATATTCCATTGTGTATATGGACCACATCTTTTTTTTTAAATTAACATATCATATATTATTTGTTTCAGGGGTACAGGTCTGTGATTCACCAGTCTTACACAATTCACAGCACTCACCATAGCGCATACCCTCCTCAGTGTCCATCACCCAGCCACCCTGTCCCTCCCATCCCTCTCCCCTCCAGCAACCCTCAGTTTGTTTCCTGAGATTAAGAGTCTCTTATGGTTTGTCTCCCTTCCTGGTCCCATCTTGTTTCATTTTTCCCTCCCTTCCCCCCACGAACCCCTGCCCTACTTCTCAGATTCCTCATAACAGAGTGATCATATGATGATTGTCTTTCTCTGATTGACTTATTTGAGTTAGTTCCATCAATGTTGCAAATGGCAAAATTTCATTTTTTTATGGCTGCATAGTATTCCATTGTATATAGATACCACATCTTCTTTATGCATTCATCTGTTGATGGACATCTAGCTTCTTTCCATAGTTTGGCTATTAACATTGCTGCTATAAACATTGGGGTGCATGTGCCCCTTTGGATCACTACATTTGTATCTTTAAGGTAAATACCCAGTAGTGTGACTGCTGGGTCATAGGGTAACTCTATTTTCAACTTTTTGAGGAACCTCCATACTGTTTTCCAGAGTGGCTGCACCAGCTTGCATTCCCACCTACAATGTACGAGGATTCCCCTTTCTCTGCATCCTCACCAACACCTGTCGTTTCCTGACAGGTTAATTTTAGCCATTCTGATTGGTGTGGAGTGGTATCTCACTGTGGTTTTGGTTTGTGTTTCCCTGATGCCAAGTGATGTTGACCACTTTCTCATGTGTCTGTTGGCCATTTGGATGTCTTCTTTGCAGGAATGTCTATTCATGTCTTCTGCCCATTTCTTGATTGGATTATTTGTTCTTTGGGTGTTGAGTTTGATAAGTTCTCTATAGATTTTGGATAATAGCCCTTTATCTGATATGTCATTAACAAATATCTTTTCCCATTCTTTTGGTTGTCTTTTGGTTTTGTCGACTGTTTCCTTTGCTGTGCAAAAGCTCTTTATCTTGATGAAGTCCCAATAGTTCATTTTTGCCCTTTCTCCCCTTGCCTTTGGCGAGTTTCTAGGAAGAAGTTGCTGCGGCTGAGGTCAAAGAGGTTACTTCCTGTGCTCTTCTCAAGGATTTTGATGGATTCCTGTCTTACATTGAGGTCTTTCATCCATTTTGAGTTTATTTTTGTGGGTGGTGTAAGGGAATAGTCCAGTTTCATTCTTCTGCATGTGGCTGTCCAATTTTCCCAACACCATTTGTTGAAGAGACTGTCTTTTTTCCATTGGGCATTCTTTCCTGTTTTGTCAAAGATTAGTTGACCATAGAGTTGAGGGTCCATTTCTGGGCTCTCTATTCTGTTTCATTGATCTATGTTGGACCACATATTCTTTATCCGTGTTATACACAAACAATGGATCATGGAATACTACATCAAAAACTAGTGATGTACTGTATAGTGACTAACATAACACAATAAAATAAATAAATAAAATGAAGGGACAAGATAATCTCTAAGGTTCTTTCAGGCACCTAGATTAGGTTTTTTACCATACCCTATGATCAGAGCTTTTTAATACTGTTTCCGATATATGGAGGACTGATTTCACCACTTATCCTTTGATAGCATGATTCCACATTCAGGTAAATTTACTGCTGCTATGGCCCCCTCCTGAATTGTTGCAGTGCATTGCAATGTACTTCAGCATGTTAAGTGCTTAGGGGTGTCCTGCAGGAAAAAAAAAAAAAAGAATATAATTTTGTCTTTACTCTGTCTTCCCAAGTTTTGACCACCACATCACATGTTTCACTAAACACCTTATAAATACGTCATGATTTGGGGAATGTTGATGTCACAGATTGTCTTTTAGAGGACAGAAATTAACTGGGAGGATGCCCTTGGATGGCTGGTGTGCTGACCCTCTGGAACCAGGAAATGGAGAAGTTGAAATGGAGAAGTTGAAAGGGATATGCATGAAAGTGACCAAGATATGGAAAGAGAGAGCTTGGAGGGTCATGAAAATGAGAAGATATTTTGGAGTGGGCCGTTGGGGAAGGTGGGGCAAGTGGCTTCCTTTGGGATATATATTCCAAGACCTTCAGAGTCACCTTCATCCTCTCCCCACCCTCCCCAACTCCATGCAGAATCACTGCAAAGTACTTTCCTTCATATCCATCAGTCTGGATATTCTGCTTGGCTTTGAATCTCTCGAATTAGATTTTTAACAGATGGAAGTCTTTCTGATGCCCTGGATCAATATCTCCCATTGTGTACAGGAAGAGGAGGTTTGATGCAGGTGGGGTTCTGTAGGTACAGATTTCCTATGAGACTGGACCTCCCCATCCAGGGCCCAGTACTTCTAATATTTGAGGGAATTCAGGTCACACATCCCCCTAAATTTGATCATTTTCACTAATGAGACTAGCTGTGTTGCTTTTTTTCCCTGTATGTAGATTTATAAATAGTCAAAAAGATAAAACTCTATGTAAAATTTTGAGGAAAATGGTAGAGAATTAAATTTTACTGCCTGTGATAACCACTATCATTTTGATGACCATCTTCCATTTGTCATTATATATGTACATATAGAAATGCATATTTATAATATATATGTATGTATATCTGCATACTTATATGTATGTACACACACATACATATACACACATGCATATATACACACACATATATATGCATCCACATTTGCATGAATGGGATATAATTTGTGGTAGGCAGAGCTCTCACAGTTCATGCCATAATCCTCAGAACCAGTTTGTTACATTACATGGCCAAGGGGATGAAGGTGGCAGGTAGAACTAAGGTTACTAATCAGCTGACCTTAGAATGAGGAGATCATGCTGAATTATTTAGTTGTGCCTAATATGGTCACAAGGATTTTTCAATGTGGAAGTCAGGGGCAGAAGAGTTAATAATGTCAAAGTGATGTGATATGAGAAACATTGAATGGTCATTGCTGGCTTTGAAGATGGAAAAGGAGCCACCAGCCAAGGAATGTGGGTGGGTTCTTGAAGCTGAAAAGGCATATAAAACTAATACATGCTGTAAATACTATTTTTATGAAGAGCACTTTTCCCCCTAAGTCCTTCTACCTCCTTTCCTGGTCTCTACTTCTCCACCCCACATAAACAATTTTAATGACCTGTTATGTATCCTTTCATGCATTTTCATGCTTTTTTTTTTTACATACACACAGGTAGATGACTTTGAAATTATTTTATAAAAATGGAAGCACATATGGTGAATGCTGTGAAATGTGTAAGCCTGATGATTCACAGACCTGTACCCCTGGGGCAAATAATAAAAAAAAATGGAAGCACAATTCCCATGTGCATCATATTTGAACTTTTTAGATTGGTTTTACAACTAAATATGGCAGCATGTGACAAAATTAAGGCAGGAATCTACCGGCCTTATGAGGATTTTCTTGGTTTCTGAATGGAGCCCAAGGATATGACTGAACCTAAGGCAAAAAAGAGAGATGCAGGGTATGAGCTGTTGGGGACAGTGATTGAGCTGTTAGATTGAACTTGGCTATCTGTATCTGAGAGCTACTTCTGAATTTCTCAGCTGCATAGATCAATAAATTCCCTTTATTTTTTTTTAGCCATTTTGAACTTTTTTTTTTTTTGTAACTTAGCAACACATCATCCTGAGATATAAACTCTAAAAGTCTGTTCATCTTTGGCTATTATACTATTTATTACAGGGTTTGGGAAGCTAGATGGCTTGTCAGCTCCTTCACTTTCCCCACCACATTTCAAACTCTGGCAATTATTTTAGTCAAAAGACAGTAACAGTCTAGCTTATACAAAAAAAAAAAAAAAAAGAAAGAAAAAAAAAAGTACCTCATGAAACCAGGAAGTAGAGAACCGGAAAACACTACAAAAGTTGTCCTCTTAGCTTTATTGTCTTTCCATTTTCTCTGAGAAGCTCTCTTCAGTGGACTGGAACTGGACCAGGCAGTGCTTAGCTCATGTCCTCAAAGTATAGCAATCAAAGAAGAAAGAGCCCTTCTCAATCCCAGCTTTTGTTCAGAAAATCTAGAGAAAGCTTTCTGATTGGCTGCCTTGGGTCAAGTGCACAGGTGATGAGAAGCTATGATTGGTCCATCCTGGGTACCAGTCTACCTCAGTGGCTGTGGTTGGGGTCATAGTCTTTTCCCAAATGATGGAGTCATAGCACAGACATTTCCAGAAGATTATTGCAAATACATTACAGGCAAACTTGACAGTCAATGAGACTGTCAAAGAATTAAAGGTAAGTCAGAGAACACTCAAATTTGAGTGTGTCCCTCTTGGGTCTCTGGGTTTTCTTGCTAAAATATGAGTAAAATTTAGGACAAAGTGAAGTACTGATGATGCATCATTAACTGAGGAAAAACAAGATGCAGACAAGTAACATGGAATACAAGATCTGTTTCATACATTTAACTTTTAAGGAAGGTTGAGACCAGAGGCTAATACTGAAGACCCTTCTTGCCCCATGACATAATCCCTGATAGGCTGGTCATTTTCAGAGGTCACAGGTCCACTTCTAGGCAGAAACACCTTTGAGACTCTCATGTTCCTAGAGTTCTCTTGTGAGGATGGTTCTGGCTGTCATCTTTTCTGTCCCTCCCTGCTAGACAAGTCCTAGTCCTCTCCCTGGCACAGGATTAGATAGCATTTTGAATCAAGCTGTCTCTTGGAAACAGAAACCATTATGAGAAGCTGGGTTGGGTTGGTGGGACAACTGACATTCAGCTGAGTGGGAGGATGAAGAACAAACAGCTTGCCAGATGCTTAAGAGGATGTTTGCAAAGCATATGAAAGAGTGATACAAGAAAAATGGTGAACATCGTGTGTGTGCGTGTGTGTGTGTGTGTGTGTGTGTGTGTGTGTGTACAAATGCCCTTCTCCCATCTAAGCCTAGAGAAGAGACTAATGGCATGGGAGCCCCAAACCTTCCACAGATGGTGTAAGACCCTGTGTGGTCTAGAAGGTGGAGTGGATGGCCTCTTTCTCTCTGAGGCATCCATCGCACCATTTAAATCTTCTCAGTGCTTACATTACCTCCGTGTGTGTGAAAGACTCATCACCTCTCCCCCATTTGTATACCTTACGTAGGTAATTTAACCTGCTTGCGGGCTGATCCCAGTGACTTGCCCATCCCAGGTTCTCTTCACCTGCTGCCCTATGATGATGAAATAGGCACTTTTTATTGAGCTCCAGTTGTGTGCATGGACTATGAAGCCAGACTTCAGATACTGGCCCTTCTATCTACTAATCTGGATATATCACTTAAATGCTGTTGGCTTCAAATTTGTCACCTGGAGAATGGGGCTAAAAAGTAGTATCCAGTCTCACAGAGATGTTTGCAGCACTTAAATAATAGGTAAAAAGGGTGTAGAAGAGTAAACACTCAACAAATATTAACTATTGATATTAATCATATCCTTCTTGAGACAGTTGGGGGGGTTGGTATATTGCACTTTGGAAATGAGGGAACTGAGTATCAGGGAAAAATTAATAATTGGCTCTGGATCACACAACTTCTGAAAGATGGAACCAGAATTCCTACTGTTCCCTCCGAATAAAAAAGCTGCATCTTTTTAAAGAGTCACCTCCTTACAAAATTCATGAACATGTGGAAAAGCAAATTCCTGCCTTTAAGACTGAGCTGATTATGTAATGCCTCAGAACCTATTTCCTTGTTTATATGGTATTCTTGCATAACAGTTGTTATGATGGCTGAATGAGATAATGTCACAGAAGTAATAAATATTCATTTCTTTTCAGCCTCCTTTCTTTTTATTGCAAGCAGAATGAAACATTATGGAAGACGTAGATTTCCTACCTAAGAATATGCTCTCTAATGAGAAATTCTTTTTGGTTTATTTCATGTTGTAGATCATCTCCATTCCCACTCTCCTCATGATGATGGAGAATCAGCAGCTGATGACTCAGCATCTTCTAACCCAAATTGTCTCTTTCCTTCCTTCGAAAGACATTAGATATGTGTTTAGCAGTAGATAGTACAGGATAGTGACAGGCATTGGGCAGGCATTCAGAACATTGGTGCCTCAGCCCAGTTCTGCTGTTACCCACTGTGTGTATAACCTTGTCAATCACTGAACATCATTAGGACCCCATTTCCTCATTTTCAAATATAGGCAATGATATATCCTCTGATGTCCTCACATGATTATTGTGAAGGACACATGAAAGAATGACAGCAAAATAAATTCAAAGAGTAACATGCTATAAAAATGCAGGGATTTTAATTGATATCATACCCAACTTGATCACTGTTCTTGGGAACTTCTGATTGTCCTTCCTTTTTAATAACAAGTTACCATGGTGGACTAGACTTGGCATCTACATGTCACAGTTCAAATTTTAGCTTCAGGACCTTGGCAAGTCACATCTCTTCTCTGGACTTACATTTTCTTTTCTGTGAACCTGGAATTATTATCCCTGTCCTGACTACTAAAATATTTGTCACGAGGATCAGATGAGATCATATCTGTGAGTTTTACAAACTGCATGATGTCATGTAAACTATACAGAACCCAAACAGGGAGTCATCCTAGGCATTTCTGTTATGTGAACAAGAAGGCTTCTGATTTTTATTCTCACCCAGAGAACTTTACAGCCCCTGCCCCATTCTCTATTCTCTCAGTCTCTCCATCTTTTCCTTCCCAGTTCAGAGATGGCATACCATCTCACTAGCTTTGTTTGTCTTGAGTGGGTGGCCAAAGGCAAGTTGGTGGTAACATCCAAACTGGCCTGGTGGCTGGTGTTCTCAGACCATCAGGTATTCAACCAGGGACAATCAGGGGTGAATAAGGCAGTGTGGAGGAGTAGGAAAACTTTTCCTTTACTTCTTTCTAGGTTCCTTGGCTGGCCTAATAATTAAATTGAGATAAGTCAAATTAGCAGGAGAAAAATTTAATTTTGTCTATACAGGAGCTCATAAAAATATGAGACTCAAAGAAGTGACCAAAACAGGCAGCTTTTACACCTTTAAGCAGAAAAACCAATAAATTGTGCAGAATTGACAAGATCTAAGAAGCCTGGGCTTGAGATAGTAAATTAGTGAAGAAGTAACAAGGTTTAAAGTTTCTTGGTCCTGAATTACATATCTCTGTGATAATGATGTATCGTTACCTCCTGGTACAGGAAGGGTACATTTCATATAGAAAATTTATTTCCTGTTTTCAGTGTGGAGGGACAAAGGAGGGTCAGGGTGTCCTTTTTTGAACTGTTTGTTAAGTAACTCTAATTTCTAAGTTGTCAATATGTCCAAGTGGCATATTTGGGGACAACTTGCTCTGAAATCCATCAACAAGGAAGGTTTGGGATAATGGCAACATCATTACCAGGGCTGCAAAGGAGAGATTTCTTTCCAGGGGTGACAGTAAAATATTTAATGACAGGAAGATTGGTGAATGCCACCCTGAAATGGAGCAAGTTTGGGGAGACTCCTGCAGTGTTAGGAGATACCCCTTTGGTTGCTGGGTAGTATGGAAATATTGGTCATAGGAGGTGAACCAAGCACCTGGTATAATGGTAGAACATTCGGGAGCCTGGAAGCAATGGATTTGCCAGGTTGCAAGTCAGCATTTTCAGTGTATAACTATTTTTTTAGTACTTCCTTAGCTGAGACTACCAGATGAGTACCAGATTTGCTTTTTACCCGGACATAACAAAATGAACCTTATCTTCAGTATCTTCAAAGAGTAGGGCAATGTGTCTGAAGCTGCTTTTTCCTCTTCTTCCTCCTCCTTCACTTTCACCCCCCTTCCCTCCTTCATCTCCATCTCTTCTTCTACTGCTTTTTTCCTCCTCTTCCTTGTTACTTTTAACAAAGTATGAAAGAAAAACCCAAACATATGAAAAAAAGATGGATGCATTCCTCCACATTTGGAGGTCTGGTTGGAGTTTGGTCCTCTCCTTTCTAAGTCATTTATTGAACCAATTTCACTCTCTCTGTAGTCTTAAAAAAATATATCTCTTTATAATTCAGCCACAAGGTTAAGTAAACACTTGATTCAAACAGGAACAAGAATCTTCCTTTTCTCCCCTGGCCTTCCTCTTAGGGCAAGACCGAAGGTTTTCTTTCTAGAGAGGGATTTGTAGCTGCCATGAAGAATAATGGGAAAGCCAAAAAGATGATTAGTTAAGCCAGGGGGCAATAAAGAACATAGATGGAGAAAATTCAAAAATATATTTATATGGAAAAAGTTGAATTTATATGTTTTTGTAACACAAGAAGTGCTGTTTGTTGTTGTTGTTTTCGAAGATGAGAGTATTTGATTTGAAATCTAAAAAGTCACCTAAATAAGTTCGGGGGAGTGTGGCAGCTGAGCCATCATATGTCTGAACTAAATAGCTATGTGAACTTGGAAAAATAACTTAATCTCTGTTCCTCAGTTTTCTCATTTCTAAAATGAGAAACAAGGACTAGTTACTATCTCAGAATTGGTGTGAGATTAAATGAGCTCATTCACCAGCATGCTTTGAGCATTGACTGACATAGTAATTGCCTAATAAATGTTTGTATGAATCAGGCTTCTCCAGGGAATAGAAAAAATAGGATATATATCTCTATATATCTTTATCTATCTCCCTACGTATATCTATAGAGAGATACAGAGAGATGGATAGACAGAGAGAGATACAGAAAAAGATTATGAAGATTTGGCTCACAAAATTACAGAGGTTGAGAAGTCCCACAGTCTGCCATCTGCAAGATGGAGACCCAGAAAGCCAGTGGTATAATTCTGATTTGAGTTTGAAGCCCTAAGGAAACCAGGGGGCACATGATGTGATGAGCACTGGGTGTTCTATGCAACCGATGAATTACTGAACTCTACTTCTGAAACTAATTATGTACTGTATGTTAACTAGCTGAATTTAAATAAAAAAACTAAGTCTTTTATAATAGTAAAAAAATTTTTAAAAAGGTGACACAAAAGGAAATACCTCACAGAGTTTTTGTAAAGTTAAATTGACTTAATATAAGTGGAAGTTTTTGACATACAATAGTCCTTAAGAAAAACAACTTATTTTTGAGTTGTTTTATTCTTCTTGGAGATCCAAACCTATAGTGGTTAGAATTCTAAACACTTTATGAGATTACTTATGGACATTTCTCAATGGATGTCTGGTTCTTTTTACTCTATTCTCTCTCTCTTTCTTTCTTTCTTTCTTTCTTTTTTTCTTTCTTTCTCTTTCTTTTTTACTCTTGTGACTGTTATTTATTTATTCATTCATTTTTTAGTTCTACCAAACATTTTTTTTTCAGATTTTCAAAATGTGATTTCATTTTTTTATTTTTTTTTTTTGAAGATTTTATTTATTTATTTCACACAGAGAGAGAGATTACAAGTAGGCAGAGAGGCAGGCAGAGAGACAGGGAGAGGAGGAAGCAGGCTCCCTGCCGAGCAGAGAGCCCGATGCGGGCCTCCATCCCAGGATGCTGAGATCATGACCTGAGCCGAAAGCAGAGGCTTTAACCCACTGAGCCACCCAGGCACCCATTTTTTTATTTTTTATTATGTTCAGTTAGCCAACATAAAGTGCATCATTAGTTTTTGATGTAGTGTTCAAGGATTCATTAGTTGTGTTTAACACCCAGTGCTCATCACAACACATGCCCTCCTTAATACCCATCACCCAGTTACCCCATTCCCCCCTGCTCCACTGTAACCCTCAGTTTGTTTCCCAGAGTCAAGAGTCTCTCATGGTTTATCTCCCTCTCTGATTTCTTCCCATTCAGTTTTCCCTCCCTTTCCCAATGGTCCTCCATGCTATTCCTTATGTTCCACATATGAATGAAAACATATGAGAATTGTCTTTCATTCCACTGTTGTGTGTACTTTTTTATTTATTTTATTTTTTCAGTGATCCAAGATTCATTATTTATGCACCATACCCAGTGCTCCATGCAATACATGCCCTCCTTAATACCTACCACCAGGCTCACCCACCCTCCCTACCCACTCCCCTCCATAACCCTCAGTTTGTTTTTCAGAGTCCACAGTCTCTCATCTTTCGTCTCCCCCTCCGATTTACCTCAATTCACTTTTCCTTTCCTTCTCCTAATGTCCTCCATTTTATTCCTTATGTTCCACAAGTAAGTGGAACCATATGATAATTGACTTCCACTGCTTGACTTATTTCACTCAGCATAATCTCCTCCAGACCCATCCAATGTGATACAAAAGTTGGGTATTCATCCTTTCTGATGGCTGACTATTATTCCATTGTATATATGGACCACATCTTCTTTATCTGTTCGTCTGTTGAAGGGCATCTCAGCTCTTTCCACAGTTTGGCAATTGTGGACATTGCTGCTATGAACATTGGGGTACATATGGCCCTTCTTTTCACTACATCTGTATCTTTGGGGTAAATACCCAGTCGTGCAATTGCTGGGTCATAGAGTAGCTCTATTTTTAATTTTTTGAGGAATCTACACACTGTTTTCCAAAGTGGCTGCACCAACTTGCATTCCCACCAACTGTGTAAGAGGGTTCCCCTTTCTCCACAAGCTCTCCAACAGTTGTTTCCTATCCTGTTGATTTTGGCCATTCTAACTGGTGTAAGGTGGTATCTTACTGTGCTTTTGATTTGAATTTCCCTGAAGGCTAGTGATGATGAACATTTTTTCATGTGTCTGCTAGCCATTCGTATGTCTTCTTTAGAGAAGTGTCTGTTCATGTCTTCTGCCCATTTTTTGACATGATTATCTGTTTTTTGGGCATTGAGTTTAAGGAGTTCTTTATAGATCTTGGATATCAGCCCTTTGTGGTGTCATTTGCAAATATCTTCTGCCATTCCATGGGTTGCCTCTTTGTTTTGTTGACTGTTTCCTTTGCTGTGCAGAAGATTTTTATCTTGATGAAGCCCCAAAAGTTCATTTTTGCCATTGTTTCCTCTGCCTTTGGAGATGTGTCTTGAAAGAAGTTGCTGTGGCCGATGTCGAAGAGGTTACTGCGTATGTTCTCCTCTAGGATTTTGATAGATTCCTGCCTCATGTTGAGGTCTTTCATCCACTTCGAGGTATCTTTGTGTATGGTCTGAGAGAATGGTCAAGTTTCATTCTTCTATACATAGCTGTCCAATTTTCCCAGCACCATTTATTGAAGAGACTGTCTGTTTTCCACTGGATATTTTCTTCTGCTTTGTGGAAGATTATTTGACCATAGAGTTGAGGGTCCCTATCTGGACACTCTACTCTGTTCCATTGGTCAATGTATCTCTTTTTGTGCCAGTACTATGCTGATCACAGCTTTGTAGTAAATCTTGAAATCAGGCAATGTGATGCCCCCAGCTTTGTTTTTCTTTTTCAACATCTCCTTAGCGATTCAGGGCCTTTTCTGGTTCCATACAAATTTTAGGATTGTTTGTTCCAGCACTTTGAAAAATACTGGTGGAATTTCGATCGGGATGGCACTGAAAGTATAGATTGCTCTGGGCAGTATAGACATTATAACAATGTTTATTCTTCTGATCCATGAGCATGGAATGCTTTTCCATCTTTTTGTGTCTTCTTCAATTTCTTTCATGAGTGTTCTATAGTTCTTCGAATATGGATCCTTTACTTCTTTGGTTAGGCTTATTCTAAGGTATCTTATGGTTCTTGGTGCTATAGTAAATGAAGTCGATTCTCTGATTTCCTTTTCTATATTTTCATTGCTAGTGTATAAGAAAGCAACTGATTTCTGTACATTGATTTTATATCCTGCCACATTACTGAATTGCTGTATGAGTTCTAGTAGTTTGGGTGTGGATCCATTCCTGGAAACCTATAAATTTCCAAGACTGCAACGGGAAGTAATTGACAACCTGAATAGATCAATATCTAGTAATGAGATTGAAGCAGTGATCAAAAACCTCCCAAAAAACAAGAATCCAGGACCTGACGGATTCCCTGGGGAATTCTACCAAACATTCAAAGAAGAAATAATACCTATTCTCCTGAAGCTCTTTCAAAAATTAGAAACAGAAGGAAAAGTTCCAGACTCTTTCTATGAAGCCAGCATTACCTCGATCCCCAAACCAGGAAAGAACCCCATCAAAAAGGAGAATTTCAGACCAATATCCCTGATGAATATGGATGCCAAGATTCTCAACAAGATCCTAGCTGATAGGATCCAACAGGACATTAAAAAGATTATCCACCATGACCAGATGGGATTTACCCCTGGGATGCAAGGGTGGTTCAACCTTCGCAAATCAATGTGATAGAACAAATCAATAAGAGAAGAACCACATGGTCCTCTCAATTGATGCAGAAAGAGCATTTGACAAAATACAGCATCTGTTCCTGATTAAAACTCTTCAAGTATAGAGATAGAGGGGACATTCCTCACCTTCATAAAAATCTATCTATGAAAAACCCACAGTGAATATTATTCCCAATGGAGAAAACCTGACAGCCGTCCCATTGAAATCAGGAACACGACAAGAATGCCCACTCTCGCCACTGTTGTTCAGCATAGTACTAGAAGTCCTAGCAACAGCAACCACGCAACAAAAAGAAATAAAAGATTTACAAATTGTGTGTCCTTTTTTAAAGGAGCCTCTTCCTGTGCTGTGTGACCCTGATTTCCTGCTGCCATTGCAGTTGACTATTCCAGTTTCTGTTCCCTTACGTACTTTCTTCTAAAGAGGCAACATCTAAAGTGTGACCTCAAAATCCTTGAAAATTCAACCAGTCTTTTTTCAACCAAGGCCAACTCCTCTGGTTATTTTATTCACACATTGCTGAGGCCAAAATGACAATGATGGGAAACCAGCAGAGGGGTAAGAGCACTGGGGCTTTTGGCCCTTGAGATGCTTGAGATTCAGAGACTGAGTTTCCATACTAACTTACTGCTTTCTTGTAGATTCAGTGGATTGGGAATTAAGAAAGGGCAGAAAAGGGATAGCTTACTCTGCTCCAGTATATTTGTGGTCTCAGCTGGAAGACTTGTGGGCTGGAGACTAGAATCAATCATCTGAAGGCTTATTAATTCACATGTTCAGTGGTTGCTACTGGTTGTTGGCTTGTGGCTTCAGTTACTCTCCTTGTGGGCCTCCACACAGGTTTGATTGGGCTTCCTTGCAGTGTGGCAAGTGATTCCACACAGAAACATCTTGAGAGAGATAGCCTTTTATAATTTAGCCTCAGAAGTCACAGAATATCACTTCTGCACTATGTTCATCAAATTTGTCACAAAGTCTTACCCAGTTTCAAGGGAAGGGAAGATAGATTCCACAAGATTCTGAAAAAACATGTGGGACCAGATATATTGCTGTAGCCATTTTTGGAAATGATGACCTTTCATAGCTTATAAGCTCTAAAGTTCCTGGCATGGTAGAGATCATCACATACTTGCAACTTTGGGAATGACTAATAATTGAAGTGGTTCTGGGACTTCTTAGTTTGATGATTTGAGTTTGTGAACTATGCTGAGGGCTGAGTATGGCCCTGTTCTTTTAGAGTGTCTCTGGTTGTTTTTTTCTGGCAAGAAAGTGAAGACCTATAGCAGAACATCTTTTCACATGTTTCTTGCATTGCTCCAGACTGCAAATCTTTCACAATAGATTCTGCCCTTTAAAGTTAAAAGATTCAGTTAACCAAATCTTCTGACTTTTTGCTGAAAGCATATTTAATCCCCATACCCCAAATCCTAACATTTGGATACCAAGGTACTACCAAGTTGATGACATGGACCAGCATGGTTCCTTCCCACAGGGAAGGAGTCCAGACTGGGAATCTGAATTAGGGACCAAGTTAGAAAAGCAATCATTCTTCTTCCAGGATATCTGCTTGTAAGGAGCATTCATCTCTGTTCATTTACATACTCAGTTCTCTACCCAGAAACATTCTACGTATTTTAACATGGTGTTGGTGTTGACATATTCTTTCTTTCTGCCACAAGTGTAAAGGATTCTATCACAGTGGCCAGTTGATGTCTTTGGTACTCAAGCTACTAAAGATTGGGAACTAAAATTAATTTATAATGAATTTGAATTGGATACTTTTTATTTCTTATTCTTAAATCAACTTCCTCTGTTTTCACTCTACCTGCAGAGAAGTCAGGAAATTTTTAATGTAGTCAAGATTGTGGTGGTGGTGATGATGGTGGTGGTGGTGGTGGTGGTGGTGGTAGCAGATCATGGAGGTGAGTTGGGTGGGGAGGTTGCTCTCCTTTTCTTGAGTTTGTACATCTTGTCTAGAATATCAGATTGTAGCTTCCTATCTTCAATCTATTGTTATTGCTATTGATATTCTTACTCTTCAAGCTGAAGAATCAACAGCTACCTAAAGGAAGTTCTTCCCAAATCAAAAGCAGGACTCAGGAGGGTGAGTGAAAACCCAAGAGGTCTCTTAAGGCTTTAGCTCAGAGCTTTGCACTGTCAGTTGTAGTGCATTCAATTTTCCAGGCAACTTTCATTGCCAAGCCCAGAGTCAATGGCAGGCAAGTACACTTCTTCACAGTGGAGCATTGCCGTGGTATGGATGTAGAAAAGGGTGAATAATGGAGGCCAACAGTTCAGTCAACCACAGTTCCCCTTCCTTCATTTTTTCTCCCTATAATTTATTTGTTGAAGGAACTAAATACTTTGTCCTGTGGAATTTCCACATTCTGGATTTTTCTGATTGCATATCATAGTGTCATTTGACATGTTTCTTAGTTTTCTGCATTTTCTGTAAATTGGTAGTTAGATCTAGTGACTTCAACTGACATGACTTTTTACAAGGATCCTTTAGAGGTAATTATGTGTACTTTTATCAGGAGGAGCATAACATCTCATTGTCTCTTTTTTTGTGTTGTTAGTTGCCATCATTAATCTTTACTTAGATCCATTATTTAGTTGGGGGTTTACAAAAGGATAATAGCATTTTTCCTTTATTATTACTGGGAACCCTTCTAAAAAGAAAAAAAACTTTTCCTCATCAACTCTTATCTAAGGAATAGGTCCTACAGGAAATCAGGATAATGCCGTAATTCTTTCCTTTATTTACCAGTTTCCAGACTAATGTGGTTCCTCAGCAAACTCCAAAGAGGACATTGAGTGTTGTTTTTAGTATCTTATGAGCTCATGGATTTTAATATATTAGTTTTTTTTACTTCCTTGGTATGATATTCATGTCAGTGCTTGAATTGCCCCTATTTAGTCAGTGGAAGCCTTTTTGGGCAAATTCTTGACCTTCTGATTTGACTCCCATAGTCTTTGACACTGTTCCTGTTCTCAGGTATGGTAAGACATTCCAGGGTCATCTTGTACATTTTCTGCTTATGTTTTTGTTGTTGTTGTCATTCTTGTTATTGTTGTTCTGAAGGTTTAGGGTAACTCTGCTGCATTTGGGTGCTAAATTGAGAAAAAAGATAAACTTTTTGGAGTAGTACTTAAGCTAGTATATTTACAGGTGGGCAGGGGGATTTAATGAGGAAATTGGCATTGCTAATGGATAAGACTGTTTGCTGATTGAGCCACAGAAAGTGGGAGATCCATATTAGGAGCAGTCTTGGGGTTTTTAGAACTCTGACATTCCTATTTACCTCTTTGTAGGTCTGATTATCCACAGATCCATGACCCAGTGTTCTCTAGGAGCTTTTGGTAAAGCCAAGAAATTGATGTAAAAACAACTAATGAGTATAATGGATTTGTCTCAAGGCAATGCCATCTCTTGACAATCAAATGTAGCCTTTAGGCTCTAGGGCACAGCTTCATTTTGAATCTGTCTGCCAGCTTGTTCAGATAACCATTTACAGATCAGCCCCTCAGTCTTGAGTTTTGAACAGCTGGTAGTAATTTTCTTGCACTAAATGACTGCTAATTATCCTATATACCACACTTAATTCATGCCTTATTAGCTGAGTTGTGAGTTCACCTACTCATTATAATTACTCCTTACCCTCATCCATTTTTACTGCCCCCTTCTCTCTTATCCTGCCTTGTATTTCCAGCACCACAATACAGGGAGTTAGATCCAACTGAACAGAGATTTCATAGCACTAGCAAGTCTTAGTGGATCAGATGTACTCTGGTCCCTGCAACATGCCACCTGATGATGAGAAGATGAAAGCTCCAAGGAGGAATTGTCATCTCAGCATCATGGTGAACTAGAAAGCATCACAACCAGGAGGCTGACACCTTGGTGTTTAGTACCAGGTATTCCATTGTTAGACTTTATGCCTTTGATTATGTCACTTAATTTAATATTTCACTCACCTCTAGAATGGGGTGATAGGTCTGTCCATCTCACAGGCTAAAGTGGAATAATGTATATAATTTGACTTAATATATTCTAAAGCCCTAGTAAGAATTAATTTTGATAATTCAAGTGTTTTGAAATATTACCAAATCCTCACAGTAAATGGCAAGGGGGAGAAACTCTTCCAGGCATGTGAATAGTAATATGTCACTTCTAAAGACTTTCTCTGTAAAGACATTATCCTACTGATTCCTCATAAAAAATGAGCTGGATGAGACAGGTGGAATTATCCCTGTTATGTGTTGAATTGTATCCCTCCAAAAGATATGTTGAAGTCCTAACCCCAGTACCTCAGAATGCAAACTTATTTAGAAATAGCATGATCCAGATGTAATTAAGATGAGATCATATTCGAATAGGTGGACCCTTAACCCAGTAGGACTGGTGTACTAATAAGAAAAGGAGGGGTGCCTGGTTGGTTTATTTGGTTAAGCAACTGCCTTTGGCTCAGGTCATGATCCTGGAGTCCCGGGATTGAGTCCCACATTGGGCTTCCTACTTGGTGGGGAGTCTGCTTCTCTCTCTGATCTCTCCCCTCTCTTGCTCTCTCTCTCTCTCTCTCTCTCTCTCTCTCTCTCAAATCAATAAATAAAATCTTAAAAAAAAAGAAGAAGAAGAAAGAAAAGGAGAAGAGCACTTGGGTGGCTCAGCTGTTAAGTGTCTGCCTTCGGCTCAGGTCATGATCCCAGGGTTCTGGGATCAAGCCCCACATCAGGCTCCCACCCTCTCCCACTCCCCCTGCTTGTGATTCCTCTTTCACTGTGTCTCTCTCTGTCAAATAAATAAATAAAATCTAAAAAAAAAAAAGAAAAGAAATAGAGAAAGAAACCCACAGAGAGAACACCATGTGACAACAGAGGTGGAGATTAGAGTGATGGATCTATAAGCCAAGGAATGTCAAAGATTGACAGCCACTACCAGAAGGGAAGAGACAAGGAGGGATTCTCACCTATGAATTTCAGAGGGTTGATACCCTGATATTGGATTTCTATACTGCACAAATATTACAGAATAAATTTCTGTTGTTTTAGACTACCTAGTTTGTGGTACTTTGTTTTGAAAGCTTTAGGAAACTAATATAGTCCCCATATTTCTGTCCAGTATTCTGAGTTTTAAAAAGGTTAGTCGACAATTTTTCGTTAAAAGCCTATTGTGTGCCAGGTACTCTTCTAGGCCCTATACATACAGCTTTAAATAAAATAAAGTTTAAATCATGCTCTAGAGTATACAGCTTGTTAAAGACAAATAATGTGATGACACCCAGGTCTCTGGGCTTTCAGATCAGCATTTCTGTTTTGTTTTATTCTCATTATATCCTCCAAAGTAAGGAGGCAGTGCTTATACTGCTTGAGAATGTGCCTGGATTGTTTTGCTATTCTCTAGGGAGCTCAAGAATCTATCTCCTTACTAGTGAACCTATATTTCCCAACAGACATATTACATGTATTATTACAATCCTCTCTAGCCCTGAGGATGACACCCTTCCTTTTTTCCCTTTGTCCTGAATATGGGATCAGATAATCTGATTCAAGAACAGCTGCTTGTGATGGTGCATTTGTGAACAAAGAGAGAGAAAGGGAATTCCAAATCACCACACTTCTAGTTACGGAAATAAATATTTCAAGCCCGATGAAGGGTCGAGGGTCACTGGTCAAAGGGCTTATGCAGAAAAGTCCTTCTGGAGCACCTGAACTTACTCTTTCATGTATGAGGAAGAACAGCAGATGGTAGAGTATGGCCTGACTTTAGCCCTGCCATGGAGAGAACAAAAATTGGCTTTTCAGCTCCCTGGTGATGGGGCTAACGGACTTGTTATTTCATCACTTAAGGGTAAGAAAAGGTAAAATAAGTGTGTACAGGAACCTTACTCCATAAATAAAACCAACCAAGGCAATAGCCTTGAAAGACTTATTTCAAGACCTCCTTTCCCTCCCACCTTGACATTTTAATGGGGTAGGCAGCTTGAACTTCATTGTAATGGAAACCAGAAGACAATCTCCAAAAGTGAAAGGCTACAACAGAGACCCAGCAGCCTTTGTGTCTAAATGTATCAACTCTGTCCTCAGCAAATGGCAATGTTGCCTGACAGGCAATTACTGCTGTTCCTAATTGCTTCCATCAAACCCGACTGTTTGAAATACCTAGCGCCTCATACCAACCTATGTCTCAGCCAACAGTTTTCTTGGCTTGGCTGATACTTTATTTTTGGCATGCTGGTTTTTGTCTGGCAATTGAGTTCATTCTGACCCATTAAACTTTCCGAAGACCCTCTCTGATCAAAGCCAGAAGACAATCTAATTAGGTTGTTTTAAGTGGAAGATTGGCAAGGCAAAGAGTCTCCTGTTCGGTTTGTCGGTACAAGGGGAGAAGATGAAAGCTCTACTTAGGACTCTGCCCACAGATATACAGCTCATGGTAGAGCTGCCTGATAGTGGCATTTTCTTGAGTGCTTGTAAAAATGGGTTTTTGTGTGGGGAACTCGGAGCACCATGAGAAAGGGTGAATGGGTTTACATTTTAAAATGCTTAAGTTTTATTAGTTTGCTATAGGAAGCATGATTTTTTCTTAATCTAAAAGGTTTCCAGTGTGATTACACTAGAACTCTTGATATTTTTCTCTACAAGTATCCTCAACTCAGGAAAGGTCACAGTCACACAGATAAATATGAGTCATCTTTGGGGTTTCCATGTCCCTCATCTGCTGTTACTTTGAGTCCCTTTTCTATCTCCACTATTACTAATGTTTCTCAGTTCCCACTATCTTGTACCTGGATTAGGAAATAGCTTTCTAATAATTCTTATGATTCCTATCTTCACTCTCTCCAATTCATTCTCCACAATGTAGCAGTGATGTACTTTATAAAATGTACATCCAATAAAAGGCTACCTACTGTATGATTCCCTGTATATGACATTATTGAAAAGGCAAAACTAGAAAGAAAGAGAAAGAAACAGTGTCTTCCAATGTCTAGAGAGTGGATTAACTGCAAAGGGGGAAATGGAGACTTTGGGGGGGGTGATAGAAATTTTCTATATCTTAATTGTGACATTGGTTGTTGAGTGTAAGCATTGCCAAAACTCATCAATATAAATACTTAAAGTGGTCAGTTTCATTGTGTGTAAGCCACAATAGACTTGACTTTTTAAAAAATGTCCAAAAAAACCCCTCCGATTTTAAGATTTGTCTTTATTTGGCTGATTGTAGAGCTCTGCTGTCTGTAAATAGCGCACTTGTCAAAAACATCAGAGTTGCTGTGGTAGCAATATCAGTTGAGCCTAACAATAAACTTTCAGCCAAAAAAACTTTAAAGGAAAAATTGGGGAATGAGATGCCCATAGGGAAATTTGAAAACCTATGATATATTCCTGGGATTCTAGAAGGTCTTACATATATGCAGGGCTATGCACCTACTCAGAAAAGACACAAGAAAAAAAGAAGTCAATACGAACTGTCCCTGAGGAATCTCAGACATTGGGGTAACTGGTTAAATACTTTAAATCAGGTACTAAAAATAAGTTCAAAGAAATAAAGGAAGCCATGTAAAAAGTAAGGGGTGAAAATGACATTTTCTAAATGAGGAATATCAATATAGAGATAGAAATTATTTAAAAAAATAAAAATTCTAGATTTGAAAGATACAGAAACTTGAAAAATCCACTAGAGGGGTTCAAGAGCACATTTGAGATAGGAGAAGAAAAAATTGGCCAAACTGAAGATAGATCAGTTATGAGATTAATTAGTTAGGGGGACAGAAAGGAAAAAGAACGAAGAAAAAAGAACAGAGCCTCTGAAAACTGTGGGAAATATCAATCCTACAAACATACACATAATGGGAATCCTAGAAGGAGAAGAGAAAGAGAAATGGGAAGAAAGAAATTTGAAGAAACAATTGCCAAAAATTCCTCAAATTTGGTGAAAAACATTAATCTACACATTCAAAATGCTCAGTGAATCTAAGTAGAAAAAACTCTAAGATATATATCTGAATACATAATAATCAGACTATTGAAAGACAAAGAGAAAATCGTGAAAGAAGCAAGAGAAAATTCACCATGTACAAGGGATCTTCAATAGTAATTAAAACTGATTTCTGTTCAGGATCTCCTATGGAAGCCACAAAGCAGTGGGATGACATATTCAACAAGTCAAAAGAAAAGACTGTCAACCAGGAATTCTATAACCAGAAAATTATTCTTCAATAAAGAAAGAGAAATTAGGTAATTTTCAGATAGTTAAAAACTGAGAATTTGTTACTGGCAGATATGACCTACAAAAAATGCTAAAAAAAAAAAGTCCTTCGGGCTGAAATAAAAGGACACTAGACAATAACTTGAATTCACATGAAGATGTAAAGATCACCTGTAGTAGTAACTATGTAGTTACCATTTATATAGGTAAATATAAAGGAAAGTGTAAATATATTTCTGTTCATAACTCATTTTTTCTCCTATCTGATTTTAAAAACACTGCATAAAGCAGTAATTATAAAACTTTTGATCAGCTTAAAATATATAAACATGTAATTTGTATGACAATAAAAGCATTAAGAAGGGGAAAGAAATGAAGCTTTATTGCAGCAAAATTTTTTGTATATTATTGAAAATAAGTTGGTATTAATCTGATCTACTTTTTTTAGATTAACATCCCAGGGCAACCACTAAAACTAACTTAAATTAAAAAGAAATTATAAATTAAAATGATACCTGAGCAAACATATATTTAACACAAAAGAAGGCAATAATGGAGGACTAGAGGAACAAAAAGGACATACAACATATAGAAAACAAATAGCAAAATGGCAGATGTAAATCCTACTTTATCATAATTATATTAAGTGTAAGTGGACTAAACACTCTAATTAAGAGGCAGAGATTAGCAAAATTGATTTTTTTGCCTTGCTTTTTTTTAAAATTTATTTTTATTTTTATTTTTTATTCTTTGCCCCAGGGGTACAGGTCTGTGAGTCATCAGGCTTACATCTTTCACAGCATTCACATTTTTTTTTTAATTTCAATTAGCCAACATATAGTACATCCTTAGTTTTTGGTGTAGTGTTCAATGATTCATTAGTTGCATATAACATCCAGTGCTCATCACATCACATGCCCTCCTTAATGCCAATCACCCAGTTATCCCATCCCACCCTCCACCCACCTCCCTTTCTGCAGCCCTTAGTTTGTTTCCTGAAGTCAAGAGTCTCTCAAGGTTTGGCTCCCTCTCTGATTTCTTCCCATTCAGGTTTCCCTCCCTTCCCCTATGAAATTCTGCACTATTTCTTATATTCCACATATGAGTGAAACCATATGATAATTGTCTTTCCTTGCTTGACTTATTTCATTTAGCATAATACCCTCCAGTTCCATCCATGCCAAGGTGAATGGTAGGTATTCATCTTTTCTGATGGCTGAGTAATATTCCATTTGATATATGAACCACATCTTCTTCTTCTTCTTCTTTTTTTAAAGATTTTATTTGTTTATTTATTTGATAGAGAGAGAGAGAGAGATCACAAGTAGGCTGAGAGGCAGGCAGAGAGAGAGGAGGAAGCAGGCTCCTTGCGGAGCAGAGAACCCGATGCGGGCCTTGATCCCAGGACCCTGAGATCATGACCTGAGCTGAAGGCAGAGGCTTTAACCCACTGAGCCGCCCAGGCACCCTGAACCACATCTTTATCAATTCATCTGTTGAAGGACATCTTGCCTCCTTCCACAGTTTGGCTATTGTGCACATTGCTGCTATGAACATTGGGATGCAGGTGCCCCTTCTTTTCACTACATCTGTATCTTTGGGGTAAATACCTAGAAGTCCAATTTCTGGGTCATAGGGTAGCTCTATTTTTAACTTTCTGTGGAATCTCCATACTGTTTTCCAGAGTGGCTATACCAGCTTGCATTACCACCAACAGAGTAAGAGGTTTACCCTTTCTCCACATCCTTGCCAACATTTGTTATTTCCTGTCTTGTTAATTTTAGTCATTCTAACTGGTGTAAGGTGGTATCTCATTGTGGTTTTGATTTGTATTTCCCTGATGGCTCCTGATGTGGAGCATTTTTTCATGTGTCTGCTAGCTGTTTGTATGTCTTCTTTAGAGAAGTATCTACTCATGTCTTCTGCTCATTTCTTGATTGGACTATTTGTTTTTTGGGGGTTGAGTTTGAGATGTTCTTCATAGATCTTGGATACCAGCCCTTTATCTGTACTGTCATTTGCAAATATCTTCTCCCATTCTGTAGGTTGCCTTTTAGTTTAATTGACTGTTTCCCTTGCTGTGCAGAAGCTTTTTATCATGTTGAAGTCCCAATAGTTCATTTTTGCTTTTGTTTCTCTTGCCTTTAGAAACATGTCTTTCAAGAAGTTACTGTGGCCAGCGTTGAAGAGGTTACTGCCTATGTTCTCCTCTAGGATTTGGATGGATTCCTGTCTCACACATAGGTCTTTAATCCACAAAATAGATTAAAAGAAAAAAGCCCAACTATATGCTCAGAGACACATGTATTTAATACATGTATGTATTTAAACTTAAAATACATAAATAGTTTTAAAATAAAAAGAGACATCATGCAAACAATAACCAGAAAGTACGGGGGGGAGAGGACTATATTAAAATCAGGCAAAACAGACTTCAACACAAAAGGTGTCACTAGAGACAAAAGAGGATTTTTTAATGGTAAAAGGGTCAATCTAGAAGGAAGAAAAAATAAAAATTATAAACATATTTACCTAGCAATAGAGGTGAAAATATGTGAAGCAAAAAAACCTGACAAAATTGAAAAGAGAAATAGACAATTCAACAATAAATATTGGAGATTTCAATATCTATATTTAATAATAGAACAACTATATAGAAAAGCAAATGGAAATAGAAATTTTTAAAAACACTGTAAACCAAGTAGACCTAACAGATATATATAAAATACTACTTAACAACAGTAGAATGGATATTCTTAAGTACACATGGAACATCCATCAGAATAGACCATATTTTAGGCCATAAAACAAGTTAAAAATTTTAAAAGGGATTGAAAACATATAAATTATGTTCTCTGACCATAACAGAAGGAAATTAGAAGACAATAACAAAAGGAAATTTGAAGAATTCACAAATATGTGGAAATTTTACAGTGTGCTTCTAAATAACCAATGGGTCAGAGAATAAATCACAAAGTAAATTAGAAAATACTTTGAGATGGTGAAATAAAAACACAGAATACCAAAAGTATAGAATGCAGTATAAAGCAGGGCTTAGAGGGAAATTTTACCTTTAACTTATTACATTAAAGAAAATCTTAAATCAAGAGCCTAAACATCACTTTAAGGAATTAGAAAAAAGAAGAGCAAACTAAAGCCAAAGCTATAAGAAGAAAGAATATAATTCAGATGAGAGTGGAAGTTAATGAAAAAATAATTAGATGAACAGGGCACCTGGGTGGCTCAATGGATTAAAGCCTCTGCCTTCTGCACAGGTCATGATCTCAGGGTCCTAGGATGGAGCCCTGCATCGGGCTCTCTGCTCAGCAGGGAGCCTGCTTCCTCCTCTCCCTCTGCCTGGTCTACCTGTGATCTCTCTCTCTCTGTCATATAAATAAATAAAATCTTAAAAAAAATAATTAGAAAAACTTTAAAAAAATTTATAAAGCCAAAAGTTAATTCTTTGAAAAGATCAATAAAATTGACAGACTTTTAGCCAGACCAATCAAGAAAACAATAAAAAAAGACCCAAATTACTAAATTCAGAGAAGAAATAAGGGACACCACTAGGAACTTACAGAAATAAAAAGTATTATAAGAGAAAAGTATGAACACTTGTATGCCAACAAATTAGATAACAAAGATGAAATGAAAAAAAAAATTCCTAGAAAGACACAAACTACGAAAACTGACTTAAAAAGAAATAGACAATCTGGATAGACCTACAGTGAGTGGAATAAATTACTAATAAAAAATTTTATTCACAAGGAAAATCTCAGGCCTGAATGATTTTGCTGTTGAATTTACCAGATGTCTAAAAAGAATATAATCGTTTGCAAACTCTTCCAAAAAAAAAAAAATAGAAGATGCAGGAGCACTTCCTAACGTATTCTGTGAAGCCAGTATTATTCTGATACCAAAACCAGACAAAATCATCATAAGAAAACCACAGATTAATATCCTTTATGAAAATGAATGCAAAATTCCTCAACAAAATACTAGCAAACCAAGTCCAGCAACATATTTAAACTAATACACACGATGATCAAGTGTGATTTACTTCAAGAATGCAAAATTGGCTTAAGATAGGAAAATCAATGTAATATATTAAGAGAACAAATAACATAGATATGATAATGCTATTGACTCAAAAAAGGCAATGACAAAATAGTACACCCTTTCACGATAAAAATACCTAACAGAGTAGGAATTGGAGGCAATTTCCTCAACCTGATAAGGAACGTCTGTAAAATATACACTTCTAACATGATAATGATGAAAGACTTAAAATTTTACCCCTTAAGGTCAGGCATAAGAGAAAGATGTCTACTCTTTCTATTTCTATTCAATACTGTTTTAGAGATTCTGGTCAGGGCAATTAGGCAAATAAATAAATAAATAAACAAACAAATAAATAAATAAATAAAAGACACACACACATGCATATACTATTGGGTTAATAAAGGAGTTCAGCAAGATTGCAGATATGAGATCAATATACAGGAAACAGTGTTTTTCTCTACACTACTAATGAACAATCCAAAATGAAATTTAAAAATCCCATTCACAGTTGCACCAAAAAGGATAAAATACATGAGAGTAACAACAGAAAAAGCACAAGATATGCACACTGGAAAATACAAAACATTGTTGAAAGAAATTAAAGAAGACATAAATCATAAGTGAAAAATCATCCTATACTCATGGTCTAGAAGACTTAGGATAGTGATACTTTCCAAACTGATTTTCAGAATTAATACTATATCAGTATTCCATCTGGCTCCTTTTCAAAAATTGACAAGCTAAACCTAAAATTCTTGAGGACTCATAATTCTCAATTTCAAAACTTGCTGCAAATCTACAGTAATCTAGATTGTGTGGTACTGTCATCAAATAGACATATAAGTAAAGTAATGGAATTTCAAATACATAAAATATAACTTCCTATTTAATGGTCAAATGATTTTTGAAAAGGGTGCTAAGACCATTCAATGGGAAAAGAAGAATCTTTTCAACAAATGGTGCTGGGACAGCTAGATATTTATATTCAAAAGATTAAGTGGTGCTCTTCTCATACCACATACAAGAATTAATTCAAATTGATCATAGACCTAAATGTAAGAGCCAAATCTATCAAACTCTTAAATGCAGAAAATAGAGGAATAAGTCTTTGTGACCTTGGGTTAGACAAAGCCTTATTAGATATAACAACAAAACACAAAGAACAAAAGAAAAAATAGGAAAATTGGCTTTTCTAAATTAAAACTTCTGTGTTTCAGAGGTTATTACTAAGAAAGTTAAAAGACAATCCCCAGAATGGAAAAAATATTTGCAAGTAATATATCTGATAAAACACTTGTATCTAGAAAATGTAAAGGACTCTTCCAACTCAAAAATAAAAAGACACCAAATTAAAAATGGGCCAAGTATTTGAATGAGCATTTCTTTGAAGAATATGTAAAAATGGACAATAAACACATAGAAGATGCTCAACATTATTAGTCATTCTGGAGATGTAAGTCAAAATCACAATGAGATACCACTCCATACCCACTAAGATGGCAAAAATAAAAAAAAAGATAATAACAGGTGTTGGTGAGGATGTGGAGAAATTGGACTATCATAGATTGCCAGTAAGACTATAAAATCATATAGCATTTTTGTAAAATGGTTTGGCAATTCCTCAAAAAGTTAAACACAGAGTTACCATATTACTCAATAATTCCATTCTTAGTCATATGCCCAAGAGAAATAAAAAAATATCCACACAAACCTTTATACAAATGATTATGCAGCATATTTCTTAATAGTCAAAATGTAGAAATAACTGAAATATCCATCAACAGATGAATGGATTAATGAAAGTGATATATCCATACAATGCAATATTATTCCATCATAGAAGAAATGAAGTACTGATACATGCCACAACATGTGTAAACTCTGAAGATTATGCTAAGTGAAAGCAACCAGACACACAAGACCATATATGAGATGACTCCATTTATATGAAATATCCATAATAACATATCTACAGAGAAAGTAGATCAATAGTTGTCAGGGTCTGGGACTAGGAGAAAAAGGAGAGTGACTATTAATGGGAGTTTCTTTCTGAAATATTTGAGACATTCTAAAATGAAGTAATGGTGATGGTTGTACAACTCTGTGATCATACTAAAACTACTAAATTGTACACTTTAAAAGAATGACTTATGGTATGTGGATTATAGTTCAATAAGGCTATTATTTTTTAAATGTAATTTATATTATTCTAAATACATTTTTAAGCTATTCAATAGCTTCTCCTCATTCTTACAGTAAAGTCCAAAGTTTGGCCATGGCCTACACTATCCTGCCCCTGTAGAATACAATACTCTACTGTAGAATCCTGGTTTTTGCTTTTCCTTCTACCTGGAATGTCCTTCCCTGCTTTGCCCATGGCTTTCCCCATTTCATTTTTTCTTTGTCTAAAGTAATTGCTTTTCCTTCCATACATTTTATCACATCATATTTTATTTTTTTAATTTTTAATAAAGATTTTTAAATTATTTATTTGACAGGGAGAGAGAGAGAGAGTGAGAGAGGGAACATAAGCAGGGGGAATGGGAGAGGGAGAAGCAGGCCTCCCATTGAGTAGGAAGCCCAATACAGGGCTCAATCCCAGGACCGTGGGATCACGACCTGAGCTGAAGGCAGGTGCTCAATGACTGAGCCACCCAAGCGCCCCATCATATCATATTTAAAATTTTTCTTTATACAATTATAATCCTAAATCTTGTTTATTTATGTATTTATTTGTATATTTACCTATTGATCCCCCAGCCTTTTACCTCTACCATAAGATATAGCTTCCTCAGGGAGGACCTTCTCTGTCTTGTTCTTCACTGCATATGTAATTTTGAGAAAAGTGTTTGTCAACAGTTAATGCTCAGTGTATATTGAACACATAATAAAACACATAATAGAACACATAAATAAATGCTCAGTATAATGAATGACAGATCTGACTCCAAACTGCTCACAGACAGTACATTCTACACAAGGGCCCTCTAATAGACAAACTTCCTGGAGAACCAGATGGGTGGTTATGTTTTTCCTCTTAATGGCATCAGGGAACCAGAAGGTCTTGCCTCTTGCTGTATTTCATCCATTGAGCCCTGCATTCACATATTCTTCCAGGCTGTAGGGATGTAAAAAGGCTGCCCTTGAGGGGCCCACATTCTAGGGAGGGAAACATACCCAAACAGTTGTGAATTAATGCAATAAATGCTAATAGAGAGCCACAGGGCACTAGGGAAATACAAAGTTGAAGGTGTAAATTCTTAGTTGTACGAATATGGCTTTAGGGAAGACTTCACTGAAGGGGTTAAATTTATGACCTGGGATTCTCAAATTGGGGGTGGGGGTGGTAGGGGAGGTGGTTTTGCCTGAAGGGCATAAGTGGCAATGTCTAGAGACATTTTTATTGTCACAACTGGAGGCAGGGGAGATGCTATTGGAATCTAGTAGGTAAAGACGAGGGATGCTGCTCAACATCCTACAATGCGCTTGACAACTCCCACAACAAAGAATTATCCTGTCTAAAATGCCAATAGTGCTGAGGCTGAGAAACTCTGATTACAACAATAATTATTAATTGTTGCTAAAACTGTTAGGTGAGGGCGCCTGGGTGGCTCAGTGGGTTAAAGCCTCTGCCTTCGGCTCAGGTCATGATCCCAGGGTCCTGGGATGGAGGCCCACATCGGGCTCTCTGCTCAGCGGGGACCCTGCTTCCTCCTCTCTCCGCCTGCCTCTCCGCCTACTTGTAATCCCTCTCTCTGTGTCAAATAAATAAATTAAAAAAATAAAATAAAAATAAAAAATAATAATACTGTTAGGTGAGAGGCTGCTAGGTAATTTTAGAATGGATGGATCAGGTTGATAATACTGATCAGTCTTACCAGAAAAAAAGAGAGATAGCTAGTTGTTCTGTGTCCCCTCATGTAGTATATGAAGTATTATCACCAAAACATCAAATCTGAACCTGACCAAAATTCTAGTACAACACTGGCTATGTGAAATATGTGAGCCACATATTTAATTTTAAATTTTCTAGTAGCCCTGTTAAAAAATAAAAAGAAACAAGTAAAAATTAATTTTAATGATACAGTTGACCCATGAACAACATATGTTTGAATAGCACAGGTCCATATACACAGATTTTTACAGTACAGTACTTGAAATACATTTTCTCTTCCTCATGATTTTCTTAATAACATTTTCTTTTCTCTAGCTTACTTTATTATAATAATACAATACTTAATACCTAGAACTAGAAAACATGTATTAATCAATGACTTATGTTGTTGGTAAGGCTTCTAGTCAGCATTATGCTCTTAATAGGTAAGTTTTTGAAGAGTCAAAATTATACATGGATTTTAGACTTTGTGGAGAGTCAATGCACCTCACCCCTGCGTTATTCAAGAATCAATTGCATATTTCATTCAACCTAATATAAACAAAGTGCTATTATTTCAACATATAATCAATATAAACATTATTAATGAGATATTTTACTTTTTTTGTACCAAAACTTTGGAATCTGGTATGTATTTTATATTTATAGAACCTCTCCATCCAGACTAGCCACATTTCAAATGCTCAAAAAGCATATGGCTAATGGCTGCTGTTTTGATTAGAACAGCTCTAGAATTAAACACCTATTTGTAGAACAATTAGAGAACAGAGGGATATTTACACACACTTCAAGGATGTAATCAGAAAATATCTGGAATGTGGAAAGCCTTTTAGGACAATGATCTGGTTTCTTTCCCAAATAAAAAAAAAAAAAAAAAAAGGAGGGGGGGGTGTTATAAATTTAAAATGACTTAT